>VXAD01009317.1:0-31584 GCA_013399195.1 Dicrurus megarhynchus
CTCCTCTCCTCTCCTCTCCAGAATGCTCCAGAAGTACTCCTGAGGGTTGGAGGTGCTCTTCCAGTCCCCAGCACTAACAATACCCTGAAAATACATTTGCTGCATGTGAGACAAACAAGTCTGCCTCCCTCTCCACACCCAGAAGAGCAGCTCAAACATCAGCATCTCAGAGGAGCTCCAGGACAGGCAGAGACACGCCAATGCCCATGGCCGGGGCTGCCCTGGCTGCCCTGTTCCCTGGCTGGAGAGGTGGGATGGATCCTATCCTGACACTCTCATGAGTCCCCTGAGGTTCTCACCCCCAGGAAAGCACCCAGTCCCCATGGTGCCTGATACATAGGTTTTCTGGTGATCTCCACTGGAGAGCAGAAGCACAGCCCAAGGCACTTTTGGGGATGCTGCTCAGCTACTGGTCCCTTGAGAGCACTCCACAGCTCTGTAACAAACCCAGACAGGCTATACACAGCCTGTGTACTTCTGCCTAGTCAGACCTCAAGCCCTACCTCAAGGAATGAGAGATTTGGGATGCAGAAGAGACATAAATGCAGCCATTGCTCCACTGCCACTTGACAAGAAGGGGGCATCAGACATGGGCTGCCACTCTGCTCTTGACTTATACAGCCACTGCAAAGTGAACTGCTACCAGTGGTTGGGCAGGGGGATGAGTCTGCCTTCCAGAATCAGCTGAATCAGCACCCATCATTGGGCAAATGCCCATGCAAACTACGGGAGACCCACACAGGAGCAGAGAGAGAGTTCTGCCCTCCTGGATTGACGGCGCTTGGCTGTGTGCACGGACATGCAAGTCTGTGGGGCAGGTGAGAGTGTGCAAAGGGACCTTTCCTTTCCTCCTACAGGGATGCAAGTACCCCTTGGCAATTTAAGTCTCCAGAACTCTTCTCAGAAGACTGCTGTATCACATTCAAAAAATCAGCCTTTCTGGGCCATGGATTATTGCCTCAGTGAAGGAGGCAGTACATAAAAATGAAGCAATTCCTAATCAGTGACTAGCCACAAGTTTCTGGCAGTGACCAATCCATAACTACAAACAAGAACCTTAAAAACTGGCACATATGAAAAAAAAATACTACTTTTCCTAAAAAGAAGGAGGCAAAGCAAGGAGTAATTCTCTGTAGGCTGTACATTCACAACCTGCGAACTACTCACAGCAACTTATAACATACTGCAAGTGTAAAGCGGTGAAATTCAAACATCTCTGAAAACCGCAGATTTGTAACTTGCACTTATGTAAATACACAGCTTTCAAGCCTCAGCCATCCTGGCCATAGCTCTTCTGGGAAAAACGAAAAAATCTTGGCTAAGATTTCCAAGAGCAAGCGGTGATACTGAACGCCTCCAGTTTTTTATGTGTCCAATCAGAAATACTTTAAAAGGCTTCATTTTCAACTCCTGCCACACACACCCTCTTCCAATCATATCCCTTTAGGGAATATTTATCTTTGAAAGTAAGCAAATAAGGAAAAGTCAGACACATACACGTTATTTTGTTCATTCTTCTCTCAGTAGTCTCTCTAACACAAAGATGTAATACTATGCCAAAATTGTAGACAAGAGGCTAAAGAACACACTTTTTAAGACTGATTTTAATGCTTTTTAACAGAGCTGAAAGATGCTCACAATCACAATTAACTGCAAGGAGCTTTAAATATATTTTATCTGTAGATTCATCTAGAAGATTCTAGCTTACATGATCTATCCCAAGTCATGCAAAGTTGGTGGCAAAGTCAGGAAATAAATACATATATATTTATAGTTACAATGTACTGATTAACTACAAGATCATTATTTTGGGAATGGACTGCACAGACTGATCTGGCTTTTTGCATTTTTAATTAATATAATTTATCTCATTTGGAACTAGGGTGCAGAGAGTTATGACTAACGAATACTTTGTATGAGAACTTAAAATAGAGTTTAGAAAAAACTTTAAAAGCTATTTCAACATATAATTGCCTCAGTTTCTAAAAAGAGAATTTAATATATAAGCTGTTTTGAAGGTCTAGCAAGTATATGAATACATAATTCCTTTTCCCTTCCTTGCAAGAACAGAAAATCACTGAGATTGGTACCAGGACAGTGAAAAACACAGCCTTATTTTGAAAGTAATCCAAATGTAAGCATTCACATTCCCTAATAATATAGATACTATAATCCATTACACAAAAAAAACAAAGCACATACAGAATCACTAAGCCTACTGCCATCCATATGTCTGTAAAGCAAACATGCTATGGATGTCTTCTACCAGCTGGCCAGATCTATGTACTTCACAGTACCTATGCTATAGAGGCAACATGATCAGAAAATAAAGGCATAATTGAGGTGGCAGAACCCCAGCGAAGGCAGATTTCACAGGGCAGTGATATCAGTGGCTGCCTCCAATAAAGGGATTACAAATGCAGGCTTCAGTTTCTGGAAAGGCAGTGCACTTTTTGAAAGACACTTTGATCCTAAGCACTTGACAGATCCTCTTGGTGTATCATCTGCCTCCAATCAGTCACCTGAGGAGGCAGGAGTTTTCTCAGAAAGCCATATTACTGCAGGATACTCCTTTCCAAGTGTACGCTAATGATATGAAGGCCACTAAGTCTATATGCTCTAGTTGTCATAATCTTGTGTGATATAGTATTCAATATTTTTATAGGTAAGGCTAAGTTTTCTTCACAGAGAGAGCTATTTTTATGGACAGCTACAGATACTGACTAATGCTTTTGCATTCATCAATGCCACAAATAGCTTTTTGAATATTAATACTGCTAGATTTTCTTTCAAGACAGTAAGCGGCAATTATAAATAGGTGCTATTATCTTCTCATGTGTCAAAACAGCCAAAAAAATGTTTAACACACATTTTGGTTGGATCATCCAAATAACACTATTCTTTGCATAATTCTGCAGAATAAAAAATATTTGGGGAGCATCAAGAACGAACGGGATTGTCATGAATCTCCTTCGAAGCACTACCATCCATCTCCTCTAGCAGACTCATACGCTACACTTCCCTCCTTCTCCCTGACATTCTCCTTCCTCAAGCACTGCCTTGGTCTGAAATGAAGAAGCCTCTGAGTTTGGATCATTCATTTTGCATTTACATAAGTAACAGTTTGTTTTATGCAGTTTTGTATTACATCATAGCATGCATTTGCCTGTAGTTTGTAAACACTGTTACAGCATTTAAAAAAAAATAAGGTCCTTCTCCAAGGCACTTTGATACTACACTAATACCCTTCATATGTTCTTGGCTGGGCTGTAGACTTAAAACGTTATCTCCTTTATGTAGGCAGTGGTAAGAAAAGAAGCAGCAAAATATCTCTACTCATGTAAAAACATCTGGGCTAACTAAGCCTTTTAAAATACAAGGGTCTCTTCTGGTATCACTTCACAAATAACAAAAAACATCTGTGGAGATACAGGCTGCATCTTCTACTTGAAGTTAACCTGAAAAATTCCACTGGGTGTTACCTAAGCTCTAACAAACATAAAAGAGCAAAGATCAATACATTGAAAGCTTATTTCATTTCAATCAATTGTTTGTGAGAAGTATTCACAGGTTGTCTTGCTTCCAGCACTAATGCTAAGCTCTTTAAGTAGACTCTACATTTTTCTTTATAGATTTCAATCTTAGGTACAAGGACTGAAATGAATCACTTTAGCAAGTAAGAATCAGAGCAAAGGACGAAAAAATCGGTCACATTGGTCCCTAACACTAACAAGAAACTAAAGGAAAGTAGTCTAGTTTTTAAGAAAGTATTTGCTGCCTTCTTAGTGTCTTTCTCTGGCAATCTTATTCCCATTCTCATATTTTCCTACTGAAAAAGAAAAGTGAAAAGAAACTGAAACCACAGTGAAAAATTATTTGGAGGAAGGTGTTTGTGTCACAGAGTTCAGGGCAGAATTCTGGAATTTTTTGGGTTTCATGCTCAGTGCTGTTTTTAGGGAATTTTGTAGTTCCAGGTCAGTTCTTCTGTTTATGCACAAGATGAGACTGACTATGAAATCCACTTTGCAGGAGTTGAGAGAACATTAGTGAGGCCATCACAACTTCCAAACAGAGAATGTGGGACTCAAAGAGTCCAACCTCATTTCAAGAGAGGTCAAGTTCATTCCACTACTGAATAAGACTCCGTATTTGGAAAGCAGGGAGGAGAAAGCAAAGAAAATAAGACTACTTATATGCTGGGAAAGATCCTTTCTTGCCTTCATCCCTTCTCACAAAGCCTGTATAACTTGTGCTTTTTGATGGAAGGCTTTAATTGTTTGATAAATCATATTTGGTAAAACAATTATTTCTATTTTAAATCAAATCCCTTTTGGAGGCTTTACCAGAACAGTTCTGCCTGCAGATCTACCATAAGAGAGTCTGGGTAGCAAGACTAGTTCAGGCACTCAGTAATAGAGCACGAACGTGCAAATGCATATCCACCATGGACTGATTTTACAGTAACTTTTAAAGCAGCATGGCTACAATATTGCAAGACTACTCATTTTGGTGTGTGAAAATCCCTTTGGTGTTTTCCAGTTAATAAGGATGAAAGGAGGGGGAAAAAAAAAGAGAACAGAACATGGGAAAAAATTATAGGGCTGCATAGGCAGCCTCGAAGGAACATGGATTGAACAACCTTTGAAGTACCCAATTCTAAAATGAGATCATATGAGAATTTTTTCAAGCAATAAAAATGAAGCCTCAGAAACAAGTGTAAGTTACAGCCTGAAGTGCTTTATCACAGCTCCATGAACCCTCTTCCATAAACCCTACTCTTTTAAAAGTTCATTTACTTCAAGGAAAAATTGAACTGACTGTGGGGGAATGAAAGGGCAGGAGGGATCTATAGTTTCCCAGAGGTGTGTTGATAAATAAGGCCTGCATCTCATGACATCAAAGTCATTAGTGGAAAAGAGCTGTCTCCTGCCAGTCTGCAAGGAGGCATTTTCCACTTGGGGATAAGAACAAACACCACTGACTTATGTGCTTCTTCAACAAAACGCTTGCCCTCTGGAGAGCAAAGCCTTCAACTTAAGAACATGCCTATAGGTATGTAAAATCTACTGCGGCCTCCAAAAGTTATGCCTGGGCTAATGCTGTGCCACACAAAATACCCAAAGCTGACTCTGAGGGAATGTGGCTGTTTACACAGCACAGTGCAGAGCTGGGCAGAGATAAGCAGCTCACATCATGCAAGTAATATCAGCAACAACATTGCTCTTGAGCTAATCAGCCACGTCTTTCATAACCCACACACAAAACTCGGCTGATGGGGATATGCCCCTTCCAGACAGAAATCTGCCCACCACGCCCATCTGAGAGGTTTCTGGTTGGTATGACACACACATAATCAACTTGGCTTTAAGCATCCTCAGCACCTCCATCTCAGTCAGTCATTCCAGACCTCCTCCACAGTCAATGGAGAGAAACAGGCACATGAACACTATCCACTTGATATAGACATCTCCACTGGGAAGAGAGGAATCGTAAGGTAGAACTGCCAATTTCTCACTACTAGCTTTGAAAGAAGACTGGAGGATTAACTCAGGCACCACGTAGATGCCTGTATGCAGTCAGAAAAACCAATTCTTCCACACCCAGAGTTGCCACAGATGTCTGAGCTAGAATAATGCTGGCTGCCTGTCTGAAAAGTGCTATTCATATGCATAAAGCACTGATAAAGGAGAAAGCCATAGGTTCAGAGACTGTTCAAGATAGGTCACTTTTTTTGCAACTGGATGGAGTTTTGCTGCCACCAGAGCAGAAGGCTGGATCCAATTTCCTCACTTCATTCAAGTGGCACCACCTGACCATGGGCCTGGTTGGAATCAGCAAGAGGAAATACCCCACACCAGCCCAGTTGAAAGGAGTGCTCCACCCTATCATGGTGACCTCCCTGATGACACCAGAACCCTCCAGGTGAGTACATGCAGACCTTCCTCAGGTGGAAAACCACTGTGATGCAGGACCCCAGCAAGGTGTGGCATCTCATGCTATGGGGCCAATCCAGCACAAAGAGTATCCAAGACACTGAAAACAGGTCATGTTTTCTCATCCTTTTTTCCCCAAACTACATCTGTGTTCAGATAACAGGTGTGCAAGGTATCACCGGGAGATATCAATTGACCTTGTATGCTATTGCATACAGAAGTTACTTTTAAATAGATTTAAATTATAATCATATCAATGTAACTCGTGCTGGGAACTGTAACAAATTCAAAACTTAATTTATGTTTCCAGCCTCATGGTTTGGCTGCCACCACATTCTTCTTTAAGACCCAAATTTTGTCTCCTATACAGGCAGCTATTTGTTTTAAAGTAACCCACAGAAGCTCTGGGAAGAAATATAGCTGGGCAGCTGGAGGAGAGAAATTGTTCAGCTCAGAGACTTGCTCGAAGCCATTTAGAGATCTTTTCTGATTTTACAAATGAAAGAAGAAGTACAGATTTAAAAATTATACAAATGCAGAACCATTCATTTTGGGAGATTTAGCAAAATGAAGCCTTTAAATTCAATTCTTCAAGTTACAAAATATTCCATCCGGGGCAGTTGTTACAGTAGGTTGACCTCATCCTCTCAGGCAACTTTCCCTCTCTGTTCCTAAGCCCTGTAACACCCTGCAAACCCCAAGGGCACCCCTGCAGCAATCTTTGGAGAAAGAAAGACAGAGAGAGAAAGTTGTCCTTGGATTTATTTAGCGAGAAAGAGGCCAAATCTGGGACAGGGAAAAGGTTTGCATAGAGACAGAGCTCTTGCGGATTTGTACAATCATCCATGCACATGGAATATATTGAACCTTGAACCTAAACTAAGGTCAAGCAAGTTTAAGGCTTGATACAGATGTTTCACAGAACTCTGGTAAATGAAGGTGAATGTTACTGTTAAAGCAAGAGAAAAAACAAGTCATAAAAACGGTTGGTCGATTGTTTATTTTTCTTTTCAGTCCATTGTCGAGTTTACTTTGTCCCCCTTAAGCCCAGCACTGGTATTTCCTGCATCTGGGTGATGACAGCAATCTCTTATACACCACATAAAACAGATTTAGAAGTTTGAAAGCCACTGCTGGCCTGGTTTCTCCCCGGAAATATATCACTCCAGCACAAGGGAATATTTGCATTTTCCTCATTTGTCTTTAATTTTAAAAAATACTGATCATCTTCTGGTGCATAATAAGACTAAACCAAACCAACCAACCAAAACAAAACAAACCTAAAAAATAAAAGCAAACCAAAAACTAAATTCACTATAAGTACAATACCAACCCCTCCATAACCAGTGAGGGAGCTTTTGAATCAATATTACTTTTTTTTTTTAAATTTAAAAATAAGTTAGAGAACAATCCAAAGGGAAATCCCTCAAGGAAAATTAACATAATGACTTTTTTAAAAGACACTATGATCACTTGTTTTTGTTAGAAACTATGCTCAGAAAAGGGGCAAAGACCTTTCAAGTTCAATGCCATGATGAAGTGTAGGCCAATATGGAAGAGATCCCCATTCTAATCAAGTTCTGACTAACAATGTTATTGGCTCTGAATCTAGAATGAGTCTCAAGATTTGGCAAAGGCAGAGAAATTAAAGTTTTAAAATAATTTGGAAAAGTTAAAAAAATTTAGGAGATTCACAGTAAAATGCTGTGATAATAACAACAACAACTTTTCAGTTGCAAAGAGCTTAGCATAAACAAACTTTGTGCTGGTTTTGGCTGGGATAGAGTTAATTTTATTCATAATAGCTGGTGTGGGGCTATGCTTTGGATTTGCTCTGGAAAAAGTGTTGATAATACAGGGATATTTTAGTTACTGCTGAGCAGTGCTAACACAGAGTCAAGGCTTTTTCTGCTCCTCACACCACCCCACCAAGGAGGGGGCTGGAGGTGCACAAGGGGTTGGGAGGGGACACAGCCAGGACAGCTGATCCCAACTGACCCAAGGGATACTCCATCCCATATGATGCCATGCTCAGTGTATAAAGCTGGGGGAACAAGAAGGAGGGGGGGAACATTCTGAGTGATGACATTTGCCTTCCCCAGCCACCATGATGGTTGATGGGTCCCTGCTCTCCTGAAGATGGCTGAACATCTGCCTGATCACAGGAAGCGGTGACTGAATTCCCTGGTTTGCTTTCTTTGCATGTGCAGCTTTTTCTTTTCCTATAAAACTGTCTTTATCCCAATTCATGAGGTTTTTTTACTTCCACCCTTCCAGTTCTCCTCCCCGTTGATGGGCTGCAAGGGGCTGCATGGGGCCAGCTGCCACCTTTTAACATTACCACAAACTTCTAACATTAGAAGGTGCAGAGGTGGTATTTTCTCTGCTCTACTGACAGGGTACATGAGCAAAGGGACTTCGGGGGAGAGAAAACATCAGTATCAGAAAAAATTAAAACAAGAGTAGGTGGGCCATGAAGTATTATGTTTAGAACAGATTAAGAATGAGACAGGCTTAAAAGTTAAAAATTTAAGGAAACACAAGTTCGCAGGAAAGAAGAGTTTGGTGTTCCCAAGCTAACCACTAGAGCGAGGCGGTTGCAAGATTAGCACACCTGCTTCTGTAATTTGGATTTAAAGCTGGTTAATTTCTTTGTTTTCTCCATGTTCCCACTGAAGTCCCAGGAATCCTGGTTACAGTTCCCCACTGGTTTGCACCTTGGGTAATCATCAGTGCCCTGATTCATCAAAGATCTCAATTGCATTAAGTTTCAGCACACACCAGCACTCCCAACTCTCAATTACCTATGTGTGGTTTCCCAGATTCAGTGGATTAACTGTGCTCCCGACAGAGAAAAGCAGTACCTGGTGTTACATGGAGCTTGTGAGGCTCTGGGGTCAGGCTGGTGGTTCAAGCACTGCTCTCCTGCTTGAGCTATTATCATGAGACCAATGCGGACTAACTTGTGCTGTGTCAAATTTACCAACGTAGGACTCAGAGTGCCAGGAAATAGAGTCCAGTGGCACCTGAGTAGCTCTGTCACACACAGGTCTGCATCAGCGTGGTTCACCATGAGACTGCACTGCCCTAAATCCCTTCAGCATCCCTGCACCGGGCCATCCAGGTGTACCCAGAGTGTCGGGTACCCCCTTGCAGCTGTAGCCAGGAGATGGTGCCCACTGACTTCACTAACACTGCCCACAAGTTCATAAAGTTGAAGATGCATTCTGTAGCATTTTGCATTGACAGAAGTAGCAGGCTAGCTTCTTAGTACTTAAAAGTTTCACTTTCGAAACAGAATCCTCCAGCATCCATAGCCAGTACCCAACATGCCAAAAACATGACAGCAACCAGCCTAGTGGGATAGCTGGAAGGGAGAGAGTTAAAAACAAAGACTCACATAGCTTTTAGGAACAGAAAGTACTGGCAACATGAAGGGATTCAGACTACCAGAAAAGTTAAGATTTTCATATAAAACACATTCCACAGTGTTAGGAGAAGGACGTGTATTTGTACCAAATTTTAAAAGCTCTACTACGTTGTCCCATCACTCCCCCAGTCTAACAGTGAATAGTATACAAAAGAAATAGACAAAAAGTGAATAAGAAGATTATGTTTAAAATGCTGGAAATACTGTGAAAAAAAATCAGTTACAGTGAGTTCTGTGACCTCAAATAAAAAGATACTGTAGGAAAAGAATTCAGCCTGATGCCACGAGACATGAAGAACGGATAGATGCTTGCATTACAGAATGAAGAATGCAGTCATCCACTTCAAGTTTAGACAGATAAAAACCATTACTTAGGGCAAGAGCATTTGTAGAACTATCAATAGAAGAAAACAAATTTAACCCCGGGTAAGTATCTGCAAACAACACAGGCAGCTGAATTACACAGGGAGAGGATCAAAACAATGAGAAGTTCTAGTGAAGATTAAGTACATAGAGACACATCTGAAGAATTAAGAAGGCAGAACAAAGACTAACTGAGATTGCTGGCACTCTGCTCCTGTGCACAGGATCTGGAAAGCATCAGGAAAGGCTAAAAGAAAAAAAATACACAGACTGTGGACAACTGTGGGAAACAGAACTTCTTTATATACTAATGCCACATTAACCGTGGGGAAGGGGGTAAGTGAGTAGCTAATGTAGTTGTATGGGCAGTGATTGAGGACAGGAAAATTCACTCTAGGAGGAGAATATACGACACGTAACTTAAGAAAAGACTTCTGTGTACAAATACTATACAAAACTATCAGCTGTATCTGCAAGCGTGCCCCTGGATTAAACAACTAGCTAGATTGCAGCTGGGTTGTGGAGCCAGATGCAACATGATCACAATTGTGATGAGCAGCAGTATTAGACAGGAAAAATGTGACCGAGTGCTGGTGATGCACAATGCTGCCAACAAGAACATCATGAAGCAAAAGATGCTATCATTTGGCATTTATAGCAGATGACTCATAGGAGTACCACCCACCGCTGGGCAACGGGGCAGAGCAAGACACTGATTTGAATGCAATACAACACCACGACTCCTTCATCTAATACCCTGGGAATGAATAGTCACTGTGGGTCATGCAGTGCTCTGGCTGAAAACATAGGTTAAGTTTCAAAGACAAGAACACCTAGAAAACAAGGTACAGCCAAGCAAAAAAAAAAAAAAAAAAAAAGTGCTAAAATGCAGGGGGGTTTAGGCTTTGGGAGAGCTACTGAATCCAGCAACCCTTCAAAAAAGCACTGTACCTGTAGAAACTAGCAAAGACTAGACCAGTCATCCTAGCAAAAAAAAATTTAAAAAATAAATAATTAGGGAACCCACTGTACCCCAATTCAAAATTACTGAGAAAAAAGGCAGAGGAAAGAGGTCAAAACCCATTAGCACCAGCTGAAGCAATACTATCAAGATATATTCAGGGTGTCTTAGTTTAAGGTGATAAAAGTAGGTCTGGCACACTGCCACATCTATTGGCTAGCAAATACAAGCACTAAGGGCTTGCCTTCTGTAAACTGGACCAGACAGGAGAAGAGAGTCATGCATCAGTGTTGCTGTCACTGTAGAAGATGCTAAGGAAGAGGCATTTCAGGACTGTAAGAACCAGTTTCAGTTATTCCCAAACACAGCAGAGTAGGAGGCTGAAAACTGGTAAGCTGAAATAAAAAAGCAGTGCGACTTCCTGCTTTGGACATGGGGACTCAATGCTAAATCCTAAGAAATCCAAGACCCCCAAGAAACACCCAGACACAAGTGGGCAGAGTATTTGACTGTCATTCCAGATTTGATATGCATCAGCGATGTGACGCTTGTACTCAGTTAAAATCCAGCCTTGCACAGGGAGTGGAGGTGGTGGAGAGTCTGGAAGTCAAAGTCCAGATAGTGAAAACAGGCAAAGGTAGACAAATAAAAATAAAAATTTTAAAATTAAAACATCTATTAAAAAAAAAAAAAAAAGAGAAAAAAAAGTATGTCAAATTGAGAAAGATCTAGTGGCTAAAATGGACTAGACAAATCTCAGCAGTGCATTCCCAAGCCCACTCACCAGTCATGAGTGAGCAACAACCCAGCCTCCCCCAGATAAACAAAGTAAGTCGAACTCACCAGCGAGATCACCCAGGTGACTACAGCTCATGCATATGCATTATGTGCACCTGGATTTAGAGACAGCCACAAGTGCAGTACCCCTGTAAACAGCCGTCTCACTAAAGGCAGCTTCTCTTTGCAACATGGTGTCCACTCGTGCTAATACCCAGAATATTGTACATGAAATGCCCACGTGTTCTGTTGTGGCTGCTGCCCTTTTTCGGCAGGGGTCCCTCTCCAGCTGCCCAGTAGTATCCTTTGTATAGAAGGGAAGAGCTATAAAACAAAAGGTTTTCTCTCACAATTGTCCTTGTTGTAGCCAAATGCATTACCATCACAGACCCACTAGCGAGTGGGGAATCAATCACCAACACTGCAGTTGTTACTCCCCTGTATGTACTGCACATACTGTACTTGTTGGTATACATTTGCTTACATACATTTTTATGTAAACAAATCTATCTCCTGTAATAAAGGGGACTGATATATTTTCTTGTGCATTAGTAGAATACAATTTAAGAGTTCTGCACTAAACCATATCACTATGCAGTGCCTGTGTTACTGGTGTGTATGGCACATGCTGTGAAAAAATACTGTGCAAAGCAACTAAGTATTCACCAATAAAAGACCTCACTACAATTGTATAAAGCCTTTCATAGACCAAAATCTGGCCTGCAGCAGCAGTACGTAGGTCTGAAGCAAATTTCTTCTCACTGACTGAGCACTTACAGCTCCAGCTGACAACAGTAAGAGCAGTGCACATCCAGCACAGTATCTTCAATTTTCATTCATGTGCCCAGCTTCACTTTGAAGTTCCACATACACAGTTAACAATTTTCCATGTGTCCTAAATAAATAACATTACCAAAAGTACATTAATGCATACATATATATAGTCTGCCATAATGTCAGATATATATTTCATGTGCAACCTGGGCATAGAAAGTAGATATGCACAATTGCTTCACAAAACGTATTAAACTCCCCTTGTTTCACTAGGAAAAATTTTCTATCATTTTCAACGTGGGTCAGCTGTTAGGACTGCAATTGGACTAAAATGAAGATGTTACATGCTTCAGAAGAGCAGTTATGCAAACACCAGCACTGCAGTCTGGCAGCCCTCTTTGCAAGAAGCAGGACTGTAGCTCACCAGAGCTCCTTCAGAGAAAGGCTCCCAAAACCAAGTAAGTGGGTGGCAGATTTACAAACTGCAATCTCTTGACATGAATTAATAATGTGACTTTACACCAGTGAAGAGTATGACCTCCTCTCTATCCCACGAATTTCTCCCTCCCTCTGCCCCAGAGCTGAGCCCTGCAAGCAGACTGGAGTAACCGCAGCAGGTAATTACATGTTATTAGTGTTGCATTAGACTGAGTAGCTATTCAGTAAATTAGTATGTGATATTAACTAAACCTATTCAGTTGATGAACACAAGAATCGGCCTCGAAGTAGCAATTAACAAATTATTCCTAAACAGGTGTCACTTACAGAGTAAGTCAGGCTATCATTTTTCTATAATTCACCAGGAAAATCCTGACTTCTTCCATACAGTAAACACAATTTAAGCAGATGGTATGTTCTCAAAAGGCAAGAGACCTATGTTTAAATCAGTGCTGTTGGATGTGAAGGCTTACATTAAAAGTCAGTAGAATTTGTGGCACATCTCCTTAAGACTTAGAAATTATTTACTACTGTGCTGAGAGAACCAGCCCAAGATCTAAATCTTGCTGATTAAACTCCATGCACTCCTGGGGAAAAAAAACAGATCTCTCCATACAAAATACTCACTGGCACCTATCATGCTCAGGTTTTTTAAAGAGTAGCATATTATCACAAAAATATTGGGATCCCTGCTAATGTAAACAGTGTTTTTAATGCCCCATAGCAGAAAAACACTAATTCGTTGCCTTTTAATCTTGATCTTGCAAAAAAATCGGTTCTCCACATAGTTTCCCTGCTCTTCAGAGAGATTTATGTACGTCTGATGTTGAGTCCCTTGGGTTACCGACTGCTTGAACACATGAAACAAACTGACAGATGAGACCAAACATCGCTGCAGAAAGCAAAGCCGGAACGGATTGCAAATGCACATCGGAGAAAAACGCCCCGAGTTCTTAACGTGAAGTCAACAACTCCCTGTAGAAGCCCCATTTCATTGGGCTTTGTTAAGAGAGCGTTTTCACAGCAGGAAACATTCGCCTCTGAAACGGCGTGGTTCCGTTTTTGTGCGTGTGGACCCGCCCGCCCGTCCGTCCGTCCGTCCGTCCGTTCATCCATCCATCCATCCATCCATCCATCCATCCATCCATCCATCCATCCATCCATCCATCCATCCATCCATCCACCCATCCCAGAGCTCCCGTCCCCGGCGGCGGGCACGGCGCGGCCAGAGCCGCTGCCCGGGCGGGGCCGCCGAGTCCCGCCCCTTCCCGGCGCCAGGCGCGGGCTGGCAGCAGCCTCTGCTGGCGACCGGGCGCAGGGAGAGGGCCCGGGAATCCGGCACCGGCATCCGGCACGGGCAATCCGGCCGGTTTAATGCCGAGCCGGCTACCCCGACCGCAGCTGAGCATCTCTGCGTGTGCGAGGGGCGCTTACACAGCATTAAACGCTGGCAAAAGCCCGCTCGTATTTTCCTTGGAAGTGCTGTGATTTTCTTCCTTATGACTCTCTAGAAAAGTACGCGAGAAGTTCCTCCAGGTTTTCAAACTTTTATCTAAAGAAACCTGTGAAAGGTAACCAAAAGCTATGTTTAATGAAGTGAAGAGGCACCGCTGAGGTGCAGGCAGGTGTGCTTAACCTGCGGTCACTCTTCAAAAGCCCAGATAGCACAGACCACAAACTCGGACTTCTGCTGGATAGACTGCAACAAATTGCAGCACATACTTACTAGTGGTTTGTTATACAAACCATATAACTGAGAAGAAAAGCCCTCACAGAGGAAGAGAAGATGCACTCATTGTTTTGCAGCAGAATACAGGGCAAGAGCCCACTAGAAGTTGCTGGAAAGTAAAGCCGATCCCAAACACCAACATACTCATTTGCTGTCTTAATTTGCTGGTAGAAGAGTTGCTGAGTGAAGATCATTTTCCAATTGATGTGATTAGTATAAACAATTTTAGCCTTCATTACCCACTATGTTTAGTTTTTCATGAGAGTATTTTTCCAAGCCTTTGGATATGCAGAAATTACAAGCATCTTAGAGCAGAATCCCAGCTCAACAGCAGAAATACCAACAATCTGATTTAATACCATACCGATTTACTGCAAGGTCTTTCATCCAGCTGGCACAGCAGAATCACCTAACCTCAATAATTTATTCCCAAAGAAATCACAATCACTACACAACCAGGTAAAGAGAATGTTTTAAAATTAAGAGCTTTTAATCATCTTGAAAGTAAATTTGTTCTAATGGGCAAAAAGTTAGAAGTATAAACAACAGTATTATATTGTAAATAGTATAACAATGTTTACAGCCAAAAAAAACCTTGTCTTTCGACACAAAGCACCTTCACTGATTTTCTGATTGATTGAACTCTCATTTTCCCTTTGCTTTGAAATGAAAGCCAAAGTTCTTCTGAAGTATTCTTTCATGATAAGAAAACCTACCTTATCTTACGGCAAATGAGCTTTATCCTGGGGACGTGGGAGGGGCTGAGAACATCATGATTGGGAAATATCCCATTTCCGCACTTTCACCCTTCTTCCAATTCACCTGGGGCTGTTTCCTCCAAGATTTTTCAGCAGCCTTAAGAGACAGAGCACAGGAGGCCACCAGAAGACACTGGTCTGCTCTTGAGCATGGTCTGCCAGAAAGCAACAACCCATCTTCCAAACTGGGTCCAGCTTATGGGGAAAGAATATTCACCCACCTACCACAACTCCTGCCACCTCTGAATACCTCCAGAAATTTGCAAACACACTTTCTGCTCAGATAAGCTGGTGTTTTCTGTTAGGAACACCACAGGACACCATGTTTAGATGTAATTTTGATGACCCTAGAGTTGGGGGAATTCCATGATATATGTGCCACAGCTTGTGCTGGTGCAGGGAGCCCAGGCAGACCACCTACTAAGGAAGTTACAGGGAGAGGCAGGGCAAAGGATGTGCAGGTACCAGTGAAGGGATGACAGATGCATCCTCCTAATCAGGAGACAGCTGAGTGACAAGAGCTAACACAGCCCAAACTCCTGATGGAGAGCCTCAGGTCCCTGCAGGTCCCAGATTTCTGCTCCAGCTAATTCAGACCAAGCATGTTGCCAAACATCTTTTGGAAAAGCCATACCCATGGAGACAAGAAAGAACCCAGGTAGGCCAAACAGACCTCCCACTTCCAAGTTTGAGAGACCTAAAGTGAAAGCAAATATTTTTTAAAGAAATCCCTTTTTTTGGACTCATCATAGGTACATGTGAGGAGAGGTAGAGAGCTGTGAGTTTCTCCACAGTTAACAGATCTGTAGCTGTAATTTGATCTGCCTGAAGTTGACCATCACACAGGTACCTTAAACAAAACCAAAAATGCACTTAGATTGGTCAAAATTTTCCCAACCAAGTTCTGCACAAACAAAAGCTAACCTTTAAGGGAATTAATCTTCTCAGTCATCACACATACAAGGATTCACTGAGTCTTTTCCTTCTTTCCTTTGAACTCTAAATTTCTTTGGCCTTTATCTTCCACTGCAGTTACTCACTTTCTCTGTATTTACAGCTTCACAGTCTTTTACAGTTAATAAGGGGTTTGATAGTTCAGCAGAGAGACTGCCCAGCCATCAGATTCTGGGGCTGTAGCAAAGCTGGGTGCCACCTACCACTTGGTTCAGGGTAATGACCAGCAGGAGTTTGATGTCAAGTGATAGTTTGTCCATCCTGCAGATGTCTGAAGCAAACTGTACAATCCATGTAAATCCACCTTACTGCATTAATGCCACAAAAATGAGACACACAGAGTTTCTAACACTGATAATATTTGAAAATCTTGAGTAAAAGGAAGCATGGAAGCAGATGAGAAGAGACAGAAACCCATTTTTCACCCTTTTTTCTCCCTCACTACAGGCTCTGCTTTTTTTTTTTTTTTTTTGGCAATTGTACATGGAATTCCCCCTTCAGTCAGTGCGAGGTTTTACACTTATGAGCAGTAGGGTTTTTGTGGCTGGTCTGGGGGGAGAAATAAAATAAACAAACAAACAAGCACATATACAGGCTTTTCAGACAGAATTTAAGTCAGATGTTATTCATCAACTCTGAGTTACCATATCATAGTGAAAATACAGCAGTAATTACTTTCTATTCTGACAGCACCTTACTTTGGTGGCTGGAACTTAAAATGCACAAAGCACTAAATTTTCGTTGAGACTTAATTTACTGTAAAAGGCCCACAGTTTCTAGCAGGGAAGGGTTCCACCTCTGGAGGATGACTTCATGGCTTTTTTCAGAGCCTCCACAAAACCCAAAGGCCTTGAGAAAGAAGCAGATTTCACCCACTGTTGGCTAGTCCAGCCCTGGTTCTACACCACCTCCTGCCTCCAACATCTCCACTAGAGAGTCTTTACATTTCTCCCTCCAAAAACAGACCAGAAAACTGTCTGCAAGCTGTTCCACCTCTCTGTTAGTAAGGATTTGTGTATCCTTCTCCTGCTCTGCCATGTCGATGCATCCAGTTGCCTTACAACCCCTTGGTCTCATTCTCTGGGGTTCAGTCTCAAAGAAACGTTCTGCTAACGCTTGCTCATCTCTGCAAGGACAGAGCCCTGAACTGTAACCACAGGATACAGCTTTTAGTTGTAACCCTTGACTGCAAGGCCAATTCGCTTGGTTAATTACTATATCTCCCGCTACAGAGTTTAAACCAAATGGGGAGACGCAATTAAAAATGAAACTAAAATTACACACACATACACACAAGTACTTCTCTGCATGCTTAAAAATAAAGAGTGGGCTTGGCAGGAAGGAATATGCCAAGCACTCCTATAGGTACATTCTTAGTGAATAAATTTTTGGGAACACTTCAAGGAAACCTCTTTTTCATCTTGCAGAAAGTTGTTTTGCCTTGGCAGTTTATATTTTAACCTCTATATGATCACACTGAAAAAAAAGCATTACTTCTCTTCATTTTTAATTTTCTTATTTGAAGCAAAAGAAGTAATACACATTTCACATTTATACCCTGCTCTTCCTATATAGTTTTAAAATTCTTGGACAGTTATCATGCCTAATTCTCAGACAGTTATCATGCAAAGAGCTCAGGCCCAGCTGCCCAAGCCATACACATATGGTAGTCATGTGGCAATGAGCTCCCATTAGGTAAATCAAATTTAAATTCTACTCCAAGACAGAGCATTTCAGTTACTGTCTGCATGTGGTTAATTGCTAGACTATGGGCAGAAAGTGAAAGCCATGTTAGCAACAAGTTAGCCTGGGTTTCAGTGTTTGAGGATGAGAGGAAAAATCCATAGGATTTATTGTTAAACCTCAGACAGAGGGCATTTTTCCCTGTATTATAAGTATTTGCATATGAAAGGTATAGCAGCAGCTTTTGTAGAATTTACATTTACAGAAACCATGAAAAACAAGTTGTGAAAAGTAACTGATAGAACCAGGCTAAAAACATCATCATCCTTCATTGACAAAACCCCATTCAAGATATTTCAAAGCTCCCTAGGAAGATTTTTCATTCATTTCTAGAGGATGCATGCAGATAAATTGATTAGACATTCATTTTAAATTGTATTTTCAATACCTCTGGCATCTGTCTGAAGTCTCCTGAACAATTTCTCATCTTTTTAATTAATCTGGAAGAAAATATGTTTTGTCTAATTTCCGAGATTTTGTATTGTCAGCCAAAATGATCTTGTAGTTACTCTTTTGGCAAAATGAGAGTTTGCAATGTGTGTTTTTCAAATCAGAAAGAGGTAGATTTTGCATCTTAATTTGGTTGAAGGAACAGACAACACCAACCCTCTTTTAAAAGATCCTGAACTCTGACGGGAGGGGTAACCAAATTACCAATTCAACTCCTGCAGCAGCAAACACCATTAGCATTGGCCATGAAGTTCAACTAAATGGATCATACAAAAACTAACGGGCTGAAATCCTGTTACCCTTGAAGCTGACAGCAAAAATCTCACAGATTCCAGTGGGTGCATCAGTGTGCTACAACCTTGACAAAGAAACCACCTGGAGCTTTGTAAAGCACAAAGTAACCACTTTCCCAAGGACGTGCCTTACCTACACACGATCGTATCCAGTCATAAATGTAATTTTCTTTCTGCTCTGGAGGAGGTGGCTGAACTGATTTGCAGTGTTGCCAGAAGAGATGGACAAGCCACCAAGAGACTCTACAGCAGTCTTATAATAATGCCTGCCTTTTACAGAGACTGACCTCTTTTCACCTTGCTAAAAGCAGTAAGTAGTAAGTAATAGATCTTGTCAAAGGTTACTCTGTAGAATAACCTCTGGAGATATTAGATAGAGGTGTCCAGAGAAATACCACAAAGGTGCTGACAAGGAAACCAAGGGGATTATGATTAGGAAGTGTGAATAAGCTAAGGTTTCAAACATACTCAGATTTTGGTTAGAAATGCTGAAGTACAGGAAGGAAATGTTCTACATACCATCAAACCACCAAAACACACACTTGAAAAGACAAGTTAAAGAGCCATCACATGGAGATTAAATACTACACATGATCTAAGAAAAGCAATTCCACACAACTAGAATAAGCCAGAATTTCTTCCTCATCAAAACCTAGTATGTCTTCTGATAAAAAATGAGAAACTAATCTGCTCAAAGGAAAAAAAAAAAAAAAAAGAAAAAAAAAAAACCATACCTAGGAAACATTAATTGTTCCTTCAGCTCCCTTTTAATCCATCCTTGAATACTCAAATTAATCAGAACTTCCACCAGATAATTCCCAGTAAGAGAAATCCATTTAAGACATCCACATTGCCCATAAAGAAATACATTTTTAAAAGACCCTAAAAACCAAAGTCAGTAGCATAACTAAAAAAGACTCTTTCTCCATTTACTCCAATTTCTGAATTTTAACAATTATGCAATGATTTAATTCAAAAAAAGTCCAAGATATTTCTGACAGTATTCTTAGTAGAGAACAGCCTCTCCTAAATTTACTGTCAGCAAAGGTGCTGTACAAAGACTTGGTTTCTTTCAGCCAATCTTTTTCTGATCCCATCAGTTGATTACATTGATTTTGCAATGCCCTCTAGGGAAGGCAATCATCTTCCCTGTTCCAGTCAGATCAAACCAGACCAGACTAAGTCTTAGGAAACATTTGGGAGATGTGGCCAACAAAGGGCCTCTACCCAGCTATTTGAAGTTCTCAACAAACACAGCTTTCCAGGAGCTTGTCCCTGTCTTAAATGCACAGAACTGTATTGTTCAGACCAGAAAGATAAAGACAGCCCAGCCTCCCAAGCCGAGAGCAGACAAATAAAGGTAAAGATAAATATGAAAGTGTTTGCATCAACCTGAAAGACTTTATTCAGCACAAAAAAAAAAAATTAACCTCTGAAAGATGTAGTGCCTTATATCTTCGTTAATATAAATCAATTTTCAAAGACGTACCTCATTTTCAAAAAATGTTGAACTAGAGTATTTTGACTTTTTCACATATTTTTCTCCCCTTTTATTTTGGCTGAAGCTAGTCAGAAAATTTGATCTTTAACTGTGGACACTTCCAGGCCTCCATGCTTTTCAGTAAAGTTCTTTGTGTGAAAGTCTTTGGTGAGTGTTTTTTTCCCTCAAAAAATGTCACTAGCCTGGCTGCAAAGGCCAAATGTACTCCCCTCCAGAGAGGCTGCTCAGAGGGCACCGACTTTACCCCTGGTAACTGCTACTTGATTTAACTCAGGATTGGAAGGGGTGCAGAGAAAAACCCTGTGGCCCAACTGTCTTCTCTACCCAACGGCAAGGAAATCCCCTCTGTGCTAAATATGGGGCTTTGCAGGAGACAAGAGGCTCTGTCAGGACCTTGCCATTTCTCAGACCATCTCACGTACACCATACTTGAGAGCACAGACAGCTCCAAGTAGAGTTGGTCATTAGGTGGAGAAATAACTGGCATTTTAATGTGGGCACCAAAAGGGTGATGCTGTTTTAGCATATATCTTGAAGATGGTTAGTAGGAGGGCACGAAGTGTGTGGGGAAAGTGATATCCACAGAATTATAAAAGGCTGAAAAAAGTACTATTTGGATTTTCATTTAACTCTTTCACAACCAACCTTTATCAAAAATGTTATTTCCATGGCATGGACCACTTGCTTTTACCTCTTTCTCACCTGACAATAAGCTACACAATTTACTGCTGTGTATTATTTACTATGCACAAACGAGTCTCTCTGTACAAACCAGGTGCCAAACTGCAGACTTGGTTTCTCTCTTAAAATTCTGCAATATCAGGCTACAAAAAAATTGATATTTTACAAAATCTGTTCTCCATGTGATACCTGCCTGTTCCAGGTGCTGCTGAGCACTAACCTCTCTATAAATGTAGACATGGGCATTTCCCTGACCAGTATTTTCTAAGCACTGGAGCCAAGTGAGAAATTTGTTTGAAATCTTGCTTGAGCTTCCTGAAAGCACCTGAACTCTGGTGGCTGCAATTTTATTAGTTGGGAGAGGCATAAGGTAGATCTCACTGCCACAGTCACAGGACCACATGGCTCAGCAGCACTCCCAATGCCACATTTTTCCCTGTTCAAGGAAGGCTGTTTCCTCAAAAGAAGAGATACAAGGTGCTCTGCATACCCAGTACATCAAAGCGACGCTTCATTTGCAAGGCATCCTCAGTACATTTAAGCTATCTGACACCAACATAGCAAATTCAAATGTAAAAAGAAAATCAAATCTATTTCCATGACTAGCTTGACAAAACGGTCATCATCATGCCTCTTATTGTCCTCATTATAAATTAATTTAGAATTAATTACAATGCTGAAAATATCTCTTCTAAGCTCCTTCTGTGCCTAAAAGCTTTCAGCCTGCTGAAAAGCTTTTGGCTGACAGTGCACTGACTCAAAACTCTGAAATGAAAACTGGAAGACTGACAGCCTAGAAATAGGCTGTCTCAATATTTTGGAATAGCAGCTTTTTGGCAAGAAAATTTGTATAGATTCAGACACCACAAGAGAGAAAATACAACATGTAGCATCCTGACTGCTACAGAGGGAGCAATGTTTTTCATAGTGTTTCCTTGTGTATCCTGCAAGCTCCACTCAATTTAGATAATCCAGTAAGAGGTTCAAGTGTAAGGCCACCACATAGCACTAAAATAAACTATCTGGAACTCCTAAATTTTAGGGTATTATTAAGTTGGTTGACTCATCTGGGATCCATTGACTTTAACTGTTTCTGTTAAAAACAGCCCACTATAATTTTTCGCTGAGGAACAAAGAAAGAAATGTTGGGGGGCACTCACATAGCTAATAGCTCACTTTTCACAGCACCTATTTGACTACAGATAGCTGCATTCATTAGTCCCAAAGCTTTTAAACTTAACACTAGGGAATACAAAATCATTCTTGATAACATTAAAGGTCACTTTCAAAAGAATAAAATTCCCTATTTTGTGTATTTTAACAGAGGCCAGAAATGTTTTTCTCCAAAGCAGGATTTTTGTACCATTAAGGTATATGTGTAACTCTTCATATTGAAGGGCTCCTTGAAGGCTACAGAATTAGAGCAAATACTTTTTTAGCTCTCTGTCAAAGAGCTGAAGTATATCTTGATCTTTAACAAAGAGAGCTTTACTCCCAAGAACTTGCTAGCAGTTTGAATTAATGAAGAATTAAATTTCATCTCAGCAGTTTTACTAAGCTTGGGAGAAAAGGGACCCAATGCCACTAGTCCCTGAGTGCCCTCAACAACCACTGACCTCAGTGGGAATTGAGATCAGTCCTACTTTTGGTTAACAGAGCACCTTGCAGAATTAGATCCAATCCCCTTCCCCTCCTCCTAAGAATGTATTTTTTCCCATTAGCCATCTGATTTTTATTTTGCTTTGACCAGAGATGAAATGAATGTAGATGTTTTGGTGCTGACAACCTCCCTGTCAAATTATATAGTGACTTCTCATGCTAAAACTTGTTTGTTTTCACACCATCATCACTGATGATCTCAGCACAGCAGCGCTCCGAGAATAATGGTTTAGTCAAATGCAAAGCCAGCAGAAGGAACATAAAACAATGTGTGCTTATATAGGGCCTACATAAATAGTGCTTTTTAAAAAGGTTTGGCAATGAAATAATAGTTGCGGGTTTGTTTCTTTTTTTTTTTTTTTTTAATAAATTACCCTCTGGGTTGTTAAGGATCCAGAGTCTTTGCACACCAGAATATCTATAGGGCCTAAAAATATTTGTTATGTCCTCTCACAAAAGAATATACACAGAAGTTGCCCGTTGTGTGCCATTAATAATCAACCATGGGCCATACCCTGACTCCACACAGTTTCAGAGAAATCAATCAATTTATACCAACTTCAGAAGTAACAGAACCCACATATACTGGGCCAAATGAAGAAAATTGGAAGCAAGTAAGTGTACGTGATTAGGGCTGTACACGGGACACTGTCTATTTATCGCTCTTTACAATGTTTTTCTTTATTCAAAATTCCCTGTTGATTGCTGTTAAAAAAACAGAACCAGAGTGGCTCAGGCAGTGATGATATTTTTCCCCCATTTCTCAAAGACTTTGTTCCCACTCTCAGGCCAGCTTGGGAGCTATGCAAGATGCCAGAGTAGCCTGTGTGTTGCTTTCCAGTGCTGCAAACAAATACTCCAATTTATTAAAACTGCCGAGCCACACTGCCTCCTCACTTCTTTCCCCTCTATTGCCTTTTTTTTTTCAAATACTAAAAGAAAACCCAAAACCTCCACATATAAAATGTAACTGAAGTCTAAGGTGTTACTTCCAAGTCACAGCTGGGTTCTTAAAAGTGAAAATGCACATCATATTTAGGAGCAGAATTATATCCTGCCATGTTTAACTGAAAACCTTGGTGGGCTTTTCATCTATGTTGTGCAAGCCTGAGGCCAGAGTGGTGACTGTCACAGGCAAAGAGACACAGACAGATAGATGATGGAGAGTGCAGACTGCGCACCCACACATAAAGCGCGTGAGAGGAAGGAGAGCGCACGGAAGGAATATTAATTGAGCAGAAAATAAGTATTCTCAATATCCCCCTGCCCCCTTAAAAAGTAGCCACAAGATGAGGAGAGCTACAAACATGTTCATCTTGGGGAAACAGCCGTCCTTAACGTGACATGTAAGGCTATTGCTTTAATAATGGGATTTGCACAGCGCACAACTGATAGGCTATGTTCAGAATAGACCCCGTGAATCTAATTTTCTTCTCAATGAGTGTTATTGCAGTTGGTAACTCTACAGATTTCAATAGAGTTGCTCCAGATTTGTATCAGGGTGAGTGGAGAATTAGGCTCTACTACGATATTTTTTAAATCCACAAGAATGTAATTCTACTTACCCAGCCATAAAACCCATGGCTCTTTTGATCCTTTCTACTTCCATAGCAAATTATTTACAGAAGCTTGTCTTTTAAAGATTCTCATCAAAATAGTTAAATTACTGCTTTCTCTCACTTTTTGTGATAAACCATCAATTACTCAAATTTAACCCATTTTCTTGCCTGAGTCCATGTACTGCTTTATTAGTGTTGAAGAATGAAAGAGCAGTACAGGAATTGTAGAAAGTGGTTTAAGATTTACATCGCTCATTTTTTTCCCCCCATTGCCTTTTTAAAATACTTTTCCATTGCACATCCAGTAAAATAAATTTACACTGGCCTTATTTAATAACAGATATAAAACAACTTTTAAGTGCTACACAGATACACTTAAGGATATGGAAGTAAGAAAAGAAGGAAAATTCCTTAACTTGTTTTTAACTGCAGAATCTCTCATTTTGTGCACTCTAGAAAATTATGGAAGTCTCTACAGATGTTGATCTTGATCTCTTCAAACTTTAAGAAAAATATGCAAATGCCATTCTCCCTGCTCCAATCATTGCCAGCAAAAGGAGCTTTTTCTTAAGTCACAAAAAATGAAGTTGATGTGGTGATTGAAATTATCACAAGCCCTTAACCAAAATTTCTTCTTCCTAAAGCATTCATTCAGTAATGAAGTTAAACAATAGGTAGGAAAATATATTCCTGAACAAAGCAATTGATGATCTGTTTCTACTCCATTGCTCCCTTTTTCGTTTTTTCAGATTGTATTTTACAACCATCCCTAGAAAAGAACTTTCCTATGAGATACTGGCAAGCCCAAATTTCTAACACAGACAGTGCTGTTTCTGGACAAGCACAATTCCAGGCTCTTTGCCATCACACACTCAGGTCACCTTTAGAGTTCCTGCTGTGCACCTAAAAAAAAAAATCTTGACAAACTCATTCACTGACTTGACCAGAACCAAAAGCAGCTTTAACCAAACCAACTGCCTAAAGTTAATTCAGAGTAGTATGGAGGTATGATTTACTATTACAGAATCATGGAACCACTTAAGTTAGAAAAGTCCCTTAAGATCACCAAGTTGAGCCATTAACCCAACACTGCCAAATCCGCTACAAAACCATGTCCCCAACTGCCACATCTTGTAATTACCTCCAGGGATGGTGACCCAACCATTTCCCTGGGCAGCCTATTCCAATGCTTGACAACCCTTTTGGTGAAGAAATTTTTCCTAATATGCAAGCTAAACCTCTTCTGGTGCAACTTGAGGCCATTCATAATTTAAAGCTCTGCACCTAGTAACAGAGCATTGTTGTTGAACAAAATTTTTTTGAAAAGTTAACTAAGAGGTGTATTTGGGGTGGGAGTGATTGCAAACTAGTTCACCCATGACTGAATTACTGGCAGCTGATTTGCAGCATCAGTGCATGACCAAGTGACCTACTAATATCATCATCCATATCTTGGAGCATTTACTTAGGCAGAATACTACTCTACAGGTAGTATTTTCAGCACTCCAGAACTGAAAGATTTAAAGGGCACAAAAGGAAAAAAAGAGAGAGGGAGTACAATACAGTAACATCTCAATTTCTTGCTTACTGTTATAGCTGCTCCATACAATGCATTCTAAACCCAATCTCAGATTCTGTTTATTGTGCTACAGAGCCCCCAGTGTTGAGCATATTAACCAGCATTCCTTACATTAGATCAGGAGAGAAAAAAAAAAAACAGATGTTAAATCTAGGAAGCCCTTGTCCAGGTTCATCTCCCAGAGAAGACAAATTAGTTTCTGGGTAGTTGCAAACAGCTCAGAAAAAGGTGGCAAGGAACAACACTGCCTTACATGAAATGAGAGAGTAGCTAAAGGCACAAGCCCACAAGGTAAACAGGAAAAAAGGCAGCTTCCTCTAAATGAGAAAAGATTGGCCAAATTAATTACATATCTATGCATTAACTTTAGGCAGTGTATTTAAGGATGATTAGTTTAAACTCAGTACATCCCTGGACAGAAAACTTTCAAACACACAAACGTACTGAGATTGGGACCAGACATTTCAACTGCATTGAAATGTTCACTGAGTGGTGGCACCCAAAGACAAAGCCCTTAGGAAGGAAAGAAGTTGAGATGAGAGAAAAGCAAGCTGCTTGAGAAAACTCTGCAAAGGTTAAAAAGGCAGTAGAAACTATTTGTAGAGTTTATGTGGGGTAGAACGCTGCAGGTGAGATCAAACCATGCCCAATTCCTGAGCTAGCCGAGGTCTCAGTACCCTGGCAAGAGCAATGAAAATATTCACAGCTAAAGAAAAGCAGAATCAACTGGCAAAGGTAAGAGAGGATTTGTAGTACTTTTTCCCAGTTAAATTCAAATCTCATTCCTTTTGGCTTCTTCTAAAGATGTTGCCGTTTTTATCACCCACAAAGTGGAGCCTTCTGGCCAAGCAGGGCTGCACCCCACGCCTTCAAATCACCTTACGTGGCAGGGTGGCACCACAGTGACATGAGCTGTCTCAAAGGCAGAGATTATTTAAACCACACACCTACACAAACACTGCTGGTGACAGTGTTTCAAGGCATTTATTTTGAAGTTGTGTGTGGGACCGACTTCTTGAATAAATTCTCAAAAAAGTGTAAGACAGAAACAAGAACCAAAAGCAAAACATCTTTTAAGCTAAGGAAATTGTTGTAAGCTTTCAATGTTTAACTTTGAAAATCCTACAGCCTTCAGCAAAATCCTTGGAAAATCTCTTTGTGTTTATAAAATAGCATTTGATATCACAACTTAAAAACCTACAAACCAGTGCAACCAACCCTTTCTTAAATCTCTAAGGGCAAATAACACCTGCATTTCCCATGCAATGGCTGGTAAAGAAATGCTGACTCTCAGTAATTTTAATTACAGACTAAAATAACAGCTCAGTGAAAAACAGTAGATTAAGTATTATTTTAGAGTTTCAGGGTTGCCCCATCAACCTGAGCCATAACAGGAGCAAAACAATCAACAAACCAACACAAGAGCTCCACGTACGTAAAAAGACACAAGAGCTTATCTGCTTCAACAAGTCCTTTCATCATATCCAAAACAATTATTTTATGTATGTTATGTTGTGCTTGTTATGTATACCTGAGAGTACTCAAATAATTTATTTGATTGTATGTGTAGCCAAAAGAAAGAAGTATTTCCATAACAGGATTTTGTTTTTACACATCAAGTCTACAAAAGCTAATTCTTGTACTTACTGTTATAACGTGGCTAGAGTTAAAGTACAGCATGATAACATACTGTCTGAGATGACTGTTTTGCCTGTGTCAGAGAATACTACACCTTCAGAATTGTAAATTAGCGTAGTAATATGACTTTTGGTAAGAGGAAAAATATGTTTTCATAGTTTTTATTCCAAACTGTTGCTTTAAATTTGTGATCAACTTTGATCATTTCTCTAGGCAGAGAANTGGAGAGAGGGCAAATCAACAGAAATTGTTTTGAGATACTGCAGAGTGACCTACCAAGCTGTCTGATCGGCCCTGGAGTTAGTACTTAAAACTGACAGAATCTCAAAGCATTTTAAATATTTCCACTAGGACTCCTATGTATTTGTATCAATGAGAGTTTATTCATGAAAGATTAAGCCAAATAGGCTGGCTTAGTTATATATGTCTGCCTATTAATTTGATTATTATGAGATAACCAAAACAGAATCAAAGCAAAAGAATCACCTAGACCTGTGAAGCAGAACTGAAAGACTTGTTGCTTTATACATCTGTTTTTCCAGCAACTGTGTCTACTGAGTAGAGTATTCCTGTAATGAGTTACGAGAAAAATCATTGTTCAGGGGCCTTGAGAAAAAAATCAAGTTTGTTCCAATTATAAATCACGTTGTCCTTAATAGTAATTTTTAAAATGTTTTAAGTAAAAACAGTTTTGCTTTTCTTTTATTGAAAAATCTTGTCCCAAAATAGTTCCCTTATAATAAAGAGTTTATACAAAAGGCAGTCACTGGAATTAAAATTAAGCTTGAAAGACAGCTAATAATACATAAACATAGGTATAAACCCTCAAAGCAACAGGTTTTTAGGAAATCCGGAAAGTTAACTAATGGCAGAACTAAGAGACACAGGGTGACAAAGAGTAGAGGAAAAGTCCTTGATTAAAGAAATTGTTTTAAAAGCAACAACAATCTTGCAAGAACTCTTCTAATATTTAAAATCCTCATACCCTGATTAGGGGCACAGAGACAGGTTTTTAGAGGGGGCAACAAGGAGACAAGTTAATAACCCAGTTTCAAATCATCCTGCAAGACTTACTGAGCTCAGAGAGATTCTGCCCACACAGAGTTGAAAGGTTTAGTATGTAAAAGCTGCCTTCTGAAGGCACTAGGAGATTACCTCTCTCTTATCAACTCCAGAGTGAACTCTAGCTCTCACAGCAACAATCCTTTACAGAAGATTCCTCAGCAGTGAACAGGATAAATGTGATTGCAGCACATTTTAGATTCTCAGCACGCGGAAGTGAATATCAAATTAAAAAAGCACCTATTACTCTTTATCTGTGTAAGTCGTTCTGCTAAGTGGTGATATAAATAAAATTACATGTACAATCTTGCTTCTATCTTTTCTTTAAATGTATATACATGGTTTCTTTCCCTTTACCTTCCCTGGGTTAAATTAGCAGAAGTGGAGTGTGATAAATTGAAGCTGAGCTATAAATGGGTGTTTTGGAAGGGGGAAAAGGTTTCCGCTTGTTCTAAACGTGTAAACTTTTTAAAATGTTGCAATTTTAAATCCTGGAAAAGCGCCATCCAATATTCAAGACTGGCAGACAGCGCTTATTGCCTTTTTTATATGTTATTACAAAACTGTTTGATTTTAAGCATTAGCCTGACTATTCCTAAGAGTCTCCAATTAAAGATGTAACAATAGGAGACTACAGCCGTTTCTTTTTCATGCCATAAGTTCATTATTTCTATTTCCTGTTTCACTCAAGCATTTCTTTTAAAGTTTTGAAACTCTGATGATCTCCACAGTTGAAATCAAACATACACCCCATGCAAGCTAACGGAACAAAGGAAACCCCCAGGTCTATTGACAGCAGTAGATACCAGTTCTTCCCAATCCATGTATAATAAAGAGTAATGAAAAATCCCTGGTTAGTTATCATAGAAACAGGCTCCTTACCACAATCTGTAGAGCACAGTCAGGTCCAAGTTGTTTCAACCACCACACCAACTGTTCCTTCTTTTTAGTGACTTATTAAAAAAAAAACCTACTCACTTTGTCAGTGATAGCTGGGGAAAAATCTCCCAAGAGCTTTCAGGCTTCATTAATTAAGGCCATCAGAACTGTACTTCATTTAAGCAGTACAAAAGAGTGCAATCAAGAGTTATGTCCCAGGCTGTAGCTATTTGCCCCTCTCTCATTCTCTTCTTCTTTCTCTCACCATCTCTTTCAGTAAATGAGACTAATTTTTCCAGTAGCCTTTAACTCCCTAGATTAACTGAAGTGGAAAATGTGACTACAAACTCATAGCACTGTCTAGCCTCCAACCCAGCACAGAATCAACTTTGTTGTAAGTGTTGAAGGACACCTAGCAAGCTGCTACTTGCTAAGTTCATAACCCAGGAGTGCGTATTCGCACAGAACAGGACTGCGCCATCTAGTTAGCTGCCAGCAGGCTTTGGGAGCAGATGCCTCGGGATGCAGGGCTTTAGCCCTCGGGAATGTTCAGTTTCTTACAGATTCAATTGTGGTGTGTTTTTTTTTTAATAAAGTATCACTACCGAGATAATCCACATCCAGTGGATATGGGAAAATTTAGGCTATAATAGCGCAGCAAACTTCTACATCTATCTTTGATTTACAAGATAAAAGCAACTTTTAAATTAAAGAGCCTTTCTGCTAATAGAGCTTATTATGCCAGAGACAGGAATGATTTTCCTAGAAAGTTGTCCCTGTGTGCATGTCTATTATCTTTGCTTTCCCCCTTCCACTAATGAGCATTTATCTAAAGAGCCTGTTAATCCTCTGATGTGTGCTTCTGGTCAGAGGTAACAGTTTGAATAAAACCACTAATCACTTATCACTAATCACTGATCATTAATCACACTTTTCCCTAGTGCTTTGCGACCTGTACAGCTCCCTTTAGGATAAAGGAGTCACAAATAAGGAGTTTAGCCATTTTTTATTAAGAATTTCCAGCTTTTGATACCGACAACCTCATTTGCCACATGAAAGTTACAAAACACTGAGTGGGGACTTTCACCACTGTACACTTACATACTGAAAATAAACCGTACCCTTGTGGAAGCATACCTCCTTCAGCAAAATTCCCACAAATTACCCTACGTTTTTGCATTTGGCTCTCACTTTCCACCACTCAATTTTCTTTCAGTCCAGTTTCTGGATTATCTCTGCATGACAGTATCTTACAAGAAAGTTTTCCTACACCACTGTTCCTTGATGCACTGCTGCTTGTCCAAATGGCCAGACAAGGAAAGTCTGGTGCACACCAGTGGGTGAATCTTTCTCTACAAACTGCAGTCTTAAGAAAAGCCCAAGTAAGATGCTTCACAGCAATTATTATGCTTCTGTTCAAGCTTCAATTTCATCTAGCTAAGCACTGTTTCTTACTGATAATATATGGAAATCTTCTAATCTTGCTGCTTAAATCACTTCTCATATTGGTCTGGATTAAAAAAAAAAAAAGAAGAAAAACCAAACAACATATGGACATTTCATTTTCCTTTATTCCTACCCCCATGTCTGAAACAACCTCTCTCTTTCCAATTGTAAAGCTTATATTGAGCCCTGGAGATGAAGGATCACTCACCATGCTTGGACATAAATAATAGAGGAGGCAGAGTTTAGCAAGTATTCCCCTTACACTCCTGCAGCTCTTATCGTCCTGAAAACTTCGCTGGGGAGAGAGAGACCCCTGTAAGAGAGGACAGTGGCGGGGGGACGCGGAGCTGGGGAGGGGGATGGTGAGCGGAGTAGAGGAGCTGTAAAGGGAAAGGAGGGCTGCAGAGAGGGGACCTTGTCAACACTCGCCCCCGCCCCGCACCCGAGGGCATCAGAAGCGGAGCATCAGCCCCGCACCGGCCCGCAGCATGACGTAAGGGCCGGCAGCAGCCCGGCACCCGGGTGTCTCACGGGGAAGGCGGCCGCGCACCACCCCGCGCACCGCTCCGCGGCCACCGCTGGCTGGTCCCGGCTCGCTGGGGAGCACAGCCGCCGCCGCGAAACTTATGCAGAAGTTTTGGGGGCGGCGGGAAGAGGGGACGGCGGGGCAGCGCGCCGCCGAGCTGTCACCGCCGGGTGCTGCCGGGGCACACGGAGGCTGGAGCCGTCCAGCCCGCCGTGGGCGCGGGGACCCCGCGGTGCCTCCGCCGGGAGCTGCCCAGCCGCCCGCTCCGCTCGGGGCAGCACCAGCGGGGTGCTGCCTGCGCTCCGCGGCAGCCGCCCCATCTCATCCCATCCCATCCCGGGAAGCAGCGCGCAGACTTCCCAAACTCGCCGAAGTGCGGGCGGGGAGTCCGGCTTCCCCGCGTCTCGGCGACCGTGCGCTCCCGCCCCCCGCCGCTCTGCCCTGCCCGACC
>VXAD01009317.1:31931-103008 GCA_013399195.1 Dicrurus megarhynchus
CAGCCGGGCCGGGCGGGAGACGGGGAGAGCCAGGGGAAACCGGTCCCCCGGCCGTGCCGAGCTCCGGCAGGCTCGGAGCCTCTGCTGAGCGGTAGCCGCAGGGGAGGCCCGCGCTCGGCTGGGATTCGGGTCCTGCAGCCCCGAACTCTTTCGGCTTTTTTTGTTTGCTTGATTTTTTTTATCTAGAAAGTGTCTAAGAAGTAACGCGGAGAAGGGAGGGAAAGCTCCGTCCCGAGCTGCAACCTTGGGAGGATGCGCCGCTGTCCACCTGCCCAGGTGTGCCCGGTCCACGCGTATCCGCCTGGCAGGGTTTGATGCCGCGGCGGAACCAGTGGCGCTGGAGCAGTGCAGTCACAAAGAAACTTAACTGATATAATCGAGTGTCTCACTGCTTTTTCAACATTTAAACATTCTGCACCTAGTTGGCAGTGTCTCTGTGTCGTCGTCTGGGACGATTACCGGTGACACAGTTATTGTTCCACCTTGTAACTACTTCAGTGCCTAATGCTCCTCAGCAGTGCCTCTAGCACCTGGGTCTGGAGGTTCCTTTGGCACCTAACTCCACACTGCAGTTATCCAGGAGGTATTCATGTCAAAGATACACATGATTGAACTGGATTTAGCAGCTGATTCATGCCAGGAGGTATGACTTAATTCCGATGCAGTGTTTTAGCACCTAAGCCTGGAATGTCTCATGAGGAAACCTCAGTGTTTTGAGGGTCTCAGAATCTGCAATGCTTGCTCAGTTTGGTTTTTCTCTGATACTCCATTAACAGAGGACAGAGTAAGAGAACATGTACTGCCAAAATCGGGAACTACTTTACAAATGGCAATAATACAGCACTTTACTCCTAATAATACCATTCTTCCACAGGTTTATATTAGGCTGTCTAATTATCATCTTCAGCTTTTAACAATTCACTGGCACTTTATGCAGGATTTAAGCAGACAGAAGCGGATCCTATCAGTGACTGATGATAGGTTTTGAACTCATTTAACTCCTTAGGATAAAGCTCAATGATGCTGTCACTGTAAGCCTTCGTTTTGTCAGGTATTATCTTTGGAAATTGCATATCGAGTGCAAAGTGCCTTACCTCTAAACGTCCTGGAATTATAAACTACACAGATGACTATATTAATAATTGCAGCTATTTCTGTCTCACAGGAAGGGTTTTAGCATACACAAACACAGAAGTTTTTAAGGCCATGACAAAAAGATTTAAGTGCAGGAAACAGCTCTGCATCTCTCATTGAGATTTCATTGTACAATTTATGTACTCACACTTCTCACAGACATGCAGCTGGGACTGTGGCTGATCAATGGGTTTTCCTGGGCTTGCAGTGGGGTTTTTCTCCAGTTTTCTCAATGAGACCGAACTGTAAATGGCAATGGAGAATTCAGATGCCAGTCAAGGATAACAGGGCCCAAATCTGCCAGCTACATCAGCAAATTTGTCACAAATAGAAGGAAACAAAATGCTAGCTGAAGTATTTGCCATGGTTTATGAATCTAGAGGTGATGCTTTCTTTTGAATGATATTGTAGACCCTATGTGACTTGTACACAGATTATGATGATGAAACAAGCTGGCCCACTTTGGGCATTCACTGTACTTTAATACCTTTTGTTTACTCCTCCTGACTTGAACATTCTACACATCCTTCTGCCTTGCCCAGGGTGTCATGCAAAAAAAAAAAAAAATCCTAAAAGCAAGATGAACAGAACCACCACTTTGTTTGGCTCAATAGCTTTACCTGCCATGTACATATTTGGACAGATCTCTACCACCTAAAGAGACAGGCAGCTTTTGGCAGCAGTTTGTGTGTATCTGCCCCTTGGAGGGTGGTGACAAATGCTTTGATAGGTGGTTACCTTGGTTTTTGCTGACAGCAGAGCAGAGAGGTTTTGGGTTCCTGATATGAGTCTCAGGGCCCGAGGAAAGACTCTTGAAATGAGCTGTAGTCCTGGGGGGGGAGAATGAGTACAAAATAATGTCAACGGTTCCTCTGAGGTTGAAATCTGCTGCAGTATGTGTCACATATTATTGCTTTTCCCCATGCCCAACTTCTGCTTCACTTGCCACCCTCAGATTCTGTTGCTCTCCTCCCTCTTCCAGCTCTTTACTTCTCTATTTCCATTTTTCTTTTGCCTGCTACCAACCTACCTCTCTGTCCTAAGGCAACCACTCTGATCTCTGAATGGGGATGTGAAAAGGAGCACTGAGATGCAGCTTTGTTTTGTTCTATGCTCACTTCAGTCACTGGTGGATGAGCAGTTCACAGAGAAGAAAATGTGTCGATGCCTTCAGCCTGAGGACACTGAGCAGAGAAAGGACGTTGAGAAAATGTAATTGCCAAGTTCTTTCTTGATTTGAACTGTGGGATGCTGAGAGTACAAGAGACGCTCCTCTGCCTGCAAAGTTGCTGCTTTCAAGTTGAGCTGATGTCTGCTTGTGTGCTGTCACTGTGAAGAACAACTCTTTAATAGGAACTCCTCTAAAGGTGGTTTGAATTAGCATATTCCACTCAGCAAATGAGGAATGTACGCAGAGTCAGTTATCACAGCTCAGCTGACAAGCCGTAACTTGAGAACATGCTCTATACGGGGGACAAATTTGAACAAATCTTAGAGGCTAATCAAAGGCACCTCCTGGAACAGCAAAATGGTCATTCTGTTGAACTTCAGGTTCCTGTTCCAAAACCACTATATGTTCCAAAAAAAAAAAACAAAAACAAAAACCCCACCAAACGAACAAAAAACACCAACTCGTGAGATACGGGTTAATGTCAGGCAAGGAAACTTCCTTTTTATGGAATATTGCTTCAGGAGTTATTGAATTTTGGAACCAGCTTTCCAAAATACTCCTGCCTAGGGCAGGAAAACTCCTAAATAGTTCAAAACTTGGCAACGTTTTTAAGAGATTGAAGAAACTTGTAATGAAAAGTACTGAGCAATCAACTCCATGAGGCACTACCTGTTTTTTCATAAACTAATTTAAAGGGACAAAGTCATATGCTGCTTTTCTATTTTTATACACGGGCTTTTATAAAGCTGCTTTCTTCTGATGGCAAAATCCCTACTTAAATACTTTTCTGTATTATATATTCTAACAAATGTTTACCACATAGGTCTTTGTCAGTTTTAGTCTGTAAGTATAAAACCTCAAAAGAACACAGTCTTTACAACAGTAGCTTAATTGGTGTGAAAACTGCTCAGACATTTGAAGTGATATGAGTTAGAATGACATTTTGTTTGACTGATAGTAAATGACAGTAGTGCTGCTTCAGCAAACACCTAAAATCTTTGTCATATCATTAAAATCATTGGGAAGTAAAGATATTAAAATAATTACAGGAGTTTTGTATGTCAAATATCAGTCTCAGCAAGTCACTATTGCTATCACATAAAATGAATATTTACTGCTGGTAGAGTTGAATATTTTACATACCCATTCTTCCTATAACATCATTAACCACATGTTTAACTAAGCTGCTGCCAGTGTTGAGTGTTACTCTCAGCTCTGGCACTTGCAATTATCTTGTTACAAGTACTTTTCAGCAATATCTTTTAGTCTAATCGAACAGTAATTTATTCCTCTCCTTACATGCTACTAAAACTTCAGATCTCCCCATTTATCATGTGAAACTATCCACAAAAAAAAGTAATTCAGCACTAGTCACACAGAAGTGAAGCCTAAGAAATAAAATGGTAAGGGGAAAAATTGATTTCTAGATCTTAAAATATGCTTTAATCCATGGTGATAGTAAAATGCATTTTAAAAAGGGGGGACAAATTATGCTATTTAATGTATAATAATCCTAGTGATATCCTGAACAAATGTAATTCTGGTGTTTTTATGAAATGCTCTATTTCTTAATTACTACATCTTTGTTCAGACCTCACCTCTCCTTATTTTAGTAACAGACTGAACGAGATATCAGCAAAGGGAACCAAGTATTCTCTATGGTTTCATGAGCTCACTAGGAAGTACCAGATTAGTCTTAAAGCTGAGACAGAAACTGGTGAATAAGCAGAGTTACCCAGAAGTTAAGTAGCATCAAATATTTTTTTTAAAAGTTCTGTGAGCTGAAATGTAAATGGTAAGCAGTGTTCCTGTTCAGCAGTATCATTCCTTGAGTGGACTGGAGAGGAAAGGAAGTGTGATACATCACAGGGATGTGAAACAGTCCTGTGGGATGCCAAGCAAGTCACATCTGCATGTCTGTGCTCTGCGTACGTCTCCTCACCCATTCGTCTGATGGTCTCACTTTTTCTTAATGACATTCATGTCTTAAGCAGGCGACATAAAATAGAGAGCCAGGTCTCAGCAGGAGTACAGGCAAAGCAAGAAAACGTTTTGCAAGGGAAGGTTTCTACATACATCTGTAATATGGACTTACATGGGAGCACATTTAGTCCCATAACAGTGCTAATTGCCACAGTTCTATGCCTTCTGGAAATAAAGATGCCTGGCAGTACCTCCTGGTTTTTACAAGATTATGTGAGCACTGAAAATGGATCTAATAGGGGATTCATGTTCTCTTTGATAGAGTTTATCTGCAAAGGCAAAGTGACTTGAAGTTGGATGAGCCAAGCAGGAGGTGCCTGTGTTTCACCTCATCTGTGCTGCAGAATCCAGAGCCCAGAAAATTGCCATTTCTTTTCCACTTCCTGGAAGGCTGCTTGTGAAGTATCAAATCACTTAACACCAAACTCCCCTGTCTGAGCTAAACTGCTGAGTGTCTGTAGGACAAAATCAATGTGTGTCACTACTGAGAAGCCACAGAGCTAGCTGGTAGAAGGAGGCTTGCTCTAGACCCAAAGGCTTTTAACCATTATTTAAGATGTGTTGATTGGGTGTGTCGAACTGAGCTTTAAGCAACACTTAAAATGATGGTTTTTCACTCTTCTTAAGTTACCCAAAATCAGTTTTATTCCATGTTTCTCCTTTCTCTTGGTGAACTTAAAGGTACCTGTAGGTTGTGCTTGTGCCACATAAAAAGAATGAGCAGAATAATAGAGAAGTACAGCCCTTCCCACAGAAAAGACCGAGGTGGAAGCTCATGCATGCAGAAAGGTGTGTGCTGGCCTCCTCAACCTGGTGACAACAGTGAGGATGCACACAAGGCCCAGAACTGCAAGAAAGAGGATTGTCTCCTCTTTTTTCATTATTTTTCTTGCTCCATTCATGAGTGATGCCAGCACGTTAGGAAGCACAGTTTGACCAACCTCCTCTCCTTCAGATGTCAGTTTACATGTGTTCTTGATGCCTGTGCAAGGCATACGTGTTCTCTCAGCTCTGATACACAATGCCATTTAACTCCTCACCTCTTGTGGACAAGCAGGTACACAGCCGTTCTCCAAGCAGGTCGGATCCCAGATACCTGAATGATCTCTTCATTGCATCTGTGTGCCATGTGTTCTGTTCCAGGAGACCAAAAATAGAGACTTCATATTTCCTTCTACCTTCACAACAATTCAAAGAACAGTTTGTTTCCTCCATAATCAGACACCATTATTTCATGGTTTTTTGGGATGAGGTAACAAAATTATTCACATTATTTTTCTTCCACAGAGATCCTTCATGACTTCTTTTGTATTTATTTTACCATTTTTAATGCTGTGCCTGTTGGAATACTCCTCCTAATAATTTAATTGTTTAAATGTGCATGATATGGAAGACTGGTTTGATAAACAATTTTTAGGTACTATAGCTCCAGTTTGACACATACAGAGATTTAGATAGACTTTTGACCTCTGACTGGATTTTAGTTGGTTTTAGTTTATTGGGTTGTTGTTTTATAAGTTGGTGGGTTGTTGTATTTTTAGTCTTAGAACAGAATGAGGTAAAAAAAAGAGTTGAAAGGTATGACATCTTTGTTTCTGAGAGCCTAATTTAGAAACCATATTTAAACAAGAAGGAAAAAAATACAAATTCTAATCTGTCTCATTTGGTCACATCTCTGATTATTAATGGATTCAAATAACATTACAGCTGTATTTACAGAAAAAAATCACAGAGTCATGTGGCAAAAGATCTTACAGACATTTTAAGTGTAATTTTTTTTTTTTTTAACAGACTGTCTTCTACTGGTTCTCTTCTTGGGGATGTCATGAATGTCAGAGATACAAAGGTGTTCCTCCTCCTTTAAATGCGCTATAAAGATGTCTCATTCACACCTTCACATTACTCACTTCATGGGTTTTGCTGCTTGAAACAGAATGAGAGAAAATATTTTGTGTGAGAATGTGCAGGTACTCTATGAAAGCAGCGTGGATGGCCAGGGGCTCATTTTCTAGCCCACAGGTGAGGGCTGGGGAGGGGTTGTAATGGAGATTCACACAGTTTGTGGATCCACAACTGCTCTTTCAGTTCTCTTCTTAGATAGGCTTTGTGCAGGGAGAGTCAAACTTCTGCCTTATTTTCTAGTTGAAAATCTGAGAAGGAGATGATGAGGAATAATCCCAGCAGCTCCCATGTAATTGCAGAATTTGTAATTGTGATATTGCAGCAGAAGTGTTTGCTGCCATGCAGCACTGCCAGTATTTCACACAAGCATCAGTCAGGAAAATCAGTAATGGTTTTTTAGCATGATTCGGTTTAGACACATGTAAATAACAGCCCTATCAGGAAGAAATAAAAAGCCATGGTGATCCAAGGACTAAAAAACCTTTTTTTTTCAAGAGGGAAACTGCTAAAAGTCACATTAAGTAAAAAAAAATTCAGTCTGCACTACTAAACCTCATCTGCCACTAAGAACTTACATAATATACTGCTGACATCATGACTATATAAATTACATGGTACTTTCACATGTGACTTGGAGATTATATTACTAGTGTATGAAAAAAAAATTAAACTTGCAGTTTTTTTAATTTAGGATGAACTACTGTGGTATGTATTACAAAATTAGCTACACATTCCAAAACAACAACAGCAGGTTTGCTTTTTATTGCTTTTACTCCAACAGGTGCAAAAACATTCATTTAGTCAAAATCGTATAGATGCACAAAACCTTTTTTAGAAAGGACACAGCTTTGCTTTCATTCTTGTTACACAGAATATATGTCCTGGATTCTATTTTAGCTGAAGTACAGAATCAGGCTTGTTGCATTTTGCTGATGAAACTCCATGGATAAAACCCTGGCTTCACTGAAATTAATAGGAAAACTCCCATGGATTGAGTGGGGCCAACATTTCATCCCGTGTCTGTAATCAATTATTAAAATGTAACAGGGTCCAATGTATGACTACATTGGAAAAAAATTAGAGCAAAATACTTTGAGTAGTTTGCAAATATTTTGGAGACTTGAGACTCAGGCAGTAATGCCTCTCCTAGTTACTCCTAGAGAAAACATTTACATAACTATTATTTGTATGTAGGTGAGTTCCAGATTGGATTTTTGAAGCATGTTCGATACTTGGTATTAAAAACTACATCAATTTCAACTTAATCTCTTTCTGAATGATTCCCTTTTTAATTATGCAAGTTTCTTCTTCACATTTTCTTCTTTGGTTAAAAGGGAGAAGCATTCAAATATCTTCACTTTTGAAACTGAGACAATCATTAATCTTAGATGACAATGCAAGAAAATAAGATAGGTAAATATTTGCAGGTCGTTTATTTTATTTTAAAATGCATTAAGTTTGTCTCCACCTTCAGCACAGTAGTGTGAAAAAGAAGAAATGACATACGAAAGCAACAGAAATTTGAGAAGTAGGACAAAAGACAGTACACATTTTGGACCTGATTTCCCCTTCTCCTTTCCCTCCCCTCACAGATCAAGCAACACACTGTATGTGACAGTTACATTTGCAATGCAGTACTCAAGACAAACAAATTTTAAAAGTCTTCTAAAATACAAGGTACATGAAATGCAGTGGAATTTTCAAGGAGGGGTTTTTCTTACATATTACACAAAGGCATAAATAAGACACTTATTCAGACATCGCTGAACTTTAGCTAATAGCAGCAACTAGCCACCAAATTAACATGTTATGTAAATAAACAAGAAATTGAAATTCAGACTTACCTGATGCTGAATGAGACAGTAAATTAACTCCCTCTGTTGAAAGTTACATATTTCATTTGTAAGAATAAGAATAAAAGTAAATCCACGGAATATTTGTCAGCATAAAAGTCTCACAAGGCCCTGTCAATAAATTACAAGGATGGGTGGGGGGGTCTATATGAGCAAATAATAGAGAAGCATGGAAATTAAATATCATCCTTCTAGCTCAAAATATCCCACTTAACTTCAATTTCACCTTAATAACCACCATACAAACCAGGCAGAGAGTACCCATTGTCACCACTTGTACAGCTGGAGTGGACATATCCAAGCTTGAAAGAAATCAGAATGGGAAATAAAACAGCTTTTCATAGTCTCTGTTGCTAGAAAAGATGAATGCACTTATATATCCAGGATGGATTACCTAGCTCCTTTAAGCAAACAGCACCACTAAAAATGATTCAGCTATAGCAAGGTTTACTAGAAACGCCCTTAGGGAGTAAAGGTGCATCGTGGAAGAAGGGAGAACTTGTTTTTCTGAAGCTGTACTCCTAAAGGGTCTCAAGAAGATAAATAGCTAATGTCAGGAAAGAAAAGCGACACAACCCTTGCCAGAAGATCCGATGACGCTCAGCACAAGGTAGCATGGAATAAACAGTGCTGTAAAGATCACGGGGCTAGAATGGAAATCAAACGGCCAGACAGCAATAGAGCTGGTTCTCTTTAACAAAAATACCTAGGAAAATAAAGAAATGTAACAACTTATTTGTGTGCAGGGGAGTAGAATAAAAGAATGCAATTACAACCGATGGAGACATCAATTTGTTTGTGGAAAGCCCTAAGAGATGGCAAAAAGCCTGCTGGAAGTGCAAGGGGAAAAAAAACTGAAATCCTAGACATGGTGATTCTCATACAAGTTTTACTATGAATTGCTGACTCGGTGTTTGCATCCCAGTTTTTCCCCATGGGGGAGGACATATAGGAGCAGCAGGTACAACAACCAGAGCCGGTGAAGAAATGTTGTGAGTTACTAAAATACATGCACAGAAAAATGCCAAGGCTGTCCATGCCTCAGGAATGAAATAACGAAGAGAAAGTTTGTCTAGAACTCTGCTGGTGCTGAGTGTTTCTAGAAAAGAGTGACTTTGAAACGGGGACCTAAGCACTTCCTAAGGAGTTTAATTTCTTTTGGAAGCATTGGTCTTGCAAGTGGAGCAGAAAATAGCCAGGCAAAGTATGAGGTGTAGTATGTGGGGAGGTCTTCAGGGAATTAGAGAAGAAATAAACTGATCAGAGCTAACAGGGATATTATTAGATACTTGGCCATACCAAAGTCAACCTTCTTTAAAGGCAGCAAATTCTATCATTTAATTATATTCTTGTTTACCGTATAGAGAAACACATGATGGTTTTCACTCTGTAACTGGGAACTTCTTATATACTTCACTGTATATAAGCACTGGCTTATACTCTGTCTGAGCATGTTTAAAAAGTTATATAGAAATGAGACAAAATACACTAAGTTGTTCAATTTCAAGTGATAAGTTTTAAAGATTTGTAATATGAAGGAAAACATATTGAATTTTTTTGTTCTAAAATATCCCTTAAAAAGTACTATCTCATCCTTCAGATTTTTTTTGTTTTTAAACATGTGGTAGTTTTTAAAGGTATCTTTAGACTGTACCTGCACAGACACAGCCTGTATGGGGTAATGCAAACTCTGAGCCAAGCCTACAATCAGAGATATTAACACAACTGATTACACTGATGGAGTGAAGCCACTATTTTTATCTTACCTGAGATAAGGCACACAGGATATAAATTGCTGTTCAAAAGGCAAGGCATCAATTAAAAAAAAAAATTACAAGGAAAAAAGAATGAAAGAAACACTTTACTTTAAAGGTACAGCAGAATCGAAGACTAAAGATGATGGGAAATTATACTAGTCACATTTTCTGTCCCTACAGTGTTCCAGAAGGACCCAGTGGGAAGGAGAAACAACACCTCTGTCAGAGCTGGGTGCTGCAGAGCCAGCTGAGGCTGCACAGCTATACATGGAGCTGCCTGTGGCCTAGAGAACCATGGCCAAACCAGCTTCCATCAAACCAATTAATAAAACCTTTTAATCTCCTTATCCTACAAAGCACTAAAGACATGTTTTTCCAAAGACACCCAAGAAGAGCCCCTTGGCACCATTTCTGCCCTCGTGGCTGGTGTTCCAACACCTCCAGGTCCCTCATGCTGCAGGGAGACACCACCAAAGACTGGCAGCCGTGCAGAATTAAAATGTGGGAGTTGAAAGATTTTTGACCAAAAATTGCTTTAATTTATCTTTGGTGCCGTCCCATGTGGTGAGCATCACCCAATGTGTGTGTCTAGAGACCAAGAGCCGGATCTGGTTGCTGCACTGAGTTTTTGTCACAAGGGCTGTGTTTAACCATGATGCATCCTTTGATTTCAAGACATATTTCTCTTCCTGGTGTTTCAGACTTGTGAGGCTCTGGATCAGAAGCAGAGCTCAAGTTTTCCTACCTCTGCCATATCTGAGGTTGAAGATGAAAACACTCAAAAGTCTGCATGGGCATCCTAGCACAAGGCCAGCAGTAACTCCTGTGATACACAGATTGCTGGGATCCCTTGCTGCTGCCAAATTTAATGTTTTAAAGCAAAGTTCTGGCTCTCCTGAAAAGAGCAGGAAAAATTTCAGTGACTCAGATGGGGATAAGACTTCCCCCCTGAGTCTGACTATAGGAATATTCAACTGCTGACTTCAAGCACAAAAACCTGCAGCAACAGTCTCTGATAGAGTGACAAAAGGCAGATTTCTCAGCCGTGAAACATTAGCTTTATTGCAGACTTCTGAGCAAAATGTAACTCCCTGCTTTTGTATTCTTTCCTAACTTAAACTCTTTGAAGACAAGAAACAAAACTTAAAAATTAGAAATTTTGTATCTTAGCCTAGCTATAAATGTTAAACAAAACCACGCTAAAAATTGTATCTGATTGTTCTGTGGTGTTGGCTTTTAATCTAAATTAGGTACCCTTTTCATTGTTAGTGTACTTGCAACACCTTATTGCTGATATTTTCAGAAATTTCACTAAACAGATTAGCTAAAAGACCTCCTGTTTTTAAGTTAAAATGTTAATATAACTTGTATCAGCATCTCAACTACCAAAGACATAGTAGGTCCATTGATTTAAGCGCAGTTACAGCTACTACGCCTGATTAGTGTACTGAAATCACAAAATAGTTTTCATTAGGTAGCTTCCTCAAGTTCCTCCACTTAAGACAGAGAACAGCAGTAAAAATCTTAAGAACATAAAATGCTTGTTTTTCCTTTTATGAATAAAATCTGATGTGCTTTCAGTACACTCTCCATCCCAGCGTTATTCCACAAACATGAGATATTCTAGAAGGTGATCCCTCCCCAGCTTCTCCAACAAAGCTCTTCAAGGTACATGATTTATCACCAGGTTATTTGGGAATGTCTTTAATAGGTGCATCTTACCATTTTCAAGATACAGGTTAAGACTCAGGCTCTGTTTCATCTCCAGTGGTAACAAGTTCTGTAGCTCCAGGCCTTCTGTCAAGAATGCTTGTGCTGTTCCCCACCAGTTACATCACCCCGTTCATCCCAATTACACATACTGCAGCTGATGTAGTGCTTTAATAATTTGTTTTATTTGTGCACTGATTAAAAATTTCTAGATCAAACATTTAATGAAAAGCTCTCCAACCTGACAGGTTTGCTGCTGAATGCAGTCATTTACAACTCAAACCTTATAATAACCAGAGCAAGTGTTGGAAAAGCTGTTCATGCCAAATGCTCAGCAACTGACATATATAATCTTATATCTTTTCATTCAGACCTTCTAAAAAAAAAATCTGAGACCTAATTATATTGGTTGTAACTGTTCTGAAATGAATGGTGGCAGGAACTAATACTTGTTTATTTTCTTTCCTGACAAGTGCTCTGAGTAAAAACAGTTTCTAGACATGATGGAATGACTTTTCCTATGACTCAGACACATTCAATGAAATAAGGTTTGAAGAAACTGGAGCTGGTTTTCTGTCTAACAATAGTAATTGAAAATACCCAGAACTTGTAAGTATTTATACCATTTAGAAATGTCGGACAAAAACTACACAGGGAGGACAAAAAGTCTCCAGCAAACAAGCTCTTGCCCTATGCTTTTTCATTTGAGTGAAATATTGCACTTATTCACTTCAGCTTATTTCAATTTAATGAATTTCTCTTTTCAGTTTGATTTTCTATTTAATTTTTAATTTACAGGTGACACTTAAAGTAAACAGTCATATTTCCAATTGGCAACATATTTAATGTTTTTCACAACTCCAGGGCAAACTAGAGTTTTAAAATATACTACTTGGTAATATAAGAAAGGCACATAAAACTTCATGTTTATGTCCATGTTACAAAGCTCTAACTAGCATACTTTTTGCAAGCTGCTTAGCTCCCAGTATTTCAGTTATTTCAGCTTTTCTAAGAGTAAGCTACCTAGTTTGGTTGTGTTTTGAAAAGAAGTTATCCTAAATGTTTGTTATTGCTCTGCAGCCAGTAGTTTAAAAGAAACTAAATACCAATTAAATATTATTTGAAAACTTAGGAGAAACGTCTGCTGAAATGAGAGATATACCTGGTAATTTAAGTACAGCAATTACAAAGGCATGAACACCCACTCGGAATACACTTGGGGTTTTTAACTAATTTATTTAATATATTTTTCTGTGTTCTTCCCTCATCCCCAACAACACAAGAATATTTTCTGATCCCAGGAAAGCACTCAGGCTTCCAACTGTATCCCTGCAGTTGGAATTACTGCCCCTCGGCCTTTCACCTTGTGTGCCACACTCGGAACGTGCGAGGTCTATCAGCTGCCGTGCACACCCCGTTGGTTTTCCTTGCCCACGCTGCCTGCGGCCCATCTGCTCTCGCACTGATGTCCCACAGCCAATGTTTCTACACAAATGCCGTCTCTGAGCAGCCTTTCCGTGGAGTGTGCTGCAGAGTCCAACTCCGAGAAAGAACTGAAGTCACGTCGCTGTGCCAGTTTGGGGATGGCTGGGATCGCCGGCGATAGTGCTCCTCGGTACATAAAGGATCCCAACGCTGCCCGTGACTGCTCGGCAGGGGTGGGTGGGCTCTCCGCAGGGCCCGGCTCGCTGGGTTGCTCCAGGGCCGGGAGAGAAGCCGGGCTGCGGCGCGCTGGGCTCCGCCGGGCCGGCCGGGCCATTCCCCATCGCAGAGCTCCCTCTGCTGCCGCTGCCGCTGCCGGCACCGAGCGGCCGCGCCTCCCGAGCAGCGCCAGGACTGCGGCCCCAGCGGGGGCCGGGGGCAGGCGGGCAGCGGAAGCTGAAGGAAAGCAGGTTCCTACCGCTGTCCACAGCGGGGTCAGCCTCACCACTGTGCTGTTAATGAATTTGGGACTGATGGCCGATACGACTTGTGAGAACATCCACATCATTGGATGATGGCTGTTCGCTGTTTACAAAGAACAGTTACAATAACTTTTCACAGATTGTTGAAATATAGCTGGGTCTGTAGGATGGGATTTGGAATAAAAGGACACATGGAAAGCACCCTCGATAAACTAGGCCCTGAGGTAGACTGGAAAAGTCCCATAAGCAGAGCCCACAGCCATCTTTCTTCACACCCCTAAGATCCATTGCATCCAAGGAGCTCACTGCCTGCTTCTTCACCTCCACCATCACAGAGATCTGCAGATGGATTTCCAAAATGCAGTGAAATGAGAGGTGGATCTGAGGGAGGAAGGTGTTTCAAAGTGACGTAGCGTTAGCCCTTCTGCAGAAATGGTAAGAAATGGTTAGAACTCAGGCTTTCAAGGATGAACGGGAACAGCATACCTGTTCCCTCCCTCTGCATTCAGGTGATGAAACTTTGGCCTCCCAGGCACAGTCCAGCCTGCTCTACAGGGGTTTGTGCTGTGCTCAGCACTGTAGTGCCTCAGCACCTGACAAAGGAGCCACACACCACCCTGACCTCTGCTGCATGTATTTCGCTCACCCATCCCAAACATACTTCAGCTGTACAGAACACATACTTCTAATTACAAACTAGAACACCTCTACATTTTAGTTTGTTCTACATTAATACTCAGTATGGCAATACTTAAAATATTGTTTGCACGAAACTGTCTGAAATATATTAAGGCCAGATGTCATAAATGGTGTGTAAAGCATTGACAAAGCATGTCGTACCTACAATACTTCAGGCATTTTCAAGTACCTGAAAAAGCTATTCTGCAATACCAACATAACACAGCATAAGCATCTACTACTCGTGTGGTAACTCATCCTCTGGAGTAGCACTACTCCCTCCACCAACTACAGAGAACTCTGGATAAATAGCGTAGGTAAGCTCCATGTAGGTTTCAGACATACAGGATAGTGGAGATTAATCTCACCTGCAGTTTATATGATAATGCCATTAATTAATCTGTTCCTTACAGTCTGATCTCTCTCTATCAACAGACACCTATACTCAGCCACTCTCAGTTCAACCAAGAAAGTGACATCTCTTAGCATACATCTCCTCTGTTCAGTGGAAAAGCACAAGGCAGGCAAATCTGTGTAGCATTAATGAAGTTGGTATGTCTGCATGGAGTGGGTACAGGGCTTGTGTGAGCATCCTAGCTCTGTCTTGAAACCAAACGTAAGCTGAGTTCAGCCTCTTACTAGGATGCATTGGCTCAGCCAGAACATAATGCTGATAGGACTCTGCTGTCTCTGATATTGGTTATCATTACACCAAGCACATGCACTGTCCCTGCAGCCAGTCTTAAGCAGACACAGAGATTTGGACCAAAATAGCAAGTTTATGAAACTGATTAGCTTGGATCAGTGCACAGCTCAGCCTGCATGTAAGTGGCACCACCAAAAGACCCAGATGGAGGTATTCCAAAGACCTTTCTCTCAACCATTGTTGAGAGAAAAAACAAAGCCTCAAAATTAAGCTTAACTTCCCCTAACTTACTTTCTTATCGGTGTTCAATTAAAATGCAGTTATTTTCTGTTTATTTATAGATGACATTTTTGTTATGCCAGAGTTTTACTGTATGTTGTCCAGCTTCCAGGGTACAAAGGAGTGTGTTTATAGAGCTCTTACCTATAATTAGTGTCACCCAGTTAAACAAAGCACTTCTGTTTTATAACTGCCAAAGCTGTCATGATTTTTTTCAGACTGAATTTTAGTGATGGACTACTTGAGCCACAGTTTCTTTAAAAAGTAGCATAAAAATGTATTACTACTCCAGACCTGCTATTCTAACCAACCATATCAGGTGGCAGGCTCTGTCCACAGTGCCAGAGCTCAGAAAAATGCTTCCTCCATTATATTTCCACTTAATTATTCTTGTACTTTTCAATAACTTTGTGTCATAAAATCATGGCATATAGTCGATTTGGATTAGCTTTATCCTACCAGGTTATGACAGAGTTTCAGTCTAGTCATTAATCTGTCATCATAAGTTTTGGAATCATACAGACATGAGAGCTAGCCATATTTAAATTGGGAAGGTATTCTTTTTTATGAGTCTATGTTTAATTAGAATTCCAATAAAAGTGACACATCCATTTGAGGCAGGCTTAATATTCTGAGCTTAACTTTTCTTCGAAACACCTTTTCCTTAAAGAGAAATGTCCACAAAGAAAAGCAGTATTTTGTCCAGACATAACAATCTTCCTGGCTTTTCCCAGGGAAATATGGCCCCCAGGGCAAAAGCCCAACTGATACTGCAACTCAGGGGAGACATGGGAGGTTGTTGAACTGCTCGGCTTGAGTTGCTTCCTTTTGGTTATTTACTTACCTGCTGTTGCATGAGCAGTGTAAAAGGTGATTAAAGCTTCACAAGGACGAGTGTGACTGAGCTGTGTTAGGTGTTACCAATGCTGGTTTTGCTGTGTAAGGGATGTATGAGCTGCTGGTAGATTTTTCCATGGCCCACACATCCTCTTTGCTTTTCATGCCTCTTCTCCCTGGTTCAGAAAGACCTGGGCAAGCCCCTGGCTGCTGCTGCTGCATCACCCACTGCACAGGATGCTCCTGGCAGCTGAAGGAGAAGGTGATGAGGACGACTTTGGGTGGCAGAGGGAACAGGCAGAAGAGATGAGCTACAGTCACAGAAATGGCATGCAGGTAGGCTCTGCACCTACCTGTTTCCACAAGCCACCAGGACCCTCACAGGGCATATCTTCATTCTTCAAATGAAGATGTGGCTTGGTTTCCATCCTGGTCAACCACTCCCTGCTGAGAAGGTGGGCTTTGGATCTCCCTGGAGTCAAGGGAATTCTTTTCATGGCTAGTCTGTCAGCCTCCACAATGCCTTCTTATTTTCCTGGCCAAGGCAATAAATAGTCTCTCTGTCTAAGGTCTTCAGCTTGATCAGAATCCAAGCTTGAAATACCCACTCCAAACTCACTGTCTAACTACCAGACCTTTAGTCCCTTGGACAGAAAGGCATAGGCCATTGGCATCACCTGCCTCAGCCAGCCTGATAAATTTTAATTTACATGAGCCAAAATAACCTATAAAACTGATGCATTTTTAAACAATTCTAGAAGGGCGGATAACATTTGCTACTTTATAGCAGCTAATATTTTTTCCTATTCAAACATATTTTTATTATAAAAAAATAGGCCTGCTTAAAGTTACATTTGATTTTATAACACCCTACATTCAGGCCAAGATTTAATACCTGAAAACTGTTTATGTACACTTTAAAAATATTCTGAATCAATGAGCTCTCCTTAAACTCCAATGAGATAAAAGGTGCTACTCTTATATGTAGTTAAGAAAACTTTTGAGGTCAGCTCACCTTATAAATACGTTGCGAAGTCATGCACTACATTAAATATTTACATTATTTTCAGTCTTTTCAATTAAGCAACTTCTGATATTTACATTTGTCCTGACTGAAAGCATATTCAGACTCTGTTGTACATTAAAAAAAGTTTGCCTGAATTTCCCCTGAGCATTTAAGTTAGCTCACAGGAGTGGGAAGAATCTTTTCTTCATTTCTACTGCTAAGAAATGTGTTAGACAGTTGGGGGGAAAAGGCGAGAAAATTTATATCCTCATTTAAATCACTAAACAGAGTATATCCTTCACACAGGTCAGAGAATCAGGATCTTGGCGAAAAGGTGCCCGCTTCCCAAAGGCATGAAGGAACACACAAAGATTTCAGAGGATGCAATTCACACTGACTTTGTCCCTCAATGTTTACTATACAGGCAGCTGAGCAATGAGCTGGCTGGACATTTTCAGAAACCCTTCTGAGTACAAAGTTTACTTTACATGACTCTTACATACCATGCCTGTGGTGCACAGACCCAGCCTGTGGTACCATTATGGTTTCTTTCACAGACTCATTAGCTTTATTAATTTTCCATTCAAAACAATAATTTCATAAGCTTTCTTCTTTACTGCATACTTTCTGACAAGTAAATTACTAAAATTAATAATGTTAGCTTTTGACTGTTAACAGTTTCCATCTTAATGCAGCTTGATAAAATCCAAAGTTAAAACTACAATTCAGTAAATAAGAAATGCTTTATTTGCCATTTTTTATATGAGGAAATATAAATAAATATTGTGGATCTGGATAAAGATTAATTTTAATATTTAATTTAATATTTAATATTTAATTTAAATATTTAATTACTACATAATTATTTCTAGATGTATTATGTCCTTTTTGAGGGGGAAATAAAACAAAATCACAACCAGGTATCAAATTGAGCTTGAAGTGTTTATTTGTTTTAACTGCTTTTCTAACCAATGAAATGAGCCTTTTAAAGGGAAAGCAAAAAAAAAAAAAAAGGGCAGAACAAGTTTAAGCACCACTATTTTAAAAATAGAAGCTTACTGTTTATATCATTGTTAAAATGGGTAATTCAAATTACCTAGTGTGGGATTCCTCTGATCAACTCTGATATGTATCTACATCTGCATTTAAAGGGTGCTAACTTTTACTGGGAATTAAGAGGCGCTTCTAGGCCACAACTCCTTTCCTCTTAAATTAGATGAAATGTGAATATTAGGTACAAAACAGAGTAGCTCAGTTAGAAGGGACCTACAGTGATCATCCAGTCCAACTGCCTGACCACTTCAGGGCTGACCAAAAGATACATCAGGTTATTAAGGGCTTTGTCCAGATGCCTGCTAATCACTGACAGGCGTGGGGCATAGACCAGTTCTCTAGGAAGCCTGTTCCAGTGTTTGACCACTAGCTTGGTAAAGAAATGTTTCCTTATATCCAGTCTGAGCCTCCTCTGGTGCAGCTTTGAGCCATTCCCACGTGTCCTACCACTGGACCCCAGGTAGAAGGGACCAGCACATCCCTCCCCTTGGAGCTGTAAAGAGAAATGAGGTCGCCCCTCACAGGACACACCTTCCAGCTCTCTCCCCAGCTTTGTTGCTCTCTTCAAGGTGTTCCTCTCAGATGTCTTAGGGCTGCCCCCAGGTTGATTGTTTTCAGACCTGGAACATTTGGACCCCAAACCCAAGCACAGCCAGGCAATGACAACACTTCCAAAGTGTCAGAATAGCACATTGCTGCTACTGCTGCAACATCGGCTGCTCCGACTGAAGTCAAGCTGCACCACTATTGTAGGACCCCACACTGATGGGCCGGGTTTATACAGATACAAAACATGCATCAGGGGTAAAACCCCACAGCTCTTTGGTGACTTTAACCTTTCTGAGAGATATTTGCCTAACTGCTTTTATGGGAAGGTGTTCAGATTGTATCTAAAACCTGGACAAATCTCTTTTTCCTGTAGGATATTTCATTTTTAGTATTGAAAGAGTAAGGAAGGTACTATTCTTGTTATTTCGTATGGCTTAACCATACATTAATGTGGAAAAAATGTTCCATATCTTTTGACATAGCTGGAATAAAGAAATGAATTTTTTAAATCATTTGGTTTTAAACACATACACACATACACAAATTCCATAGGTTGTTTTTTATGTACCTTGCGCTGAACTGAAACCTATACCACCTCTGCCATTAACTTCTTAAAGATATCCTAGCAGAGATTTTAGGCCAGTCTCCCTCATTTTCCCACCTGAACCCAGGCAAGATCCACTGGATAATCAGCAGCATGCTGGGAGGAAGATTTCTCAAAGTCTTCTCCACTAAAGAGCTGCATAAAAAAGCTGAAGATTGCAGGCTCCGTGTCCCAATGGATATACATGTAATTAAGGAAACAGAACAGGGTCAGGAAACTACATCTGTGGAGGAACTGTGGGGAGGTAATGACATGGTTTTGGCACTAAGCAGAGTAGCTTTCATCTGCATTATCATGCAAAAAAGTTATACCTGAAGTGCAACCTGGATTCTGACTTCTACTCTCAAACAAGAGAGTATGACCTCAAAGAGCTTCAAGCCCATGGGTTGTGAGACTACCACACACTGCAAAGAAAACACCTAAGAGCACTTTAATACTTCACAAACAAACCCAGAAAATCTTCCTGTTCTGCCCCATACACAGACATTTTTCCCCTCTAGTATTATACTATCCTTTATGTAGCCATTTCTTTCAGCGGTTCAACCCAATGGCCTTAAATGTCCATTTTCCTTTGTAACTGAGTGTTCTTCTAATCAGTTATTTATGTTTTATTTGCTTGCCAGATGCAAATAAACTCCTCTACATTGACTCGTCAGGGAGTTTTCCCTCCTGTGTAAAGCTGCAGGTGAGTGGTGCAGCTCTGCCCAGACCTCACAGGCCATGGCAATGAGGTTCTGTCTCTCCAAAAGCTTTACTGAGCATCACACTTTAGATACTCTCAGCCCAGGGCTGTTTACTGAAGGAAATGACTGGTCCAACGTCCATAAACCCCAGCTGAGGAAGGGCTGCACAGAAGGGCTTTGAGAAGAGGAGGAAAGGGACAGGGTCTATCCACAGCTCACCCACAGTATCTCCCATGCTATCCCACCGCGTGGAGCCTTAGCTCGTCACGCAGGAGGTTCCATCCCAAGTGACTAGGCAGCAGTGACACCTAATGCACAAGATGGTAATTCCCTTTAATACACAAATACTGCAGGCCACTCTGCCTGTCCATTTCTAGATTCAGGATGTACCCTTGTGGACAGGTGTATCCTGAATCAGGATGTATCCTCCTTTGGAAGTTTTAGTGAGAATGGTACCTGTTTATTAATAAAGTCAACAAAAGTTTTTGAACAAATAGCAAACATGCTTCTGCCATATAAGACTGTTCTTTTATTTAGTGCTCTCCTTTTAAAATTGTAGCTGCTTAATTTGAAATTATTGTCACCTACTTAGCCATTTTAAATTCAGATTTTTAAAATTATTTTAAAGTAATCACAATAAAGAAATACATATTTGCTGAAAGGTACCAGATACCAAGTACTGAGTTGGAGGAGTCTTTTTCTTACCCCATGGAAACACAATATGTTAAGGGATAAACTAATGACCAATATAGGCTCTTTTACAGCTCCAGAGATAACATCCTCCTCATTTTGTTTATTCAGCTTTGCCAAGTCAATAATCAGTTCATTCAAACTGAGAAATTTGTTTGGACTTGAATAGTAAGGAAATTTGGTTTTTGTTTCCAAGCTACGAATAAAAAGTCTGAGGGGCTTGGACATGGTAGTTCTAAAGTTCTGAAGGATTGAATGACCAGAAATATTAATTCAATCATTCATTGGTGAAATTTCTTTAGAAGAAATCAACTTTAAATGAATCACATTTTTTCTATGCATCCAGTATATTCCATATACTTTCTCTTTCTTTGGCAGATCAGAGATTTTTTCCAGAGAGCTGATCTTCTGCACTATTATTTGATTTTCTCTTTCTATCCAAAGGCATTTCTACCCAACAGTGAATAAGAACAAGAATTCCAATAAATAAGAGTTATCGTTTATTATTTCATAACATAATAACATTTGGGATATTTCCACATGGTTTAAAAGGCAAGTCCTCTTTTCACTGATACATGAAAACAAAGCGTTCTGCTGGTTAGCAAAAAAGAAATAATAGATGAAGCATAAAAGTAATCCTTAATTTTAAATTAATATATATTAATATTTACCTATCTAAACCCTAACTTTATTCGAAAACTAACTAAATCATACAAAGGCAAAACAGGATGAATGTTGTTTATTAAAATCCTGGTCTTATGAATGTTTAAACCTATTATTTAAAACAACAAACTCTGCTTATTACAGCTGAGCTATTTGGGAATAAAGGTATTTCTCTGGGCATTGCTATATCCATTTCTGTGGGTCTTTATATTTTAGTTTGGAATTTTGAAGGTTGGTTGTGATTTTGAAAGTTGAGCATGATGCAAGGTTTTCCTCCATTATGAACTATTATGTAAACCTAGCTTGAATAAGCTACATAATTTTGCCAAATGATTCCTGAACCTTAGCCAATAATCTGATTAAAGAGAGCAAGAACTCACTTTTTATATTTTAAAAGTGTGTTTGGAGAAACTCCACTGGTCATTCAGATTTCATTAAGCTCCAAGGTAATAATTCACATTCTGTCCATTATTTTACATTCTGTCTTCAGGCCAGATTCACCCCTGGTATGTTCAAACTTGGGAAAAAGTCTCTCAAAATGACTCTATTTGCTCAGAAACAAGTAAAACTATAAAAAAAAGAAATAAAACATTACGTTGCAAGTCCTTTGCTTAAACTGATACAAATGTGCTCTGCTGCTCTGAGTTTCTTCTAGAAGGTTAACACAGCAGCAGCTCTCAGATGAGAAGAATAATGTAAAAGTGAATTTAAAAAACAAGACTCATAAGACAGCAGCACAGAGCAGGAATTGTAGAAAATAGCTTTCTTACCTAAGGTGTACTCAAAGCATTATCAGCTCTGCTGAACTGAATTCTGCACACTGTTAGAGGAGCAATGATGATTCATAGAAAGATAATACACTGAGCTATCTCCAGCAGAGTCCGTAGCAGATCTGAACAGATGGGACAGATCGCCCAGTGCGCTCCCCTGCCAGCATCCATTACCTCTATTGTAATTACTGAGCCAAAACATTACTCACTGCGTGACCTGTCCATTCACAGAAGTCATATGCTCCTTTGAGAAGACCCAGGGAGTAGAAGCAGGAGGGAAGGCAGATTTTACGTAAGTCATTTTTTTTAAACTCTGTCCACAGTTTCCTCTGTCCTGAATCCCAGGATGTGTTGTTTCCGTGTCCCACTTCTTCACAGTGCAAAAAGTATTTGGCCTTAAAGACATGCTGAGCTTTTTGCAGAAGAACAGCTTCACTTATGCTCATCTATGTGTGTGAATAAGACACAAGCCCAAAGGGCCCAAAGATTATCCTGGAAAAAAAAATCTAAACATTTATATGTATCTCCAAATACTGGAGATACATATAAGGACTGGAATATCACCTTTTCCCCAAGGCTTCCTTGTTCTCACCCATCCTCAAAAGTGATGCCTCATGCTGAAAGTCCACAAATGAGGGAACAGATTCAGTTTATCTACTCTAACTCATTTCTGTCTAGGCCAGGCCAATTGTCTCCTTCCTTCCTTCCCTCCCTCCCTCCCACCCTTCTTCCCTGTTTTTGAGCTTCAGTGGTAGATACATTACAGAAGAAAGCAAAAAATACTGTCTTGAATCTTCCACTCTAGTATGACTTTCGGCTACATCATAGAGAGATCCTACACACTGATTTGAACTACTCTTAGAAATATTGTAGTCCCTACCACTCACCCTGGGAAAAAAAAAAAAAACAAACAAGCACTTATTTGCTTGTATTTGTTGATTAGATCACAAAAACCCAAGGCAGTATTTCCACAGAGAAAAGAAACCAAATAATCTTCGGCCACCATTTCTGAGAGGAGCCTAAACTTTAAATAAGTTATATAGGATAACATATAGTTTGAGACTTGCAATTTTTTTCACTTGTCCACTCCCTTCTCAAACATTCAAAGTCAAATGCGTCCATAGAATCTACTTATAAATGCTTCCAGACTTCCAGACAATGCAAAATGATACTTATACCCAGCTTTGACAGATTTTTTTACAGACCTTGCAGAACATGGTCCAAAGTGTGCTGATTTGAAGCCACTTTTCTTATTCAAATCAAAGCAATTTCACATCAAATATTTCTTGCAGGACTAATTTTAGAAACAAATTCCTGGACACTATTATAAATGTAACAACATCTAAAGTGAATTAATATGGCCCAGAAAAGTGAAGTACAAAAGACCTGTATTGATATTCAAAAGTCTTGATATTCAGTTCTTAGAGATCTTGCTTCCCCATGAGCTTTTGCAATGCTTTAAAAATTAATGAGAAAAATAGCCAAAAATTAGAGGCTGTTAGCTTGGTTTTTTCAATAACGCAATTTGTGAAAAAAGTAAATAGGTGTGGATATATGTGGATGAAATACTCATACACATGGCTGCCTTATGTTTCTGTAGAAGTGCTGCTCTCATGAGAGTCTGGTTTACAGCATTTTGGTCTCTGGCTATTGATAAGTCCTAGTACCAGGGCAAGTCTGATTTATATTGTTAGTGCCAAAGGCCTTAAGAAACCACAGATAAAAACCAAGTGGTGTGTTTGATATCTACTAACCAAAAGAAATTTGTGTTGTCCTGCTTTTTTTTCCCCATGAAGGATGCAATTTAGTGTAGCACTCACAAAAGTAAACCACCAGGAATATTGTTTCATTGGGAATTTGTACTAGAAGCTGCCTGTTCCAGACATAACAAAATGATTATAAATGTGAAAGGATGATGAATTGACAGTATCAGAAGACCATTGACAGAAAAAAGCAAGTCAATCATAAGCAGATTTCAAAGATATTCTCCATCCTTTCTTTTAAAATTCCTAGTCACGATACAAATATCACAATTAATAAAAAAAAGTTCAATACCACCTCTATTTTGCTTTCAAGGTAAGCAGACAGTGTTTCATGCTGAATGGTTTTATTATGGAAAGGCATATATATTTTGTAATAACTGAAAGAGCTGAATAGTGTTCTTTTCTTCATAAAACTGAAGAAAAAACTGACAGACCTTTTACTGTGAGAAGTCAGGGAAATACTCCTGAAGGGGGAAGAGGATTTCACAAAACATGGGCATCTTTTCAATAAAGTGCTTTTTCAAGCAGAAGGAAGCAGGAAAAGACGTCTCACATCTCTTCAGACTCAAGTAGTTGACTCAGAAAATCTTTTCTCAGAACATAAAGATGCAAAAAGCAACTAAAAATAATTTTTAAAAAATTAATAAAAGGGAAAAGCAAGCAGAAACATCAGAGCTGCACAGAAGCTCTGCTGAGTCAGTTCTCATGGGCTGGAAACAGGACCCCATGTGCCAAACAAGAATTGACAGATTACTGCTAATTAGACGAGATTTAGAGCAATGGTGGATTTGGAGATCAATTCACAATAAAAGAGTCAGTGCACATCACCAAAACTGCGGGTGCCCATGTGGCTGGGATTATCAGCCTGTGAGTAGATTAGCATGAACAGAGTGATATGCAACACATGCTGCTGTTGGACAGGGACCAGAAATGACAGTCCAAAAGGTTGTTGGGCACTCTAGCCAGACTGCTCAGCATTCAGAACATGTGTGGGTCTTCCCAGTTTCCTGGTTTAATACTTTGAACATAAGGTTTCTTCAGCTACTTCTCAACATCTCTACTGTCAGGCTTTTGAAAGGAACAGGGGATTTGTCTTGGCATTGGATATGTCAATATAATTGATCATTTCAACCAATCACAGGAAAATGAAAAGCCTAATTCTGAAAGAGTGTCCAAATGCAGTGCTGATTTAAAGAATAAAGAACAATAAAAAAGCAGAAGTGTGTTATCCCAATAATGGAATGGTAAACTAGAAATTTAAAAAAAAAAAAAATTCCTTGCAACATGTCCAGGTATTATCAAAAATGTCTACTCATGTGTTACCTCTTTGACTGCATGCAACCTGCAACAAAACATGCAAGAATAATAAACTTAGAGGTAGTAATGGGACCCCACTAAGTGGTAAAGCCTCCATAAAACCTGACAGAAGCTCTGAAAAAGCTCCTGTTAAACGTGGGGAAACATTTTCCCATGAAAAAAAGTCATTTGAAGACAGCACCAGATACCCTAAGCAGAGATAAAGAACCAGGAGTTCCCCGAAGAACCAACCCTGCCCAATTCTTTTCTCTAAAGGAAGATAAAGGGAAGAAGAAGGAGGGGAGAACTGAGGAATAAAGGAAATCTATCAGCTTCTTTATTGTGAATATTCTAAAGATTCCTTATTGCTCACCTGTTTGCCTACAGAGAGCTGTATCAGAAAGTATCACTATGAGACAAAAATAGCAGACAAAGCCATGGATGGTTGAGAGATCATTTGTTCAGTAAGAAATGCAATGATACTTAAGAACAGCAGGAAAAAACTATTTTTGGAAAACACTTTCTGCTTATACCATCCTTATGCTTTAGTCCTAAGACAATACCCTAATAAAATAAAAAACTAAGTGAAAAATAAAAAGGCTAGAGAAAAGAGAAGGATGTGGAGGAAAATCTAGCAGGTACTGAGAAAATGTTTGCTAGACCAAAGGGACCGTATATGAGCTAAGAAAACTTCCCCAGCCTTTACAATGAAAAATAAGATTTAGTAAGATCTGATTCTGGCTACTTTTTCTGAAAATATCTATAGATGGATAAGTAACATTTTGCTGTGAACAGATGAGTTCATAGCCTTCTAAGCAAAGAGGATTTCTAGTGTCATACCCATATGGGAAGGTTGTAATGACTGGGCAGCAGGAAGATTGCAGCCCAGTGACCTCTTCACTATCTACCTCTAAACTGGGATAGAGATGAGGAAGGAACCTGGGTTCCTCTTGCACACTGGGAGTCTGAGAGCTGAACACCTCGTGGAATAAAGGCTTAGTCCATAATGATGGCATGCGTTTTGGATCAGGCAAGTGTCCTTGATATGACCTGTGCAATTGAAAGCTTTGGTGCAGCTAACACATCACAATCATTCAACAGCATCTTCTGTAGGCTGGGCTTTCAGAATAATCCAGTGTTTTCTTAGCTTTTCAAAACCTTTGCATTTTGGGCTAAGGCCCCATTCTGGGGAGTAGTATTGTTAAAATAATAATTAAAAATGCATAATGGCTGTGAAAAGTTTCATTATAGGACTGTACAGAAATAATTTTTAAATTTGGTATTCGGAGTGATGAGGGCACTAGTGCATTGTTGCTTTGGAGAAAGATTAGAATTTTTTTTTTATATAATCTGATTATTACATACCAAGCATACTCAATAAAAAGAATGAAATAAAAGAGTCCATAGGCACACCTGAAAAGAGAGAGACATTGGATAGATGCACACAGCCAGGAAAGCATGCACTGGTCTGTATTGATATTAGGGGACAAGAGAATGGAATGATTCCAACTGAATCAAGGATTTCAAAAATTGAAATGTAGGTGTCAAGGAGGATCAGGTTTAACACACACGCTGCTACTTCTTCTGTCTCACATTTCAGGCTGGAATTGGAATTTACCTGGTGTAACAGAAAACAGACTAACAGACAGACTAAACGTGCATATATAAATATGGAATTATTTTAATATATCCACATGTAGCAATCTACCTTTCTCATGCATATGATGTTTCATAGACATGTTCCTTGCTTATGATCCACAGGACCCTGAAGTTTCAAAATCTTCTGAATAGAATCAGTACTAGAGTTTTACAGGGGTCTCCATGTTCATCCACAGCATTTGCAGGTCTAAAGAGTTGAAATCCCTCCACTTAGAGACTAAGGAACAAGAAGTAAGTTCTCTTACTTTGTTAACAGTAACAGGTTGAATTCACCATGGCATAACTGTTTTGGTTTTATCTTTCCCCCTTTCTTGTTCTTTCCAGAGAATGAATCAAAATATTTAAATAAAATTAATTGAAAGAAAATAGGCATTCAAAAAAAAAAGAATAGAAGAAAAGTAGTCCAGTTTAGTCACTGCTCCAACTCCAATCCATGATTGAGAATACCTTAGGTTCCAAAAACCCTCATGTCATTGATGGGATTTGGGTTAATGGGGAAGAAAGGGACCTGCAGTTAGAATACAGGACACCAGACTGAGGTCTGCACAGAATTAGAGGATGTTTGCATAATATTTTTACCCCCAAAAAACTGTAACATCCTTCTTCCAGTATAGAAATTGGTTAATCATGACAAGATAAATTGATCAAAGGTCTGCAGATCTGAGTCACTGGGAACAGCTGATGTTTAGCAGGCTATGTGTTAGATACCAAGGAAACCTTAAAAACAGGAAATATCAAACACAACTCAAGAGAGTAGAACTGTTGTGAATTTGTACTTTTCTGATTCATTCAATGATTTGCAGATGTCCTCCAAAACCTATGGCCAAGTTATAAGAACCCAGGCAATTCTAGTCTTTAAATTATTCTGACCCACCAGTCACGAATAGCAGATCCAAGGTAAAATGCCACTGGGTTTTTTTTCTGCCAGAAAAAAGAAATTAGCTTCTAAGAAGTTTCAAATTATTTTGTTCTTAAAGAAACCTGTGTCTCAAAATCTATTGGTTCAGCAGTGGTAAAGCATCTGCTACTCTTTTTAGAATTTCAGTAACTAATTACATTACAACACATCAGCTAAATTCAGACCTTCAGACAAAACCTGCTCTGCTGCGTTGGTGTAAATCTGAAATAACTGACCTGCTTTCAAGGAAAATTTAAACTGATTTCACTGAGAGGAGAATTTGGCCCCTAAACTAAGCAAGCACTATTCTTCATCAGCCCAGTTTGATCCTTCACTGTTGGAAAAGTTGGGCAATTTACTCCTCCTCTGCCTTTAAGAAATGTACAACATTGAACAACTTGAAGGGCATTGCCAAATGCCATTAGTAAGGGAAATGTCTTGCCATTAGCTCTGAGGAGGGTTGTTAATCCTTAGAGGACCTGAGTTAGCAATTACATACATGACAAAGAAGCTTGTTCTCTAAAAAGAAAAAGTGTTAACAACAAAATTCCTGCCTTATGAGACGGAATTTGTGTGTACTCCTATATTAAGCATTGGGAATAGAAATTCCCTCCAGGAATGCGATTTCAGCTGGATGGAATTTGTTTCCCAAATACTCTTGGAAATGAAAAACTAAATTTTGGTTTGTTTTGTTTTAGTTAGAGATCCGTACCCATATGAAGACCTGCACATCCAGGAGTCTTCTCTTCTTCCTTTCTCCCACTGCAAGCAAACTTATAAAAAATGAGCTATTGCTGACTTAAAACAACGTTTATTTTGACATCTGAGAGAAGCGTACACTGAACTACAGCTGAGTACAGCACTACCACCCTCATATATAACACCATTTGAAAACTTCTTAACCTACAGTGAACAAAACATTCTTCCTTTCTCTGGAGTAAGTTTCTTCCCACCAGCTCAGGAGGTTTATTGACCAGTTCTTGTGAGAAACTTTAAACCTATTATACAGCCTCTTAAGCAGTAAATAAAAGAACAATGAAGGCATTTTGGAAGATGGCCCACTATCTGTGGGTAGACAGATTTAAAAATAATTCCCTAAAGACTGTGGGTTCTAAATTGACAGTTTTATTTAAAGAGAGGGACACAGACATACCCCTGGACAGGCAAGTAACTTTAATGCCCAGATAAGGTTGAAAAAGGAAACAAAAGATAAGAGGGAGTAAAAAAGGGTGAGAGAAATACTGCCATATGAATGATGCCATTATTTATATCAGGAGTTCACACTCTTCTGCAAATAAATCAGTAGTATGACTGTTATCTCAATAAAGGTATTGCAAAGTTAGATGGAATTTAGAACTGGAAGCAAAAAAGGACATGGAAAGATCTCATAGGAAGAGACTTTGAAAATGTTTGAGTTGTCAACCTCAAAGAGAAAACTAACTACAAGCCATGATTAGAAAATACCAGACATCTAGGAAAAAAGAAAATAATATAGACACTAATTTACATTATACATATCTAGGCTGGCAGTCAGTGAGAAAAAAAGGTAGTAAATGTAAAATTGTTGAAGTGGACTTTCTTCATATACAATTCACCTGCAGAACCTTCTGGAGACAAAAATTCAGAAAGAAAATAGAAGGACAAATGCAAGAAAAGAAAATTTACAGAAATATTTTAAAGCACAAATGTATCATTGATACTCCAAAGAACACAGCACAAGTCCTGATTCAAAACTTTCTGGAATGTTTTTCCATTCATCTTGAACTCAGATGAGCCTATTGTTATGAATTTCCATGATTTGTGAGAGAGGATATAAAACCCAGCTTTAAAAGACTACAAATGTAGTTTCTGTGTTAGTCTTATTTCAAAAGTACTTGTCTTGGTTTCTCCCTTGGGATAAATAATGGAAATGGTATAAAAAGAAACATAATGAAAATGAAATTTGGAAATAAAATTTACCAGAAAAAGAAGCAGTATCAAATAACAGCACTCCCAAAATTGAATACAGTTATGGAAAGTTGCCATCTGAAGAGCTGACTTGTTCACATCCATTACTCAGAAATCACTTCGAAGATGGCAGATGCCTAAATGTGTGATACTTAGTACTTCATAGAAATCCACAGTAGATGCAGACACATGTAAGAAGTATTTCAGCTGTTTAAACAATCTCTTTTGCACAGAAAAGCTTTTGATCTTTTGGCTGGTAGTTTTCATGAAATATGGGGAAAGAACTTAAATGTAATAACACCATTAGTGAAAACGGTACTCAGAGGCACCTGAAACAAAACCAGATTGGTAAAATTAACACACACACTCACACACACAAAGAAAAACTGGAATAGGAGATAAAATAAGTGAAATTATGCAGCTCAATTCACACAGCAACTGGACCAAAACCTTCATTATTTCAATTTCTTGCAGCATTGTCCCCCAGAGTCAGATGTGTGAAAACTGTCTTCATGAGAACTGGAATATATTCATACCTTAGTGACTAATAACAAAATCAATGCTCCTTTGTGCTTGCATCAAGCTTCATGTGGGCCTTTATCTCTGGCAATGATCAGCCAGGAGAGCAAGGTGGAGAAAGACAGCAGATGGAACAAAGGAGCAAACGGCCCAAGAAATAGGAAATGGAAGAAAGTGAGAAGAAACAAAGGAGACAGCACCAAAAGTAAAAAAAAAACATTTTAAAATATAAACTAATGTAATATCTACAGGTGAAGTGACATTTCATCTTAAACTCCCTTCCTTATGGAGTCAGAGTGGGATTTCCATGGCCCACTGACCTTGTCCTCACCTTTTCCAAAGGGCTTAGTTTCATTTACCATGCTCTCTGCAGCAACAAGGTCTCTGGGGCTTGCTCAACAAATTTTTGCAACTATGCTAATTACTTTGCAATATTTTTGAGCAAGTAGTGAAACCAATTTTGCTAAAAGGGTTTTTCCCCACCTGTATTTATTTTCCTAACTTACTACTGAGATGAAAAAAAGAGATATAACCAGATTAAACCGCTAAAAAATGCACATTAAAAATATTTGCAGAAGAATTAATACCCAGAGACACAGTCAATGAAATATCGGTAAAAAGAAATAAATTAAGATTATGGGTGGGAAAGAAGTCTTGCATAGGAAGTAAAATATGGAAGGAAAGACACAAAGTTTTATGGAATCTAAAAGAAAAAGAAAAATATGATTCAATAAAACATATAAGGCAACCACAGCTGATTTCATGAGTGTCTAGAAATATTGTAAATATTGTAGCTACCAAAATCTGAGATAATCCTGAATTTGACTCCATAATTTTTCCACCTTGATTTAGAAAAATGCTTCAACATGGATTAGTTTCCATTCAAAAAATATTTTCAACCAATGGAAGGCATACAGTCTAGAGCTACCTCACAGTTACAGAGGGAGAAGAATAAGCAGCACAAGTGATAAGTTACTGCAGCTTGTTTAGTCCCATCTCACCACCCCAGCCAGAAGCAAAGCAGCTGGGGGGACAGAGGGGAGAGCCCTAGCCCTGGGCATGAGGCACCTGCCTGGGTACAGTGATGGGCTGAGGCTGGATCAGGATGTTCACCCAGGATCAGCCGGGTCTGTAACCCAGCAAGCCTCCCAGGGCTTTGCCAGGATCTCTACAATGGCTTCAAAATCAAGACTTGCTGCCCCTTAGTGTCTTTCCTGGAGTTCCTCCCACATCAGAGGAGAAGCGGTTGCCTTTGTAGGGCGGGCTCAGAGCAGGTGACCGCCTGAGAGGGGAGAAGAGAGGGTCCAGAGGACAGACCTGGGACAAGGAAGCTTCACAGTCACGAAACAAAACTACAAGGGGGTTCCAGAAGCAGAGGTGGAAAGAGAAAGCTTCTTGTAATCCCCAAAATATGTCAGGTCTTTAATGGACTCATCAGCTCAAAAGCATGGCTAACTCCACTCAGTCCATTCCCTCAGCAAAACCATAATGCAAGATTTTGTAGCTTCTCCATGAACAGCACTACAAAACTCCTAATAACTCTTCCAATACCCCTTCCCTCCCCCATGCTCCTTTACCTGCTCCAAAATTTCTCACCCACCACTGCAAGTCTGAGTTATTATGCTGTTGAGAAACTTTGAGCCAGCTCTGGGACCAGATCCAGCAGTAGTGCAGCTGCTCTCACACGATGCTGAACCTGACTCATTAAGCTCTGCCAGACATGAGCCACAAGGGTATCTCAGCACACAGATCCCCAGTGCTCATGCTTGTCAGAGAGTTTATTAGTCCAGGCAAAGTGCCAGACCTTGGCAGACCCATGGGTCCGTGGGGTGCAAAGCTTCAAGGTGTGGGAGCACATCATGCTTTTCCACGTTTTCCTTTAATTGAGGTTAAACTGTATTTGCCAAAGGAGTGACTGATCTTGAGCTATTTTTCCCTTTTGGTTATTTTCTCTGTAAACAAGTTGACTTAACTCAGCACCTATTACAATTCTTTCCATAATAGGTTAGAACACAGAATTAATGGATTATCACTGAACAGCTTTGTGTCAGTCTTTCCACCTGCTGCTCTGGTTCATGCTTTTCATCAAACGCTTGGTCTAGCTGGCATCTCCAGTTCAAACTGCTCACGCAGCTACGTGAGCAATTCAGTTCTTTTAAGATAATCCTGAAACCTCCAAAGCAATCCATGTAATGGATCCAGGGCACAGATCTCCTTCTGGCAACACAGTGATCACAGGCCCAGTGTTCAATCTCCAACTGCACTCTGAAAAAAGGACCCTGGGGCAGGTTAAGGACCTGTGCAGGTATGACACAGTAAGTACTTGGGTTACCAAGTTGTGGTGGTCCTCAACCATTTTATTCAATTCCTGTATTATCCCAGTCACATGTTATTTGGAGTAGTTTGGTAATTACATACCCAGATTCAAAGGAAAACAGTGTAATCATCAGGGAATGAGTTTGTCAGCATGCTTTCAGATCTTACCAGGAACAAAGTCTTTAAATTCAGAGGATGAGCACACAAGATGTTTTGCTACCTCCAACAGATAGAAAAGTGGAAGACAAACTCCAAATATAATCCGAAGTTATATAAATAATAAATGCATCTTCTTGTTACGTCAAGAGGAAGAGTATATGAGAAACAGCAGCCCATTAAGCCCCAGAAAGACTAAGGAAACTGTGGATCTTATGAACTAGGCTTAATTAGACAAAACATGGCTTGTCTAATATTTCACTACGGATTCACAGATTTTGCTTTACCTCAGGTAAAGCTACGTACACATCTTTGGATAAGCAGGCAATAAGGCAGCATATCCACCTGGTGAAAGGATGCAAATGTACTGGATAACAGTGTTCATGTTTAAAAATTACATCAGCAACAGAATATACATCTTGTTATCATTTCTAGAGCTTCCTCTTCATGTTCCCACCAAAAAAATATATAAAACTATCTAGCATTATCATCACAGAAATAGAAATTTCCCATTCTCAATGTGGAAAGTGTTTTATTAAGATTACTTAATTAGAATGGAAATGATTGTAATGAGATTCACAGTACATCAACTTAGTCTAGAAAAGTGACTTTACTACCCTTGTGCATAGAAATCTGTTGCAGTTTCTATTGTTGGTACCTTAAAACCCTCCCCCTCAAATCCTAACTAGCACTCTTTCTGTCACTGAAGTTTTGTATTACATTTGTATTACACTTATCATTATTTTAAGTATCAAAACCTAAATACTTTCAAAATCTCTCTGTAGGAGCTTTCAGTGTTCTGCAGAGAACAAAATGGATGGTTTGCAAGTAGAGGAAGGGCAAGAACCACAACTCTAACAAGGGCACTAGGGATAGATAGGACTTCAGGGCAGCATGACAGAAGACAGACCTCTTTATGTGCCAGCTTTTCCACCTGCATAAATAGTTTATAGAGCACAACCATGTTTTCTAGAGTGCTTTGAGCTTTAGAGAAGTATCATGGAAACTGAGAAATTATTTCCCTACCAATAATACTAGAGCGATGAAAGGCATACAAACCCCACTTTGTTGAAACTTGAGCTGAGTTTCAAGTTTTCACATTGCTGTTTATGCTGAATCTAAAGGTATCTGCTCTCACTTTCTCTCTCATTTTTAGAGTTTACATCGAGGTAATTGCTGCTGACCATCAGACAAAACAACTAACCAAAGTAACTTTCGCACCTCAGGTTTTCTCCTAAGCATTATACTTTGGATGACTACTGACTATCAGGTACAGAACAGAGTTCTGTCTTCCCTCAAACCAAAATGACTGACAATGCAAGGAAGTCCGGAAGTTAAACTTTCCCAAACACTTCAAGAGAAGCATATTAAAAAGCTTTTGCATGCCAGGGGAAAAAAAGTTTTATAAGTAAAAAAGGAGGAAATGTGACTACTGGAAAATGTGCTGGAACTCGTCTCTCTCAAAGTAACCCTTGTGGCAACCTTGCATCTGGTGTTACAATGCAGATATCCACTTTTCAATGGCACTATGCCACATTCTGTGAGGTCATAAAAAAAGAGCATGTTTTAACCTCTTGGAACATAGGAGACCATCGTTACACAGAATTATCATTGAATAAAATAATCGTACCCTTTTAAGCTAAGACATAACGTAAGTTAACACCCAACATTATCAGAGCTAAGGAACATAGGAGATTGGACAACACTGTGATTTCTTTATGGAAAGGAAGAAAGAAGAGAAAAGTAAGCAGGTAAGCAGATAGCTGCACTTTCTTTATGCTTTCTAGGAGTACTTCCATCTACCTTTGTCTGGGTATTCTGGGAGAATTCTGGCAGTTTCTTATCCTCTTATTTTGCAATCATGAAGACAGATCTCTGTTATTTTCAGCTCACATTATCTAAGAGACATTCCTGCTGATGGACTAGCAGGCACCACGTACAGTCACAAAGCAGCAGCATACAAGCTTTCTTAACAATACTAACCCCAAACTGTTCCACAACAGTGACTTTCAAGAGAAAAAGAGAGTGCAATTCTAGTCTTGTGTCTTTGCTGAGACTTGTAAAAGAGCAATTACTGAATGGAACAGCTGCCGGCTGAGAAACAGAACTGCAGAAGCATATGATACACCATCCATAGAGACAGCAATCATTTTATTCCAGAGATTTATGCAAATTAAGATATGGTTCCCAGGACAGACAAGAACTGGTGATCTAAAGGTGAAAAGTTTTGGAGTATATAGAAATGATGCACCTTTCTGCTGCTCCAGTAAAATCTACCAGTGACTAAATACAAAACCCAGCTAATAGGAATGCACAAATCATCCCTCTGTTGTAGTTCAGAGCTTACAAGCATTTCAGGGTAATTCTATCTGTATTCAATGTATTCAGTGGAGTAAAAGGAAGTATAATTCTGTCCAAGAAACTAGAGATCTCATTATATTAGTTTGCTTTTTTGCTAAGCACACAGTCTTGTCATCTGATATTTTGTTATTAGTAGATCCCAGAGTTATTCTGAAAAGGTAATTCTGAATCCTTCAAACTATTTTTTTTAATAAGTAAGGGTTGGTTTGTTGCAATTTTCTAATGAAAACAGTAATTTAAAAAAATCTTAATATGTTTTTTTTTCCTTACTGATTCTGCTTCGTATTTGAAACGATGCAACAAATATTATTATCCCTCTATAGCACCATGGTTGCTTTCCACACAATTTGCAATCCAGAGCCTGAAATGCTGCAGTTGTCTTCCTCCAGGCAATGTCTGCAAAAACTATATGCTACCATAACTCTGTATAAAATCAAAGTCAATGATAAAATGGAAAGTGGAGATAGAATAGGATGGAATGAGAGCAGATCAAGCCTGCTAAACTGTTGATTTATTAGCATATAATACTGAAAAGCTTTGTTTAAGAAAACGGCCCACAAGGTCTGTTTTTGATAATTTTGCCCAGAAAAGAAAACTGACATATAGGGATACATTTTCAAAGCACTGCACAAAGTTTTAACAACACGATTCCCATTGACATTAATGAGTCACATGGCTGAAATCCTGCTTTGAAAACATACCCTACAGCCTTTTAAGCCTGCTTTTGGGAAACCAGAGCACTTGCCTCCTCAGTAACCTTTCGGCTGCAAGTCCCGGTGACAACTGCAGGTTCCGTTCTTGCCCCGCCGGAGAAGGTTCCCCTCCCGTGCTGCGCGGAGGCGGCCGCAGCTGGAGAGTTTGTGGGTGTGCGTGGAGCTGCTCCGGGGGAACTCTTCTCCTCCGCGACCAGGAGGGGGTGTGGGCACGGGGAGGAACACGGTGCGACTGCAGCTGTCATAATTGGAAGCAGCTTCCAAAATGGTTTTAATTATGATGAGATTTGGCCGGGCATTTACTGTAGCCAGACTCAAGATTGCCCAGCCCTCTGTCCTGAGCTACGCTGTCGCTGTTGGAGTGGAAGCTCTTCACATTTGGCTCAAGAATTAGGATTTCTTTTTTCCCGTTTTCTCTACTAAATGGTGCTACAAAAAGAAGCAAACATGGACTTGCAGGGAAAGGTGGTATTTCTATTATACCAGCTGCTACATATGGCCTAAGCTGCCTTATATCTTTTGTCCATCACAGCAATAGCTTCACTTCCTCACTGCTTTCTCACCAATAAAATGAACATTTGATTTGAAACAACTCCTCTCTATTGAGAAACAGGAAGACATTTCTCCTCCTTAAAAAAAAAAAAAATTAAAAAAAAATTTAGATTTGAAAGCTTAACATCTTGAAATTAAGAAATGGAGAAAGCCAGTAACAGAGCAAATCTCTTTTCAACATGCCTTTGCTGATGTTAATTAAACTGAATGCTATTTATATACTCACAGACATAAGGAGAGGATCTTGCAAACCTCTGAAATGTTAGACCTGGACAATTCACAGACACTAGAGAAGAGCGTGGGTTTTGTTAAGCCTGAAAACATTTGGTCATGCAAAAACTGTAAATACTTCAGATGTGTGAAAAGGTAACAGAGTTAATGACTAAAAAGGATTCAGATTTTGGCTAAGCTCCATACTAAAAGTAAAAGAGCATTTTTTGGTGAGCTGCTTAGTTAGATGCCTTAGTTAGATGACCAACTATGCAGAGAAGCAGTATTGTCTTTGCATGGGACATGAGCACCTTTTGAAGACTGTCCTGGGATTGCTTTCTGTGAAAGGCTCAGGATGGGTTAAGACAAGAAGGAAGTTAGGATTTTTGCTGTATCCTCTTTCCAGCAGATGGCTGACCAGTGCTGTTTAGGTATTAAAAACTTGTTTTCTGTATTAAAAAATAACATTAGGTTTGCATAATCAGTCTTAAAAATTATTACAGAATCAATAGGCAACACTGATGCCACCTTTCTATATGTGCACTATAAATTTATCCTTCAAAGATAGATTAATGTTGGTATAGTTATGTTATATAGTTATGTATACACATTTTGGAAGTGCAGCATTTATCTTCCTAAATAGATGAGAAAAAAATGTAATTGATGCTTAATCTTAGTACACAGCTGATGTGGCATAATGCCATTTAGCTTAGCTCTCCACAGGCCTGTTACCTTGCGTCTGCTGTGGTCTTGTAGTACACATGAGGACAGTCAAACAAACTCAGCTGGGGCTTGGCGACAGGTTATCTTGGTCATACATTTGATAAATTGTAGAATTTCTCAGGTGGAGAATAAATAGTAAGGTACGTACACAACAGAGTGGAGGTTAGTGACAAACTTTCAATCCTACTTCTTTGTCCTTCAGGGCCATATCTGCACAGGTAAAGTAATGACACATTTTCTACATGTGGCATGTGGCACTCGCTTGCATTGCAAGTGTTAACTCTTCCTGTGTGAACTTGTTACAATAAGCTGCAATAAACACCCATTAACAACGTACAAATTAAAGCTCTGCTTCCTTCTACAAGACTATTTTTGCTTTTGTTCCACTTTTTGCGTGAGTCTGGTTTTGTTTGTTCAATACACTCACTGGCGTAGTCATGACATGCAAGACAATAATATGAAGGGTTGCACATTACCAGAAGCCTTATTTAAAAATAAACAAACAAACAAAGAGCCCCTTTTTTTTTTTAGAAAAGGTTCTATAATGTAACAGTCAGACTATTTCATGGCTTACATGTAGGCAACACCATTTTCCCCAGCAAGTAACTGTCAGCAAAATTCGAGGCAGAGTAGGGGACCAGTGGCATGACTTGGAGCAATGTATGAAGTTACTCCATGTAGCTGTTAATTACCATCTTTCAGCAGAAGGTTGCTGTGTCCCACAACACAGGACCAGACAGCATGGATGCTGAGTCTTCTCAGCAGAGAGTAAAACAGGTTAATTTGGGCCATAACCAGTGGGGGACACCATGAAATTCCTACAAGCTCTGTTTCTGCTTTGCAAGCAAGATTCATCTAAGCTAACACTGCCTGTCAGTTTCAATAGCACCTTTATAGCAGTGCTGTGTTTTAGATAAATACGGCACAGACACATTTAAATAAATAAATAAGCTAGTAATAATTCTTCTGGAATAACATTTTCTTTAAAATTGCTCTGAAATTCTTCACATTTTAGCAAAACCTGGATGTGAAATATTTTCTTCTACTCTAAGATTTTTTTAATTTGGTATTCCAGGTTGAGTTTCAGCAATAAACAAAGGAGAAAAGGAAAGATGGGGAAAAAAAATGTACTGCTGGCTTCAGACTTGCAAATCCAAGCATAAAAAAAAGCAAACAAAAAGAATTTGGTACTTTGCTTTACACGAAGGACAAGACCATAAAACAAGTTTTGCAAATTATTTGTTTCAATATTTTGAGAAGAGTCAAGGTCTTAGCCCAGAGTCAACCTTTTGTAACAATTCTGTAGCCTTGTGTAACAAGGCATTTAATTTAGATGTTTTGAGAATATTCCAAACTGTGGATGATCCTAAAACACATTCATTCTACCTATTTTGAAATGGCATAACAAATTTAATAAGCTGTTAAGAGTAATAAAGACATCATAAGAACCCATTGGAAAAGCAAAAAGGACTCAGCAAGGTCAGACTTTATCATCTGAAGAAAGTTACAGCACATATTCCTGGTAAGCAACCTTTGTGCCCCTTTCCACCAGCATTAACATATTACAGTGTAATGTTCTCATTTCTAGAGTCCCTTAAACAACAAACAAACAGAAGTGGATGGAATCAAGAGACCTGGCCATGGAGTAAGTTCACTCATTCCAGAATTTCATTAAAAATATTATGCCCAAGGACAAACACAAGGACAGTGTTACTGAATTTTTCAGTGTACATCATGTTACAGAGCTAATAATAGTTGAAAGTAACAGCACAAAGCAAAAAAACCAAAAAAATTCATACAACTCTAGAGATAGCCAGTCCTGAACTTTATCTTGCTCTTCTAAAATCTTCAGAAACAAAACAAAATAAAAAACCAAAACACCCACATTGTTTTGTCTTTCCTGCAACTGAAATACATTATCCTGGACTACTCTGCAGTCCAAGCACTGGTTCATAGATCCCTTACAAATCCCTGGGAAAAGGAAATCCCTGCGAGTACCAAAAACTATCTCTGTGCAAAATGAATGTCCAGCATATTACATGCACAGAGCAACCACCGTGAGCAGGCATAGCTGACACTGATACCAACAGCTGTGCTGATTTTAGATACCCGGGTCCTTGCACACATCCTAAATCTATTCCTCGGCTGGAGTTTTTTCCTGAAGCTGAAATATGGAGTACCTGGCAAATTTGTCACTGCTTTGGACAGTGGTTTCATCTGAAACATTTTGTTAAATGTTTGTGCTCACCCATCCTTCCAACAAAAGGTGCAGCCATGGGTGGACACCAGCTCATTCAATTTGACTCAAGCTCCGAGTCTGCTCTAAATCATTTGCAACACAAATGATCAGCCATAAAGTCAGACCTTTTGTCATTGCCCATCTACCATAACCTGTGGCCCACACAGACTTCTCTTCCTAGCTAGGCAACTGTTTCCAATGGCAAAGTTACAACATTATAATGTACTGAATAACACATTTCACTTGTCTCTGGTGATTTATGACGCCAATACTTTTGAATCCCTCTTCTCATAAATAGTGAAAATGGAAACTTTCCACATTGTTTTTCCTTTTCTACCACAGTTGACAACACTGACATACACAAAGAATATCTTAGCCAGCAAATAACTAGGAACTATTCAGAACAGCATACATTTTGGGTCAGACTATACATTTTTTTTTCTTCTAATCAAAATAGGAAGCTGACAGTTAGCAATTGGTCCTGTTTGATTATATAGAGATATCCCTTAATGATTAAACAAGGGCTTTGTTACAAAAGATAGAGAAGACAGTGGGTATTACTCACAGAGTGTGGTTTCAAGGTGCAAATTATTAATTTTTCCTGGAACACCAAATATAAACAGAGCAATATTCTTTGCCATTATAAATGGATATTTTAATGTTTTTCCCTAGCAGTCCAATGCACTGCTTCAGAACTACACAAAAGAGAAAAGAATGAAAAAGAGCACACAACCTGAGAAACCTGAGGATAGTTTCTGTTAGGCTGGATTCCCTCCCTGCAGAAGAGAGCACAGCAACACATCCCATCAAAAGCTTCATGTAGGAGACTCATGAAACAACATAGTATCAGATGGAGACAAGAGGTGGGTCTATAACTTCAGTAACTGTCCCAAATCACAACGAAGATCCAAGGCTTATTTGCTGTATAAACATAAAATAAAAGACATTTCCTGCACCAAAGAGGTCACCACTTTAGTTGACAAGACAGGCAAAAGCCTGGGCAAGAATAATATTTATATTTCCCTAACGCAGTTGGGAACTGCAGAACAAGCTGACCAAATCCACTGTAGTCCTAAAATACTATTCACATTGCAACCTACACCAGGTCAAGCTTTTAAAATCGCTTCCTTAGGTTTTATGCACAATAGTAAATATTGTGATGCACAACACTTAAATCACAAATGTTACCTACTGAATGTCTGTTCACAGACCCAAAGGGATTATGGCAGTGCACTGAAGTTCAACCTGCCATTCTCAAACAGTTACAACTGACTGAGCTAATTTAAAGTTAGCCCACGTAAGTAAACCCAAGCTGCAATTACACCTCCAGATAGAAATGTACCTATTCTCAGTGACCTGCCCAGCATATGAAATATAAAGATTGCAATAAAGCTAAGATGTGAACAAGGATGCTTGAGTCCCAATTTGAGTCAGTGTCTCACTAGTGTACTCTTACTGTCTAGGGTCTTTTTAGGTGCAAAAATTCATTTGCATATCTGTAATATTTGGACTGCCCTGCTGTCTCTGACTGTGTTTTGTGGGCTGTAGGAAGCACATGAACTCAGCAACAGGAGAAACTCTTTTCCTTCCCTCAACACTCAAGATAGAAATAACTTCACTGCCAAGAAAGCCATATAACACAGGTCTGAATGCCTATGTAATTTGTGTCCTACACTAGACCCAGCTCTGGACTTATATAGCATTGAAATGGGAGGAGAAGAAGGACAACAAAAATTAACTCAAGCTGTCAGTGATTGTTCTGGGCTTGGGGACTTGTGCTCGTTATAGTTTAGTGTTACTTCTAGATTTGTATTTAAAATAACACACTCCATAAGAAGGCATGACTTTTAAAAATAAGGTTCCTTTAAAAGAAATTAAACCTCATGTCAGCTTGCTGATTAACCCTTTAGCTTTGTGCAGCACCTGAGCAAACAATAGCCACAAATTTCTGACACCAGCATGGGCAACTTTCTCCAGAAAAGCTGCTCAACTATATATCCGGTGATAAATTCTGTCTCTCCAGGGACGGCACGAAAGGCATCTTTCTGCACTCCACAAGATGTGCCACCTGGTGACAATCCTCCTTTTGTGGATCCTGGCCTCTTCCCTGCCAGCACTGGAGCAGTAAACATTCAATATCTCAAGTGTTTTTCTAAGGCAACTCACCAACAGCCAGCAAGAGCTGTCCTGAAGAAATGTCACAGCTTTACCTATTTATAGCACAGCCATTTGGATGCAACACTTTTTTATTCCTAGCAGGGGATGGAGGGTCAGTATCTCCCATCAGTATTCTGACAGCTTGTGATATGTGAATATGGTTGGACAAAACATTACAATTCTGCGGAACTATGTGAACGGAAGGAATTCTACATTTTGCATTCAGAAGGCTGCACAGTGCTTCATACTGGTGGCCAAAGGATTAAAAGACAGATTAAATTTTGATAAAGAATGAAAATAGTTTTTCCAAGTCTTTCCATCTTTGTACTTTAGCAAATTCAAATTCTTTCTTTGTTTTTCTTTCTTTACCTCACATGGGCTCTCCTGTTCAGCAGGAATGCCAAAGTTCACCAAGGCTTCAGTATTCACTTGTCCTTTCAGGGAAACCAGGGCATATTCAATTTAGGACAGACCTGTGACAGCCAGGAAAAATGCTGTCTGTATTTCTGGATGGAACAGCACATGGACAGCAGGGAAAGCAGCAAATGCACCTGAAGGCACAGAGGCTGCATTGCACCCTCTTTTCATCCACAGGGACACGACTCATAGCAATGGTTTGTATTACAGAGGATTCAGCCAATTGTTGCAGAAATCTTCTTTCAGACATTTTTACAGGGAGGGAGGAAGGGTCAAGTTTACTTGGACTGAGAGTAATCCAGGCTGAAGACTTAGGTCATTCAAAGTCACAACTATGTTTGATATTTAAGACCAGTCCATGGACTGACTTTCTTGAAGCAGCACCAGGTCCAGCTGGAGGTAAGACAAACAGTGACTAGGCCACTGAAGATTTATGTGCTTAGTTTTGAAAGTTATTATCCTTTGGGCATATTGCACCATTTAACTCAGATGAGTGGCAGTAAATACATACAATCAAAACCTCTGTGTTAATTTTGCAAAGCTGTTAAAAAAGCACTACAGTCTGCTTTTTCTAAAAATACACTGTTAAAGTAAAGTGATTTAGTAAGCAGTAACTTCAAATCATTATGCTGCTCAGTCCTTAGATCACACTTGAATGCATCCAGGAGCCACATACAGTTTTTTAACTTCTTGTAAAGTCCCATGTCAAAGGGGAGAGTAGATACTCAACTGCCTCTGATGCAGGACGGAAGATAAATACAATAAACCCAAAGATTTTTCAGGTAGAATTTCCTTCAATCATTTCCAAGCGGTGGGCAATGAGGCTACTGTATCTGAATTCCACCCTTTAACATTCCCAGGTGAAGGAAAAGAGCAATTGGGAACTAATCATGTTTGGATGTGCAATTGCAGTGATTTGAAGCTTATGCTACTTCACCTGAGAGGCAGTACAGTGTCCCCTGTCCTCTTATTTGAATGACTCATATCAAAGAAAAATCTTCATTCAGACATGATCCTCTGTGGCCTCTACACTTTTTCTGGATTTGTCAAAATCTGACCCTTTCAGTAATGAAATAATGCTGTGTGTTGATGCAACGTGCCTGAGTGATGTTGGAAGTTCAGTCATTACCCTTGCAATGGAAGAAAAGCTGATCAATGAGGTATGCAACGTTCTGGCACGTTTACTGTTTCGCCACACTGAAGCATATGTGAGCAAGTTTCAGAAATCAGTATGGTGGTGTAGTTAAACAGCACTGAGTTTCTTGACATGTTCCTTGGGGAAACTTAGATATATCTACACAATTACATCCACTCCCAGCCCAGCCTGGGAACCTGAAGTGATCAGGCTGCTCAGAGATCACAGGACTCCTTCGAGAAGACCAAGGCACACAGCTAGTGGCTGTAAAACAGACACAGGTAGTGCAAACTGCTGCTAGATTGGGCTCCTTCATCAGGTTGCCTTTTATTCTTACTTGGCACTGAATATGGATGTGAGAGGGCCTTTTGCTGACTAATTTTTACTAGTGGGCAAAGACTGGTCAAGGGAGGTCCACAGGAGTGGGAACTCAGTCAGATCTTCTTAGGAAGTGTGAAAAATAATTTGGAATCAGCTTAGGTGAAAGAGGTATATCAGTCTTCCCCGTTGGAGGTGGTGGCACAATGTGAAATACTGAAGTGGTGCATGTTTGTAATAACCAAGACATTTTTGATATAGCTAGTCCACTTGTTATTATGCTACTTGTCTTCATCTATTCAAAATTGTGGCATTTACACTGGTAAACATTAAAAATACAATACTCAATAGTGACCAATGTTTGTCCCCCATAGCACTCAGAGAGGACAGAAGCTCCTTCAGAAGGTCTGATGATTGGCAGCAATAACACTTTCATTTATACTGCTCCTTTGTGTGAATGTAACAGCTGGAGAAAGTCTTTGACTGGTGTTCTTGAGATTACAGTTGCCAGAAGAGAAAAGCTTAAGTCACATTAGGAGGTTTGTTTTGCTACACTTCCAGTATGACCATGTTCTACTACAAGAATTAATATTGTTTACAGGGAAAAAAAATGCCATTCTTGCTCCTCTGCATGAGACAGATGTACGCCACTTCTCCTCCTCCTCCTCCCCGTGTAGGCGGTACATTTGTTCCAGCGGTTCCTCTTGGGATGACACAAGGAAAACTCTCTCTTCCTTTTCAACATACTTTAGCCACAATCTGACCTCAAATTGATGAAAGAACAGTGTTTTTATAAGGCCCATTCCATGTGTGATTTCTCTGCTGAAGCTGCTAGCAACCACACTCCCTTTGAGCATGACTTTTTCAAGAACACCCCTGTGCTCTAGGATTTACCAGACTAGTGCTCTCTGCTATTGTTAAGTTTGCTCTTAAAATACCTTTGGTCGTTTTAGAATTTCCTGTGTCTTACCAACTTACTCAGGTTAACCCAATGTAGCAAATGCTGTATTAACCTGTAACATAGGTGATGTCAAAAGCAAAAGGAATGTGGTAGAGTTTATGTTGCCAATGTGGATGAGACACAAATCCTTCAACAGAACTAGCCACACATTTGAGTAAGATTAGAGAGAGAGGATCTGATTTACTGGTTTCAATCACTAGGACAAGTGCTATGGCCAGAGAGGCTGCACCCAGCCTACCCTATGAGTTAAGGTGTAAAGGATTCTTCTGGACAAGATGATTTGATAATACCATTTTAATGGTTACCTACATTTTTTATGTACTCACAAGAAGCCCTACTGCCAACCTTTTAAATCTCTGAACAGAAGGGGGAAACCAGAACACTGCAGTGGTAGTGAAAAAAACTACTGCAGAAATTCAGTTCCACGAAGTTTGCTGTTACACACCTGTGCATCTTCAGATAGTGAAATTTGAAAATTACCGTGACGGAAATATTTAGTTTCAATACACCACTTGTTTTATTGAATACAGACTAAGCACAGTTTAACCATTCCAGTGCCAATCTTTTGGAACATTTCCAGGGTAATCTGAATAGGTATGCAGAGCTGAGCTAAAAATATTAAATAACCTAATAATTTGATTTGACCATCTAGTATGGGTTTAGAAGGTCCTCCTTCATCTCTAGCCCTTGGACTGAGGAAGAAATGAGTAATTTGGAAAAACTGAAAGGTTACAAGGAGATGGGATGAAGAACAAACTTCCATGAAGTGCTGGGAGTTAGGAATTGCCTCAAAGAAATAAAAGAGAAAAGGTAGGTATATGGGAACTTCTTCGTTTTTACTACAGGTCATTATATGTAGCGACATTTGCATCAGCCTCAGGGCAAGATTCAAACCACAAGCAGAAGATTGTTACACTAGGATACAACTTGGCTCCTCTAAGCTATCTGAGTTATATTTTATACTATTAGAAATAACACAAAACTCTCAAAAATTCTTTCAATCATTTTCTTCAAGGTGCTTTTGAATCTCAATCAGAAAAAAAGCCCACAAAACACAGCTCATATTCTTTTCTGTTATTATCTGCTATTTTTTAATTTCCATCTCTTATTACAAAAATATGTACTCGTGACTGAACGTGAGCACTGAGGAAGTCCAGTTCCTCCTAAAAACAACAGGAGTTTTCAACATTTAGTTAGCTTACGACTTCACATGAGCAAGTTTAAAGAACAGTACTTGACATAGATTAGATGCTAGCTAAATTTAAAGGTCTTCTGACACATATTATTGCCATCATACAAAAGTCAGAGATACGAATTTGAAATGTTAGATGACAGAGCCTTTAATATTCTTAATAGTGCAAGCTGATGAAAACTGGCTTACAGTTAGCTGGTTTTAATTTCACTATTCTAAAATCACTCTGACTTCACTTTGATATGCATAATATGAATGAGATTGGGTTCTGATGGTATCACACTCTGCTGCTTGTTGGGGTACCAGTGAATTGTCACTGCTGCTGTTAGTTAGGCTGTTTGTGGTTTTGCCAGCTCTAGGCCAGCTGAATTCCAGGTATAATGGTCTAGCCTGATTTCTATATACATAGTCTGAGACTATACATATATCTCATGAGGGCAACACTTTTGCTACTAGCAGATCATATTAATTCTGTAGTAATCTTATGAATCTGCTCTATCAGAATTTTAAAAACTGATGGCACTAGTGTTCATTACTGGAGTTCTTTACTAGACACTTGAGTAGTGACACTAGTGTTCATTAACTGAAAATGAATATTCCTGTACACCATAAATGTTAACTCTCTATATCTGCAGTCAGAAAAGCAGCAGAAGTATAACTCAATCTGTCTTGAACTATGATATTACAAAGTCATAATATTTGTGACATCATATGAGTATAATAAGCAACACGAGAGAACCATTTGCTGCTTGTGTTTTCTTAGTAAATATTCGACTCAAACTCAGAAATGCTGCAGTTGAAAAACAAAGCCAGAATATAAGCAGTTCAAAAGGCTTTGATTTTTCATACACAGTCTTAAGAACAATGCGGAACAATAAATTGGCCTGCTTGATCATGCTTCTTTTTTTACCTCAGGCATTTCGTTAAAAAACACAGCCTACGCCTGGAATCCCAATTTACTCCTCTGCAATGACTTAGGAAAACTAACCTTTTAGTAACTAAATTTAAGTGTTATATCATAGGACAAATTAAATTTTACTACAATTTACTTTTGCTAGAAAACATAAGAGTTACATTTCACAGAAGCCACATGAAGACCATTTAAAAAAAATAAAGTTTAAAAGAATAAAGTCAGGATAGTTTTGCATGGTAGTAACCCCTAGTGAGTTTTCACAGAATTGACTGAACTGTGCCAGTTACTTCATCACAGAATTTAGCCCAAATTTCTATTATTACAGTAACTTATAGGTAGCATTAAGTAACTCTTGCTGACCAAATTTATTCTCATGAATGCTGAAACCTCTGTAGGCTTCCAGTTAAGTGTAAATTAGAAAATGTTTAAAGTATCAACTGAAGTAATTTTGAGGGAAAGCTATGGGACATAACACCGGAGTTTGTCCTAAAATTACCACAAAATCTTCTACTTCAGTCAAAAGTTAAGTTACACAGGCTTTCAGGACAAGTTGAAAAAAATTAATTACTTTATTTTGGTTGTCTGTACCTCCTAACTTCTGATGGAAGCAAGTAAGCTTTAAGATACCAATTGACTTCTGAGTCTGCAGCATAGGATTTGTTTTGCTTTGGTTTGCTTGTTCCACAGACAATACACTTCTTTCCCCTACACCTCCACAATCGGAGCATCTGTCTGTAGATACCAGTGGCTGCACTTCATAGCTCACACCACAGGCACTCCATTTAGAAAGGCATATCACCCTGATGCCGTAAGTTTATTTTTGCTTCGTGCAAAAAGGGCAAGAGTAATAACTATGTTCTCTCCTTCTGAGTCTTAATATAAAATTTCTCATCCTGAACAATAAACAATTAGAGATAGCAGATACCTATAATTTACCCAAGTTTGAGGCATGGTAGTGTAGACCTGTTAGTGCTCATTCCAGGCCTTTTAAGGCCAGGCACCATCTTTTGGGAAATTGGTTTTTGTTCAGTTGAAAAGAATTTGACTTCATTAATAAAACAAGGGATAAATATAAATACAATTATTTCTTTATTATTTCTCTGTCTTCAGAAGTCCTTATGTGTTAAATTGCAAATCGACACACAAATAGCCTGGTGAGAGAGGAAACCTGCAGCAAGTAAACTTTCAATTTGGATGAAGAAGATCCTACTCTTCTGTTATTTAGAGGACTTTTCCAACCTTAATAATTATATGATTCTATGACAGCCTTTGAAATACATTTAGTGAAACCAGAGTGGTTTTCAGCATGCAAGCAATCAGTAGTGAAGAGCTCTTGCAGTTTTCCTTTTTGTCACAGTTTTAAATAAGTCTGAATCATAATTTTACTGCATTTACTACAAAATCAAGGAGAAAAGAGAAGAGAAGAAGAGAAGAGAAGAGAAGAGAAGAGAAGAGAAGAGAAGAGAAGAGAAGAGGAAGAAAGGAAGAAGAAAGAGAAAGAGAAAGAGAAAGAGAAAGAAAGAAAGAGGAGTTGGATTTCTGATATAGTTACAAGTGATGAGAGTTTAGTTTTCAGTGTCTGTGACAGTAGCAACTCAAAAGGAGGAATTTCTAAAAGGAAACAACAAGAGCCTGTTGTCCCGGAGGCAGATGGCACGCTAGCTGAAGCTCAGGACTATGCTAAAATAGCTGTACCTGGCCCTTGCTCACAGCTGGCTTGCAGCCAATAAACTTAGTGTGGGATGAGTACCCTCTGTCTGTCTGCAACACTCTATATAGATATACCCTGAGGCTTCCTGGAAGCAGCTTCAGGCTTCCTCAATTTTCAGAGCTCACACAGGCTTAGAAATGCCTATCGGGTACTTTTAGCAATAATATTAAGTTGTTCTTTCCAAGCTAAGGAATATAAAAATGTAGCAGTGGTCCAATTTTTGTTTTTCTCACTTTCTACACTCTGTCTTGGGAAACTTGGACAAACACTTGGTGTTTTCAGCACTGAAATTCCCCCACACATACACTTCTCAGGTCTCATTAGGCAAGGTACAGGGTCATTTTGCGAGTTTCAAAGGAGCTATAAAGAATGGGAGGCGTTCATGGCATTGTGTGTGGTTTTTCTGTCAAACAGAGGGTTCAGTAGTAGATAAAAATAAAAAATTCCTGGAAACCAAAATAAGAATAAAATAAATGTCAGACAAGATAAGTTTTAATACATCATTCAGCAAATTCTAGTGCACACATGAGGCAGTCCAGAAGTTTTTTTAAAAACCTTGCACCATTCAGTATTTAGAATAGAACCAGAGAGAGATCATGTCCCTTCTGAAGAGCTGCAGAACATCCCTGACTCTCTCCTGCCAGCCACCTGCCACACACACCTCAGCTGCCCCATCTGGGAGGACAGATCTGAAAAGCATTTTTAAAAGGTCAAATCTGCAAACAACCAGGAATCAAATCCTAGATTTCCTTTCAGTGATCCATGTTGAGCACCAGACAGTGATATACTGGGAAGAACCTTTCTTCTCAAATACATCCTTTCATGATGATGGCAGGATTTGAGATTTAGCAGTTACTCCATTTGAAGAATAAAGAATAATGAGGAAGAAGAGTTTTTCCCCCCTTATCATCAGTGAGCATCCTGCATCACATGATACAACCACACACCACAGAGACCTCCTCCTATTGCCCTATGGAGTTTGACTTGCCAGGGTGAATATAAAGCCACTCTTAAAAAACAATATTTAACAAACAGCCCTATTGACATCAATAATGTTAATGCATAGGGCACAGTGCTCACCAGGCTAAGGGTAGTGCAGGCTACTTCATAGTTGAAGGACGTATTTCCAAGAAAAAGTGTTACAAGTCAGCTGAGAAAAACCTTAAAAATCCATTTAGAACAGAGTTAGGAGAAAGGACTTTCCCCTCAAACTGTGAGAGAAACTGGGAAAAGTCCTAAAAGAACTGACTGTACTGTTCATGACACTGGAGTCTTTCCAGGGCTGCAACTAATTCCCAGCCTCATCTAACACTAAAAATGGATTTCAGAATCAGTCAGACTAGAAAAATACATTGTGAGGTGAAACTTGACTTGTGAGCTCATCCCATACTTAGAGAACAGGAAATATAAAATAGTCAAGAAGTCTCTGAAAAATGCAAAGTAAAAGTGGAAAGATCAAAAAGGAAACCACAAGAGGGCAGATGGACTACATAATGGATGATGAAATGATTAAATACAGAAGGAAAAAAAAGAAAGATGTCTTATCTCTTAAGAGAAACCTCATCTGGGGAAACAAGTATTTTATGCAGAAGATGACAAGTTAGGAACATGAAGGGAATTCTACTTTTTCCTCTTAAAGATAGTGCAATTTTTAGTAGCTGAACAGTGTTATATCAATGGTTACAGAGATTTGGAGGTCCTTCAGTTATCCATGGGAAAGACTGACATATACACCTTTACTCCCACATGCTTTAGCCTTTCTGGAGGGACTGGTAAGCATAGTGACAATTAAATCCTTGGCCTTGTGACAGAGACTTTTAAATACTCACCAGCAATGAATTCAGAGCTCAAATGATAGGCCAAGTCTTTATCCACAGAGAAAATCAAAGGAACATAACCATTTGAAAGGAGACTAGTTAGGAAAGGGATTACTTGCAGAAATAAGACATAGACAGCTGGGATCACAATTTAAGTCCTACTTAAACTCACAAGAGTTTTCCACTGACTGAAGGGGGATGTGATCTGATGCCAAAAGACAAAACAATGTTTAAGAAAACAACTTGTTTAGTCAGATTAAACCCCACATTTCTTGACATCAGTTCACACTGCTACAGAGATAATGTGAAGGCTGTGTGCTCTGAACTATACAAATATTCTCATCATGGCACAGTTTATAAAAGCAACTGTGTTAATACCAAAATCTGCAGACAAATTATTTGGAAGGGCTTATAACAGGTGTGAAAAAGGGAAGTATCCTCATTAGAAATTTGTGCAGATACAGATCTAGAGATGAGATTGCAAACACTGCAGGAGAAGTAGGGTGGATTCTTCCCTGTCTTGTAATGTTTTAAATCAACAGCTTTAGTTCATTAGGCATATACTGATTTAATCAAGAGTCGACTGTAACACATACAATTTCAGAATGTAATGCAGCTTAGTCCTTTAGAAAAAGATGTTTATACAATGTATTATTCCTTGTGTCACATGCAAAAACACAGCAACTGATGGAGTGAAGGCTCTATGTTATATGGGTGATGGGACCTGAGACACTTTGGCTCTCAGCTGCTTGTTCCAATCTAGCCCAGGTAAATGTAATCACAGCACTTACTTGTCCACAACTATTTCATCATCTCTGTAAAGTCAGCTGCTTGTTAGCTTAGCTGCAACTAGATATCTGACAAAAGTATCACTGTACCTGAAGTTTTTATTTTAAAGTTTCGGGTTAGCACTGCTAAATGGATAATTTTAGCGATAAACTTCTCAGATAAGATTTGAGATATATGCATAGAGAGGAGCTCATGCTGGAGCAGGTTTTCTGGGCAAGGCTTGTAAACCCCACGGGAAACCCACACTGGAGCAGTCGGTTCCTGAAGGACAGCACACCATGGAATGGATCTACCCTGGGACAGTTCCCGAAGAACTATAGCCTGTGGAAAGGACTCGCATTGGAGAAGTTCATGAAGAACTGTCTCCCATGGGAGGAACCCCACGCTGGAGCAGGGAAAGGATTCATCTCCCTTAAGATTAGGAAGCAGAGGCAGAAACAACATGTGATGAACTGACTGGAACCACCATTCCCTGTCTGCCTGCACTGCTGGGGAGGAGGAGGTAGAAAATCGGGAATAAAGTTATCTACAGATACCATCTACTGAATATTCTGAGTTGGAAGGGACCCAGAAGGATCATCAAGTCTGACTCTTAAGTGCACAGTCCATACAGGGATTGAACCCGCAAGCTTGGCATTATTAGCACCATGCTCCAACCAACTGAGCTAATCCTGTGGTACATTTGAAGGAGGGAGAGGTGGGGGGAAGGTGTTTTTAAGATTTGTTTTCCTTGTATTAGTCTACCCTGATTTTGATTGATAATAAATTCAATTAATTTTCCCAAGTCAAGTTTATTTTGCCCATTTTATTAATCAGTGAGTGATCTCTCCCTGTCTGTATCTCATCTCATGCATGAGCCTTTCATTTTATTTTCTTTCCCCTGTCCAGTTCAGGAGGGAAGTGATAGAGTGGCTTCAGTGGGCGCCTGGTACCTAGCCAATGTTAAACCACCACAGTCGTACATGATCCAGTTTGAAAAATGAATTAAGATTTAGATCCATTACAAGTTATGGGGTATCAGTTGAGTGATAAATGTGGTTTACTAACTGAACAGCTACATCAGGTACCTGGTTTTTCTCTTTTTGTTTCTTGTCTTTTCTTTCCTACAGGGCTGTGACAAACAAGTTTATACACAACTCTAATACTCTGTTTCAAATTTCTGCTCTCAGTTGTTCATAATTTTGCTGCAGTCAAAACAATGTTAATTAAGTTAAGTTGCCTATGTAATAAATACTAAAAATGTCAGAATTAACTCTGACCCTCTATGTATAGCAGAAAGCAGGCTATCACATAATATTTTTTCTGTAATTCTTTTACTGCATTGGGCAAACAGTAAGCTACTCTTTCTCATGGACTGGTTCCAGGAGTTCTCTTTCTCCTTCTAATTGTGCCACAAAGATATTACACGAAATATCACCATAAAGGTGCTTTTCTATGTTTTAGACAAAGATCCACCTAAGCTTCTTGAAAAAATCCCAGGACTAACTTTTGCAGCAGTTCCATGATTGCTTTATCTATGTAAATAACTAAACACAAAGTTTGGGTTTGGCCATTTTGGTTCTTGGCAGTACGTACAGGAATAATCTTTGTAGTCAATCATTAGTTTACAGACCAATGGTTAAAAAGTGTGGTACTTCAGGATTGACTTATGCTTGTAGCCTTAATTTTGACATTCACTGAATGAGGCCAGCTTCATTTTGAAAGCTTAACATTTTAATGTTTCTTTGTATGTTGTCAGGGGGTTTGCCTACAAGTTTGTGCATGGCTGGGCTTGAACCCACGACACTGTCTCTTTAGCTGCTTCACCTCTGAAGCAATCAGGGCAGCTATTTCCTCCAAATTCTTATGTATAGAACCATTAAGGTTGGAAAGGATCCAAGATCACCGAGTCCAACTATTGATCAAACACCACCATATCAACTAAACCGTAGCACTAAGTGTCACACTAAATTGTTTCTTGAAGACTTTTAGGGATGGTAAGAGAATTATAAAATAATATATATATAAAATATACATCCAGGTATAGATAGAATTAGTTTAGCTCTGCATGGTCTGGTAGCTATTCTCAGAGTACCTTCAAAGAAAAAGAAAAGAAATACCACTAATTCCCTCTCATTTTCTGTATTCCTATAATTTGTTTTCTTTTTTCGTAACTGATACAACTAGAGATTTTTTTCCCCAAGCAGAGGAGAGATAAGAATGAATCACTGTGATTCTGCATTGTCTCTGACTTCAAGACTCCTTGTCCCTCATTCATTAGGTGAAGAAATCTTGCTTGGGTCTTGATTGTATCCCTTGACCCACTGATCACAGAAAATCCTTCCATCTCTGGGAGTTTTCCTAGTACAGAGGAAGCATCCATGCAAGATCCCTGCTGAGAAAATCATTGTTATGCAATCTGTAGTGCAATCACTTATCCACCTACATCTCCTGAGCTCAACTTACACAAAAGCCCTCAGGTAATGGTCATGGAACTCATCACCTTCTGTCTCATCATCCATGAATTTTAATTCTCATTTCCCTGTGAGTTAAGTCAAGTATTTTGGATACCTGTATTTGGATTGTAGGAATCCAATTTTATATTTAATATACAAAAACACGGCCAATTATTTTGTGAATATCAGACCACTTATTTATCTCAGGCTGAAAGTATAACTTATAACAGTTTATAACAACCTTAGCCAGAGAGTTTAAAATTACCTTTTTCTATCACATAGCTCATGAAAGAACATCTTCAGGAATTTAGAAATCCTACAAAACACATGTTTCTTTAAACGTTCATTAATTACTACCTACACTGAGTTTTGAATCAAAATGAAAATTGGAATTGAAGTGCATGATCTCTCATGTCAAACAGCTTATATTCTTGATCTGTGAATGAAAGGAAAAATGAGATGATGCCATGCTTTCCAGCAGAGCTAGAGCTAGAACCAAAATACATTTAACTCTGTAATTATACTGTTTGACTGTACTTAGGTTAGCAACATTTCCAAGGAAACTTTCTGTTTAGATTTCTATTTTTTATATAGCCTTCCTTTTTGAAGCTACAGTTAGGCATAGAGTGAAAAAAACCCCATACTATAGATTGAATACTGAATAGTATCTAGTAGAGCTTATAATTTTATTATTTAGTAAGTAATTTCATGCCACATATATGCAACCCACCCCTTTCAGAATAAGATGGAACACCTGATTGTACAAATAATTTACAGAAAACAGATGTACTTTACAAGTTCTTGGTTATGTATCCATGAGGTATATTTTGTAAACGTAAATATAAAGGCAAAGCTTGATTTAATAAACTCATATTTCAAGAAAGCAATGCAGAGAGAATAAAGTTAGCATTTATGTGTGGGTGTTATTTGTTAAGTACTGCAAGTGAGATATAATTTACTAATCTGAGTCAAGCCAGAACAACAAGGCTACTTTGTTCATTTGGTGCTTTCTGTTCCATCTAGGCGATATGAGAGTCAAAGCAGCCAAAAAAAGAGACTTAACGCATAAAGTTTTGAACTCTCTGACATATGCAGCAGAGAGGCCAAAGTTCTGCAGAGATTTAACTATTCCCATAGGAGTTTCAGGCATGCTGTCAAGGCAGCCAGTAGAGCCAGGAGTTTAGTGCAACAGCTGTCCTGTAAATAAATAGAGGACAATATTTTTCAGGGATTGGTATCTTCACCAGCACTTGTCAGGATGGACTTAAACTCACAGAAAAACAGTCCTCTGTAACAGTGGAGGGTTTTTTTGCTCTGAGCCACATATTTTTATTCACCCAGACAAATATGAGTTTGCAGTACCCCCTGCTGTCCTTGAGAAACCCGCTGAATAATGGCTGTTCCTGTATTACCTGCCTTTGCCCCTCCAGCACTGAATATGCTTAAGTTATCTTGCATGCAGAGATAACATAAATATGTTTTTCTGATTATTCTTTTCACCCATCTTGCAGCAAAAATGGACCATATTCTTCAACAGTAAAGCTTCATTCTTTTTAAAGTGAATATTAGATTTCCTATATGCAAATCCACAAAGCAAAAACATGGTTCACAGAAAAATTTATGCACCATCAGTTATCTGTAAAACCTCGGACACAAAAATGGAGCAACATTTAAGCTCCAACAAAAAACAAAGCAAAGTAAAATATTTAAGGCCCTAAGAATTTAAAATGTATTTTAGCATAGAGGCTGAAAGCTCCCATGGGCCTTGAATTCTCTGAAAAATGTATATAACTTACTTAGAGTAAATTACAGTTTTTGCTTCAATCGTATTGTCATTCCTAGGAGAAGAAATGAGAAGGTTAAAGACACTAGTCTAGGAAACCCAGCATAACCATTTGGCAAATCCTGAAGATCAATAAGGCTTTACTCAATACATTAATAGCCCAGTTTCCATATTACAAAAGACCATTCAAATACACATATGCCTCAAGAAATAATCTTATCTTCTTTAGAAAGCCTGCCAGGATTCTAGTTTAAACAGGAACTTGCAATGAAAATATAAAAGGCAAGAATCTATACTTACAAAATGTTCAAATTGATATTCTTAGGCCACAGTGCAACCCAAACTCCCATGGTTTCCAGGGACTACAAGCATGAACAACACTTAAGGAATGCAAAGTACACTAAATGTACTATTTCAACAGACATCTCAAAATTCCATAGGCCAACATTTTCATTGGAAGGAAAAGAAAAAGTTTTTCTGAAGGAAAATAGAACTTCATGAAAGAACCCTTGGCCAGATAACTTAAATGATGCCATCACCTGTCTCAGTAACAGATTGATAAAAGTTACTTTAATAGACATGACTCATAACAGGAGTTTTAAAAATAATAACCATACTTCTAAATATAATGATGCCATGCTGTATGTTGTCAACTATTGCTCATCATTTTTCCTGGGTCAGCTTTACTGTGTAGCGAAGAGTCACAATCATTTTTTCAATTTTGGAGATTTTAAAAAACTTTTCAAGAGGAGAGGAGATGGGTAGAACTGCCTAACTACTATGGCTTAGAATATGCATGGAGTAACGTGTTATGCATCATTAACACCACAAAACACAGACTAATTTAGATCAGAAGGGGTCTCTGCTTAGCCCAGTACCCACCCAAGAGCAGGTTTCTTGGAGCGTTTTCCAGTCAAGTTCAGGCTCTCTCAGAAGGATGGAGATTGCTCACCCTCTCTGGGCACCTGTTCCAAAATTTGACCACCCTCATGGTGAAAAAGGTTTTCCTAATATCGAATCAACATTTCCCATGATCTCATTTGTGTCTGTTGCCACTTTTCCTGTCCCTGTATGCCACTGACAAGGGTCTGGCTCTGTAGTCTCTACACCCTCCCATGATGTGGGTTGGGAGAGTAGTAAGATCCCTTTGTAGCTTTCTCTTCTGCTGATTGAAGAAAGACTCTCCCTACACATCATGTGCAGCAGTCCCTGATCATCTTGGCTGCCCTCCACTGAACCCACTACAATATGTCCTTATACTGCAGCATCCTTATACTGGAGAGTCAAAAACTCACAGCTAACAAGTAAAGGCTGTTACATATTCTTCTATCCATACATGTACTACATATGCATACATATATAAGAGAGAGAGACAGAGAGGAAAGGCAAAAAAGCTTTGCATTTCAAGTAGTATTGTCTTGATTAGACCTTCATTTTTAGGGCCTCATTACATCTATACAATTATTTTCACTTCCAATTTAAATTTAATTACATTTAATAGTAATTTAAATAATTGGCTGTATCTGAGGGGAAAAAAAGAAGGAGATATTTGTGGCTCTTAAACTGCAAGTACATGTAATTCTGGGTGAAAAATCATGCACACTGTAACTGCTTTTGTGTGTTGAAGGCAGAAACTAAGTGCTGAAACTCCGAAAATGCATAAATTATTTTAAAAGCCATTAAGTGTTTGGGAAATTAGCATTAACTACACCACTACTCCAGAGCACACAAAGTGAATGTTCATACAGTCACCACATATAACAAACAAAACCAAAAAACCACCAATGTTCAGTAATGCGGGCTGGCAGTGACAAGGCAGAGCATTCCCTTGTGGAGAGAAGGCCCTTTCTGAAGTTTATTTCCTTCTAAGATAGGATGGCTTCTCGCCTATGCAGAGAAGGTCTGTCCAAAGAGCTTGCTTTCAGTTTTGTGGTTGCTATTCTTACAAGAATTATTATCCCAACTGTGAAGGGTAACCCTTTCCTTAAGTGATATAAATTACCTTGTGCAAAAAGTGTTGAGATCAGGCTTAATCTGGTCCAGGCTGAGCTTATTTAAGTTTGTGTTACACCAACAGCTTTAACCAAATGGAAATCAAAACACTATTATACCAAAAAAAGGTGTAGGTAGAGGTTTTCAACTGCAGAGCAATTTGGGGTGGATATAATACAGCAGGCTAAACTTCTTTAAAACTTCACATCGTGGAATAAAACCAGAAATGGTTGTTGGTGGGAATGGGTGTTGCATTTTGGGGAAAATCACTATTTTCCTCCCGTGTTTTTTGTTCTTTCTTTTTTCTTTTAAATTATTTTTATTTATTGTTATTCAGCTTCTCAATGAATCAGGACCCTTTTAACACTGCCTTTTTGAAAAAGTCAAGAAGCTTCAGGAGATTTTCATAGACTCACAAAATATCCTGAGTTGGAAGTGACCCACAAGGATCATCGAGTCCAACTCCTGGCCCAGCACAGGATCATCCCCAAGAATCACACCATGTGCCTGAGAATATTGTCCAAATGCTTCTGGAAGTCTGTCAGGCTTGGTGCTGTGACTACTTCCCTGGGAAGCCTGTTCCAGTGCCCAGCCACCCTCTGGATGAAGCACTTTTCTCTAATATCCAACATAAACCTTCCCTGACAAAACTTCAAAAATTTTTTGAAGTGACCTCTTTGTTGCTTTGATCATGCATCCCTCACAGTGATTTAAATGGGGTCAGGTATTTGCAGATGTGATTGAGATAGTACTATAGGTATTTTCTATAGGCAGAATTCTGGCTTCTGTATGTGTTCTTTATTTTACTTCTCTAATGCCTTTTTCTCATCACACTAGTAATCTAGCCTCCATTCATTTTAGAAGAAAAAGATTTCTAAAGGATATTGCACCTTGCCTGGGTACTTATTAATGCCTGTTCTTGTTCAGTGATTATACAAAGATTGTTTGTACAAAGGAGTTGCATTGGCTTGAGTTAAATGGGTTTAGAAAAAAACCCCACAATGTATTTAGGTCAGTACAAAATCCTGGTTGGAAACTTTTAGATAATCTTAAATCTTTAACTATATACATTTTAAGTAGTTTACTGAAAACAGCAGTGTCAACAAAAAAACTTGTGCTAAAGCCACAAAAGTTAATTTTAAGAAACTCAGTTGCGTTTCTGAGTAAAATCAGGCCTAGTTAATTCCCCCTCATCCCCCAGTTTTATTCTCAGAGAAGGAAGCATCATATTTGGAAGGAAACATTCCTTCCCACTACTAAAGTTGTGCAGCTGTAACAAATTGCTTCATGACCATGCAACCTGATTGCTTTTCTTTTGTTTGAGATGGCATTGAAAAGGAACAGCTTCAGCTGTAGGTGAACTAAATTCCTATTTGCAGAGATTTAGTTTTCTTTGCTTCTTGTTTCAGGGTTTGAGACCACGCATAAGGAATTTTTTACTACAAAAGAAAAAAAAAAAGGGTTCTCAGAAAGACAGTCACTAAGGTGTGTTTTCTCTGTATTAGGCAACGTATTAACCTAAACCAACAAAATACATTTGTAATGTTTTGTACAGATTTGTAGATAATTAAGTATTTTATAAGTTCTACCCTTCAACTTTTTGCTGCATAGAAACACTGCATCTCTTTTTTTTTTTAAATTCTCCTAGCCTCTGACATTATTGAAGCTTTCTAATAGGATCATTTCTTGACGCTCCAGTTAGCACTATGAGAAGGCACAGACTGCAGGGAACAAGGAAAAAATCTGCAGTCCAGATTTACTATGATCTATGATCCCCTCTCCCTGTTAGGTTCATTCTTGAAACACCATGCTGTCCAAAAACCCAGGTAACTCCGCTAAAGAAATAAGCACAACTATCGAAACCCTATCACAAATAATGTAAACATATGTGTGTGTGTGTGTGTATGTGCATATTTTTATACATATATATATAAATGCATGCGTGTATATATATGAATGTGTGCGTATAAAAGCAACATAAAAAAACTGACTTTATTAATAATTTCCAGAATCCCAAGCCTCAAATCCCTGCTCAAGCAACACGCAGTTTCTACAAGCAAGGGAAAAAAAGGTAGTCCTGAAATATAATGCCTACTACAAGCCAGGGAAAGAAGATCCAATAGCCAAGGGCCCTCTAGAAGACTGACTCATTCCTTAGACCATTCACTCCCAACTTACTTTAAATTTAGATACGCCAGTGAATCCTTATGCTACTTCTGGTGAGTCCAAAGAAAAAACAAAGTCTTTATCCATTAAAAAGCTTTAAGGGATCTGCAAACACTAAAAATAGATGGGTTTCAAGCCAGACACCTCACCTGGCCTCAGGTGCATTACTATATCATGGAGCTGGAGTAAATATCTCAGCTAAGTAGAATTCTGGCCATTTATGGTTTTCTAGATCACAACTAAGAGCTAAAAATTACTCCAGAAACCAGAAGGCAAACAGTGCTGACCATAAGGTAGACTTTCAACGTAGCTGGGAAAGAAATGCATCTTAATTAGCAAAACCATTGATTTTTTCTGCAGTGGCTCCAAATTATTAGACATTAAGTTTTCCAGAGAAAAACAGACTAGTCTACACAAAATGACCAGCATATATAACAGATTACAGAACTGCACTGTTCTTGTGATTTATGACACCTTCACGATCTACCTTGTACTAGTTGTCTGCTCCCTATTGCACTGTGTTCTCTGTCCCATGGGCTCATGTCTCATAATTGAATGAGATTGATCACCCCTCAAAAAGTACAGCCTTGCCATCCTTGAACAGGCAACTTCTATCCCTGGTGACGAGTTACCAGAGAATGAGCAGCTAGGTGTCCACAATCTTCTGCAATCAATTAGACAGAAACCATCATTTTCTCTTCCAGCTGTTGTTCCACCTTGCTCTTGTGCAGGGGGAAACCCCACAGAGCCGATTGGAGAAAGCGTTGTATACAATTAATCACCTTACGGTGCCACCAAATTCAAATAATCCAGTTATTTTGAATCATTTTCTTTCATTGCAGTCTTCAGGCGAGACGCACCTGCCTCGAGCGAAGGTCTGGGTGCGGGACCTACTCACTAATAAGTGGGAAGGCCCGCACGAGCTTATTGCTTGGGGTCGTGGGTATGCTTGCGTTTCCACAGATACAGGCGTACGGTGGCTACCTGCGAAATGCGTTCGCCCTGACCTGCGACAACAGGACCAGAGAAGGCAACCTCCAAGGCAACCTCCACGGCAACCTTCAAATGAAGGCCAGGACACAGATCATCAACCGAGTGATCCTTCTGATGATGACCAAGATGTCGATCCTCAGCCTGGTCCTTCTACACTCAGAGACTGAACTTTATATTTGCTATAATGGAGTCAGAATGTTTAGGCCCTTAAGGCTATTTAGAACTGATACAAGTAGGTTCGCTAGATGTATTTCCTATGGCACCTGGAGAATCTCTCTGCCAACCTTGAATTGGTGTCCGATTTGATTTTCCCTTAAAACAAAAAGGGGGAACTGTGGATACGGAAAGCATGCAGCAGGGAGATATCTCAGCTTTCTGCCAGTGTCTGTGAGAAAGCAGGGCTTTCTCACGGACTGTGGGAGAACAGCTGAGATATCTCCCTGCTGCATGCTTTCCGTATCCACACTCTTGCCTTAACTAAGCGACAACTGCTGGTCCTTATCCATCACAACCACTTTCTCCTGCTACTAATAAAGCCAGCTTGGTCACCAAGTGTGGAAAAGGGGTAAAAATGACACTGAACAGGTACTCTCAAACAATCATTTATACACATTAAACAAGGAGAAACCAGCAGGTACTGTATGGATCTCAGTAAGGTGATACTCTGGCCACTGGAAATGCTCAGCCAGGCAAGAATACTACCCTCCATTACCTCATCCTATTTTAGTAGCAAATTGGACAAAATAATTTTGTGATCCAAGGCAGTGAGAGGCTTAATACCATCAGCACAGATCTTAATCTACTTCCAGGAGGAGACGCTAGAATGTTTTTATTCCATCTAGCACTCAACAAACAATGTGGGTCAGGGAGCACTGTGGCCAAAAGACAGTGTGTTCACTGTCCCCATACAGTCTCAAAACTGAAATGAAAAAACACCAGGTAACATCTGGTAATAAGAAGAGTATTGGATAATAATTAACAATGGATTATCACTAGACAGTAAGGAAATCATGTGCTTCAAGTCAAGTTGACAGCTTATGGTCCTTAATAAGGCACTGACAACTACTGCTACTATGGGACCCAACACTTCCCAAACACTGCCAGAAGCAAAAAGGAGATGAGTCTCAAACATTGAAGGGAATTAGAAGTGACCCCAAAACTTCTATTATTCCAGTGAAAGATGTTGGCAATGAAGATGTGACCCTCTTTGCACTTCTACTCCTCTCCTGCAAATGAACAGTTCTGACAGAATTGAGCAGCATCGCTCATGAAGGAGAGGCAGCTTCCCTGCAGTGAAGAATATTCAGACAATTTGCTTGAGCAATGATGGTTTTGACTTACTTACCCTGTCCAGCCAAATTAAATCTGCTGATTATGATTATGCAGGTGATGTGGTGAGAGCAGAAAGTTAAGCATGAGAAGCATCAGTCTGGCCTGATGGCTCCAGAAATAGATTTAGCCTGGAGCTTTCTATGAAATAGACCTCCCACCTGAAAACAGCCTGCACAAGTCTACTTTGTAAAATGAAGAAGGGAGCTGGTAACATGCTTAAATCAATGCTAACAGTCATTTTCAGAGATAAATAGTCTTTAGATTCTCTAAAGTCCTGAAAACTCTGTACCATGTCAAATGCTTCCCTCTGGAACTTCAACAGTGGTGAATAAAATAAAAGCCAATTTCTTCGACTTGACCAAACTGTTTACATTTCTTGTAGACCAATAAACTCTGCTTCTTTTTGGGCTAGGCTTGTCCTGGACTATTAAGGCAACTCATTTGCAGCAGCTAGAGAAATATGACCTACACTAGCCTCCTGTGGTTCTCCAGGGATTTTCTCTTTCTCTCATTTTTTTTTTCTCCCAGAGGCATTGCTGGGACGTGGGGGAATATGGCATGCAAACCCTTCTCAGGGCTCATGCCCATCATTTCACCAAGGAAATCATGATCTCAAGAGTCAAATTGAGCCATCGAATAATCACCACTGTTGTGCAAGATCAAAGGTGCACAGAATCACTGCAGAATTGAGAATATTGGCTGAGTACTAATAATCCTTTGAATATGTTTATCAAACAAACCAACATCCTGGAGAAAGGAGGAAAAAGAATTTGGCTCTTGCTTTCCCAGACAGCAGAAACAAATGAAAATCAGAACAAAAGCAAAACAAAGTGATCCATAAATTCCCCACTGCCAATCTTGCGAAGTCTGACACTGTGGATTCAACAGAAGAACTGTACACAGAAAACATTGGCACTGCAAACCAGCTGTGAACTTCATGTAAACCACATAGGTGTGGAACCCCTCTGACTTCAGCTAGTTAAGCAATGGGGGAAAGGAATCCATCTGCTTTCTAGGATCAGGGCCTATATCACCAGTGGAAAACTGTGCTGTGGAGGTTAGGGTATGGCCAGTTACATATTGCATAGTCTGGTCTAGTCTTTTCTCTGAAATCCTACCCCAAATGAAAGCTCCCACAACTTTTATGGCTCTGTACTAGTTTACCTCAGCTGAAAGAGTCTTTCTAATCTACATAAGATTTAATTATTCTTGTATGCATATAAAAATCATTGTGACAGTGCTCAAAGGACAAAACAATAATCAAATCAAAAGACTGACCAGGAACATCTGATTACTAATCCAATGAGGAGATAGAAAGAAAATATTGTTACATACTAAGAGTTTTAAATTATATTTTTCCTATGTTTGTATATCAAAGAATCATATCAGGTTTACAATTTAAGTGGTGATATTTATATATACTTCCAAGACAACACAATAAGAAAATGCAGCTTCTCAAGCTACACGTAACTGGAAATGTGCTACACAAATGAGTTGAAGAAAAGTGTGAACTTTGCTTGCCAGTGCTAGAATACATTTTTGCTATCATCACAAGGAGTCACATCTGTTAAACACAAAAGAAGCCTCTAATTCCACTCTTCTACAGAGTCACACACTTGTATACCCCAAAACGATATAAAACAAACTAGTAAATATTGTTGTAGATTAAAAAATTATTCACATATATGCATTGGTGATTCTCTTTCAGAAAAAAGTTAATCAAGTTTTCTGCTTATTAAGCTCCCCAAATTTTTTCTTTCTGGTAGAATTTTGGGCTTGGGTGTTCAAATTACATACTGGAAGATGGATTGGTACAAGCAATGAATTAAGCACAAGTAATCTGAACTCCAAACAACACCACAAAGAAGTGAGTGAGCTCTTGAAAATAATATCTGTTTTATTTGGTCCATATAGAGGAGAAAATCAGGGATAAGGATTCTTGTTTTACTGTGTCCTTTGATACTTTCGGGAAGACTTTTGTTTCATACGAAATCTCTAAATCAGAAGATGTTCTGAAGAGTGAGTAATGTCCAAGTTTGTTTCCAAATACCGCATTATGCACAGGCATTTTTGTTTGTTTGTTTAGAAAGAGACCCGTGACTTTCTGCAACTGTGATGAGTAGGTTTTTGTTTACGTAAAGAAGGAGCTTCTGCAGCTGTTTACAGAAAAAATTCTGCAAAGTGCTGAATACCTAGGATCACACTGAAATTAGTGTGTGTGCACAAGTCAGAACGTACACAAAATGAGTGCGGGTTTCAAGTAATTATGTATCTCACAGCTTCCAACTACTACACATTGTTATCAAGATGAGGAGAAGGATAAATTTTGTAGGAACATGCCAACTTTTTTTTTTTTTTTTTTACATAAGATTTATGATGTAATACACATTGAAAGGTATCAGGAGAGTCCTTGAAGCCTTTCCAACTGTGCATTCCTCTGAAGGAAACAATGGAGCCTTTGGGTCTACTTGGAACATTTCTTCAATGGGCATTCATATTTCATATGATATGGAATTGTATCCCTTGCCTAGGATGGCAGACAGCAAGTGTTAGATCCCATTCTTGATCATCTTTCCTATGTTTCTCTAACTATTCACGTATTTTCTCCCAACTACTTTTTATTGTTTCTAGCACTGTACTATTCACCTGATTTCCTCATTCTTTGGCATGGCAAAAGTTTAATATTTCATTTTAATTTTCCGAAGATTTTTTTCCTTTATTCCTGTTCCATATCTACTTCCAGTGATACAATGTATTTGTGGATCTGAACAGATGATTCCACATAAACCATGGGTAGCAATCTGTTCACTGGAGGGCAGAGAATCTTTATAAAAAAGTCTTCAGCTGTTACTGGAGAACTACCTAAGCTTGCACTAGTTGATGGCTTTTTGTTCTTTTGTTCAGAATTGAAGTGTCCATATTCACACCTCACAATCCATGGGATGGTAACATGCACGCTATCTGTGCCTCTGACTTAAGCTGTCACAAGAAATACATGTCTATTTGACAAACCACTCTTGGTGGTGATAGCAACTGATTTGCAATATTCTTGCAGCTCAGCTTCTGACAGTTCAGTCAGCCAGAAGATCATTTGAGAAGTTCACTAAGATGGGCGTTTTCTTTCATTTGCAAATGAAAGTCTGGATCTCTTTTCCAATTATGTCAGGCTCCACAGCCAACAATTGCCAAGCCTCCTGTTAAAAAAGTTACCTGATTGCCTTTTCTTAGAGACTGCCATCCATCCCCAGTGCTGTAAGTTAACTTTATTCCAAAGCCTTCTTTTCCCCCACCTAGCTTAAGAATGAGAAAAGGCATGTCTTTTAAGAAGAGGGAGAATTCCCTGAGTAATTGACAGTTTGAACACCAGGGATTCTTTGACCCTACATGTGATTTAGCAAGTGGATTTTTGCTGGCATCTATGCCTCAGTGCAGAATTCTCCCTGTCACCAGCATTCCTGGCTCAGTGAAGAATTTTTAAATGGGGAATTTTCAGGCTAAACAGAAGAGAGTCTGTTCTGAATTTGCAGGCTCTAAAATACACAGCTCCCTGTGACTGGGAAATCCAGAAATGAAGGACTTGGATTTTCTTAAGTAAACTTTGACTTGGGGCAGAGTAATAGGTGAACAGGAAGGAAAACATGACATAGCACAAAACCACATGGGATTTGTGTTCCAGGTCTTTGGACACCTGATCACTGATGTAAATTCGAGCTTTATAAGTGCTTTTAATCATCCTGTAACTGTAGCATCATAAATGATCTTTGGGGCCAGAGGATAAGAGAGTTTGATGCTCTGTCATTTGTGATGACACTTCTACTCCAAAGAAACAACACTAATAAATGCTCAATTTATTTTAAGATTTATTTCTTGTTAAAATTATAATATAATCTCAGTATATTTTGGAAAGAATTTGTCTTTTTTAATTGATTTCACAAATTATTATGTCAGCAGATGCCACAAAATCTGGTTGCAAGTTGAGGACTCAATTTAGGAAGTAAAAGAGGAAGAGGTAAAAATTTAAAAATTATAGATTTCTGCAGTTTTGAGATGCTGTAAAAGCTATAAAAATGAAAACTTCACTCTATACCACTAATCTTCATCAAAGAACAAGTTTACCTTTCATTAAGATAAACTTATAAAATTGTATTACTTTTCTAGCCAGTTATTTTAAAATGGATGTGCTAATTATCCCCAATTGTCTGAGTGAAACAACATAAAAGATTTTGGCAAAATATTCCACTATAATCCATAGTAAGAATAGAGTAGGTTATTCAATACCTATGTAATTGTGGCCTCTTACAAGAGACCATTGAAATAGCTTGCCTTTTATAATTCCAGGGCAGACTAATACTGTAATAGTAATTTATGCTATATCATGTTAGCTTCAAATTTTCTGAAGTAGTCAGAACAAGAAAATTTTCTTTTTTATAGGCTACAGGTAACTGAAAACACAGAGGCAGTTTGATCTCCTGTTTATCTGAAGCTTTGTCCTCTGAAAATGTGAAGTCTCTCAGAAAGTTCAACTAAGCAGGATTTCTATCTATTGTTTTGGGGCATCTGGAACTAGTGGGGAATACAGAGTTTTCCCAGCTTAACATTTTGTTTTTCCATTGCACCCTGAAGCTATACAGTACACTGCCAAGAGAAAACTAATTCAGCAGTATAAATTAAAAATAGGATTCTCGTGACACAAACTGCATAAATATAGTTTACTTGTGTAATTATTTTGCAGCAGTGATACGTCTCTTGTTATGAAATCTTCATAAATTGTGCGACGTTTCTTATAATGGCCAGTATGCAGAGGTGAGGAGAAAGAAAATTATTTAAAATGTTATTGAAAATTAAGCAGTAATTTTTTTAGGGGAAGGTGAGGTAAATAATTTCTTTGTAATATTCCTATTACCCTTGGTTTATTTTTTCTTTAAGTAGATATTTTCAATTATGACTTCGGTAGTGTAAGAGTCAGAACACGTAGTTTTAAATGACAGCAATATTAAAAAGTTTCACAGATTTGTGCTGTCAACTACTATAAATACAGCAGAAAACAAGTACTTAACTATGCTTTAAAAGAGACTCTAAAGAAAGTATTGGCTTTTCCTTACTATTTGACAGGGGGCTGGTGTCTTCAATAAAAATCGTATCGCCCTCAAAGCAGCAAGTGTAGCAACTCCCAAGTTTTTCAGATTCAGACGTCTAGCCTTCACAAAGCATTAGGACACAATAATTGGCTTTTGGGAATCCAGAACAGTACGAGTGGCTGGTAGTAACCTATCCACAGATAAGGCCCAGCAGTTACAGCAGTTGATTACCACAATCTAACTGCTAAGTTTTTAGTAAAAATCGTTTACTAGAAAGAGCAGCGTCAAAAGGCACTGAAAAGGGGTCTAAGAACCAGACTATTCAAGGAGATAAGGGGTCCAAGACCATAAAACATCAATTTAAGGAAAAATTGAATTAAAATTACTCCCAACATGTTCCTTACTCTAGAAAATGGACTTAAAGCGAGGCACAAAGATATTAACTTACTGGAGAAAAGATGCAGTCCTAATACATGCATTTTTAAGCAGGTAATCAGATGATACAGAAATCTACTCGGTTAATCATCCCTCAGCCTTGTACAGGAGGTGGGAGTAGGAGCTCACCCTTCTCACACACAATCCTGCTCTCAGTTGTGCCTAAGAGTCTGTCCAAGATGGAATGATTGTTAAGCTAAGAGTCTTAGGGGGTCTTCAAAATAGCTTCTTCAAAAACAAATAAAACAGGGTCCCACCAGTCAGTTGAGCTTTTTCTCTGCTCCAATTATATGAAGTACCCTTTACAGTAGCTATTAACACTTTTGAAATGGATCTACTCAGCAATGAGCTCCGGCTTGACAAATCACTTGGGTCTAATTTCCACTTATTTCTCCCACAGAACAAAATAACAGGGCAACTTCTGAGCACTTTGGCAGTTTGTCATATGGATACACGAGTTGTCTATCCTAGTAAAGCTTGAATAAGAAAATTCTCATAGAATCAATCAATCATAGAATGGGTTGGGTTGGAAGGGACCTTAAAGATCTCTCCCCAAAACAGGCAGGGACACCTTCCACTAGACCAGGTTGCTCAAAGCCCCATCCAGCCTGGTCTTGAACAATTACAGGGATGGAGCATCTCAACAACTTCCCTGCGCAACCTGTGCCAGTGTCTCATCACACTCAGAGTAAAGAATTTCTTCCTAATATCCAATCTAAACCTACCCTCTCAGTTTAAAGCCATCACCCCTTGTCCTATTATTACATGCCCTTGCCAAAAGCCCCCTCTGACCTTCTTATAGGCCCCTTTTAGGCACTGGAAGGTGTTCCCAAAGCCTTCTCTTCTCCAGGCTGAACTGCTCCAACTTCTCAGCTTGTCTTCATAGGAGAGGTGCTCCAGCCCTCCGACCATCTTTGTGGTCTTCTTCTGCACTTGCTCCAACAGGTCCACATCCTTCTTACGCTGGGGATTTGAGAGCTGGATGCAGTCCTCTGGGTGAGGTCTCAGGAGAGCAGAGGGGGAGAATCACCTCCCTTGACCTGCTGGCCGTGCAGGACGCAACCCATGTTTGGCTTTCTGGGCTGAAGTGCACATTGCCAGGTCATGTCAGACTTCTCAACCCCCAACACTCTCAAGTCCTTCTCTGCAGAGCTGTTCGCAATCCAATCTCGGCCCAGACTGTACTTGTGCCTGGTATTTCCCTGATCCATACGCAGAACCTTGCACTTGGCCTTGTTGAACTCCCTGACGAATGCACAGGCCTACCTCTCAAGCCTGCCAAGCTGGATGGTGAACTTTCACCCCTGGATGGTGAACTTTCTCTCCAGCGTGCTGTTGGCAAACTTGCTGAAAGTGCCCTCAATCCAACTGCCCATGTTGCCAACAAAGATGTTAGACAGTGCCAGTCCCAATACTGACCCGTGACAAAAAACACTCGTCACACTGTGATCATTCATAATAAAGAACTTCAAAACATATTGGATCAGATAAACCACTGATAAAAAGTTTGGTAAAATTACTCCATCTCCCAGGTACTAGAGAAAAGAACAAGTACATGAGGAAGAGTGGGTGTTCTTCCTACAAGCACCACTTATTATCAGGACATCATGTACTTTGTCTGTAATACACAGATGGTAACATGACAACAACAGTGAATCAGGGATGGGAAGAGTTAATTTTGGGAGCATTCTTCACTGGGTCTGTTCATGCCTGTCTATCATGAGCCTGGACACCAAAACCAGGGGCAGAAATTCCTTTACTATGTAGGGAAGAAATCCCTTCCGCCTCTATGGAAGAACAGGGAGAGTGTTGCAAATCATAGGAAACGACATATGAAGTGGTTTAATTATCCTAACTTCTACTGAAGCCATCAAAGTTGACTATGTACAAAACCAGGCCCTAGGAAATAAGAGCGATTTCATCAAAAGATACTGAATGGAATCCCTATGGGACACCAGTACCTCCTGACTTTCTAGCCCTTCTTGACTGCTGCAAGAGTTAAGTTCACTCCCTACCTCAAAGGGTCTCAAAAATCCTGAGAGTTTAGCAAACAATTAATGAAAAGAGACCTGCAGCTAACTGGACAAGTTCACACATCAGAAAGCAATCACTACAGTGTATGTTACTAGCAGGTGGTTAACCATGAATGTTTATTACTTGTCAGCTACAAATGTACTTTGATTTCTTTGTAGGTGACCAGTGCTCTTTGTTAATAGCTATTAAAAGTTATTGATAACAACACAATGTCCATCACAGTTTTGTTTCATAACAGACTAAATCACATATCTGTTGACCTTGATAGATTAGCCACACGGAATTCTTGTATTTAATACTCATTCTTATTAATCTTGATTTATTGCCTTAGAAAAGTTCTATTTGACTTACACTGGTGATTGACACGAAGATAATTTTTAGTCATATGTTTAAAAAGGCCTATGTGTTTGATTCTACAAATTAGTCTCTAAAACTGCAATTTATTGGGGAAGATGCTTATCTTCCCTTTTCACTTCTCTTCCACACTCACTATTTATTGGTTTATGTCTTGGTCACAAGGGCACTTGCACAAACCTGATTTTGTGGTATTATTCACAACAGCAGCTTGTGTGGCATGAGTTTCCAGAATTATCGTTTTAGGTAGGAACAACTCCTCCTTCACTGAGTCAACTCACGGTGAGCAAGTTCCTTTGATAACACCAGGACAGCGGAGAAATTACAATAGTAAAATGTGAAGTAGCTGTGCTTGAAACAGGTGGACCAAACGACAGATGTTCCTCTGTATTATCCAAAAGAATTATGCATTTCCATGAAATGCCTAAAAGCAGCAGTTTTCCAACTCTCTAAACTATACACTGACCGCAGTGAACTTTGAAAACATACTGTGGACTATCATGGGTCCATGTTACCATTCTTTTTTTAAGTGTAAAATCTACAATATTGTTATAGTTCTATGTTTCAGCATCTCATGGCTATGCAAACTCTATCTACAAACTCCAGCTTGGGTGGAGTGTTGAAGTAAGAGAAGGCTTCTCTCCACATGGTGTTTTTCTGGAAAGGTTTTGTCTTTGCTTTGTTTGCTTTGATGTAAACTAAAAGGAGTGGGTTTATACATCAAGAAAAATACAAGTGGATGAGGGTAAAACATTAAAGTGAAGATGTAAGAAAATGACTAAAATAAAGTGCAAGATAAAGCTTGTTTTCTCAACACAAATAATGGGTTCTCTGATATACGGGACATCAGGAACTAGCTCCAAGAGTTTTCGTCCTTTAAGGAAATGGGCCAACACTCATTTTTTCATTCACTAACCATTTTACTGCATTTTTAGGATTTGCTATTCTTTGGCTCCCACAGCAACGCTAGGAACATCCTTGCCTGCAATACAGGTAATAAGATATGCAAGGGCTAGGCTTATTCTTGTGCACACGCTTGATTTTACAGAGATAACCGCTTGGGACTGTAATCTGTCAGCAGGATCAGTAGAACCACTCATGTCCATACGATTCAGAGTTTCATGCAGATTCTGAGGCTTTTTTTAGCCCCACTTTTGCTCAGAATTAGTAACAATATTGCAGAATCTTATAATTATAGAAAAAAGATTATTATAAAATAGAAGTGGGGGGGAAGGAGAGCCTTCCTGACAAGTGATCTGTTTTTCTTTTTTTTTTTTCCTTTAATTTTAAGTAAAGCTGTCTGCGAATTTGAGCCTACAGAGACCTTCATTAAAATCAATTAATCAGTCAGCCTCTCTGCTGAATAGCTTTCTGGAGACAAAGTCAAAATAGGATTTGGTAGCGATGCGTGTGCGACTCCTGCTTAACTTTTCTCCCCAGGGCCGCAGCCTCACACTCCTGACCGCCTCAGCGGGAGGTGAAGACGGGGAGGATCTGGCACGGGGATCTATGACCGGCAGCTCAGGGGGAAGGGGGGCCGTAGCCCACCCGGAGGCGGGGAGATCCCGGTACCCCGAGCAGGTGCCCGGGGCCTGCGGCTCGTCGCCGAGCAGGTGAAGGTTGGGTTTGGCGGCCTCGGCCCCCCTCGGGGAAGGAGCGACCGCCCCTCAGTTTAGCGACCTCGGCGAGGGCTGGTTGCTCCCCGCCCCGGGAGGGTGGAGGTGACGGCCGCGTTAGCAGCCGACTCCTGGGTGAGCCCCCTGGGGCGGGTGCCACCTTCCCGGCCGCAGCAACTACCCCGGAGCATCTCCCCTCGCCCCGCCGGCCGCAGGAGCAGCCCC
>VXAD01009317.1:104084-172184 GCA_013399195.1 Dicrurus megarhynchus
GGCCGGCCGCGGGCGCCAACTTTCCCTCTCCCCGCTCCGGCGGGACCGGCCTGCCCGCGCCCAGCCGGGCCTCAGGCGTGCTGGAGCGCAAGGTCTGCCGGCGAAGCATCTCGTCCCCAGCCGGGCACGGTACTGCCGCCTCCCCGCACCTTCCCTCCTCGGCAGGTGTGCTGCCTTGGCTGCAGCGCTGCTTGCCTCCCTTCTGTATCTTCCCGACTTTCTCTTTTTGCTAATAAAATACAGCGCTTAAACTGTCGAAAAACGAGCTACTTCTTTGGAGCAGACCAAGTTTTAAAACTAGGGGAAAAAATACAGAAGTTTTAGGTACCTAGGGACCGAAGCGTTTCAGTAGAAGTATGAGGAAAAAGGTTTTACAGAACGATGAAGCTACCATGCATTTCAGTTTATTAAAGTTTTAATAAGCCTGCCTGAATACCTGAAAAAAATCACTGAAGCTTAAATTGCAAGTGTAACGTTACATTAATGTAGCATTATAGGTCAGCAAGATGAAAGGTGTGGTTCTCGTAATTATCACGATGCCTAGTATGAGGTAACAAAACCACATACCGCAAAACTGTGTAATTTATGACTCGACATGGTGCAGGCAATACCATTGTGATATTGTTGGGTTTTTTTTTTTAGTCTTAGCTTTTCCTATACCGTGCATCACATTACACCAGAAAGGCTTACAGGAAATAGTTCCCCAAAATGAAAGTTTGTAAATGATCTTATGGGTCCCTTGAGCGGATTATCAGCCCTTAGGTGCCACAGCCCACAGGGTGTCAGGGAAGATATGGTCCTGCCCACGTGGTCTGTGAGTTGCTGTTTGAGTCCCAATCAGCAGTTCTGAGACTTCTTTGCAGAGAAGAGAACTTTGTGCTGAAATACTGTAATTTTTAAATAATTATATATTTAAGTGTGTCATTTGCCAAGACTTCCAGGATATACATCTGAGGCTTTGCACATAGCGTCACACAAGCAGCTGATTTGAGTACAAACTGGTGGGGTATGACATAAGGTTGCTCATGCTTGATTTTTAATGTTTCACCTCTGCATGACAGCAGGTTGAACTTGACCTGCTTGTGGATACAAGATGTGGCAATATCATGTTACCTGTATGAGACACTGGGAAAATCAGTAGGGAGTTGAACCAGTGACACCGAGTACGGATCCCAGTTCTTACGTGAAGGCTCAACTCTATGGTTTGCTGTGTGCGAGGAACTCCTGCTGCAGCCAAAAGGATGGTAATCTATGAAAACTCACCAGATAAGCACTCAGCCAAAAGGTGATTAACCTTTCTGAAAGCAACTGGGAAATAAAGGACTAAATGTCTGAATACGAGCTTATGTTGGAATTACTTTCTCAGTACGATAATGCAAACAGTGTCCAGCTTTTGCCGTCATACCAGAAATGTGCACTGAAATGTGTTGCTTTAAAAATTGACTTTTTTGGCATATGGAATGAAGAGTAACATGCCACGTAAAAATAGATTGCTTTGGACATTCAGTGTGTGCTGCAAGAATAAAGAATACTTGATTGAGTTATATTCCATTATTAGTTTAAACTGAAGTGGGTGATTGCTGGGCAGACGGTATTACAGCATAGATAACAAACTTGATGCTGCAAACAGCTGTGTGTGGGGAGGCGTATATGGCACAGGCTCTAGGTGGTCTGGCTGCTGCTACTTTGCCACGTTCCACGGGATGGGTTAATCGTTCACACCATCAGTGGAGAGCTGGTAGGAATGTGGTTGTTTTTCAGAGCTGTACTGTGTATCTGAAAAGTGGGAGCAAACATCTATCAAAGGATTTTTATTTGGTCGGCCTTTGGAAGAAAGCTCAGCTTAGTATAAGGAAATAGGACAAGAGACAACGGGAAGAAAGTGATGCACGGGAATTTCCACCTGAACTTGCGGAAGTTCTTCTCTATTGTGTGAGTGGCTGCTCATTGGAACAGGTTGCCCAGAGTGATTGTGGAGTCTCCATCACTGGAGATACTCAAGAGCCATCTGGATGCAATCCTGTGCTGTGCTCTAGGATGACCCTGCTTAAGCAGGGAGGTTGGATCAGATGACTCACTGTGGTCCCTTCCAGCCTTACCTGTTCTGTGATTCTGTGAAACACTGTTATGGCATTCTGGAGGCATTTCTGAGCAATTCTGCAGTTGCTTTCTTTGCTCATAACACTAATGAATAATCATATTGTAATGAAATAATTCAGGGTACAGTGGTGTGATTTTTTTTTTTCCCCACCTACATCTTAGTGACCAAGTGAGAAGCTACCAGTTACTTGAAAAAGTATCAGTGCATATAATCTGGGAGAGTTGTGGCCATTGGATGAAGGATTCAACTCCAAGGTGGTGCTGGGTGCGCATCAGCTGCTTTCTGGGTTTTGCGTTTATAGATCAAAGACGTATGAAGAACTGGGCAGCTCAGAAGCACGGCTCTGGGGCCTTTCATAAGGCAGGCCAGGCCCTACTGGTGTCCTCTGCAGTGAGACTGTGTTCTGCAGTCTGTAGCAATACTACTAAACTGTGTATTCATGTTTTCTGTGGCTCACAGCTGGAAATGGATGTTGATTTAAAACTGCTGATTTGTAAATGCTTCTCTGTCAGCTTTTTCTACCAGCACGTTGTCCAAGCAACCTGAAGTGCTGTTACCTTCTCTGCAAGTGTGCCGAGAGGGGGGCTTTTGGCCTTCCTTGCTAGGCTGTCTCCCTGCCTCTCGGTTTTGTCTGCTCTGATCCCTTGCAGGTAGTTTGGCTGACTTTTCTGACATCTCTTGTCCAGGAGCAAAAGTCCAAATTTACTACAATTAGCCAGACTCAGACTGTCAAATGGAATGGACTCAACCCCCCTTAGTAATGTCAAGAGAGGAGGAAAAAGAACCCCAAACCCACCAATTTTGAACTGCCAAATATTCAGCTGTGGCAACATGGCAAACTTAATTGCATTTCTGCAGTCCCATAGTGTCTTCAGCTATGTTGTTGGGACCAGCACCTCTGGTTACACAGAGTGTTTCTGAAAATACATTTAAGTCTTCTGTGGCATTTTGAGCTGTTCTTAGACGTCCAGGAAGTCCAGAGGGCCACACGTTGGTGAAGTTTCTTTTTCTTTTTTTTTTTTNGATGGTCCTCTCCCCTTTCCCCTGACTTGTTTCTCCCTCAATCTACCCACAGTTGAACTTCATCCTTTAGAGTCATGAGTCAGGTAGCTCCTTATTTGCTAAGACAAAGTTTATTCTGATGCTGAAGGACCAATATTTAAACTGAATCTCTTCATCAGGTTTTGACAACATTTATGTATTTTAATTTTTGCATGCTATTTTTAGTAAAATACTTTTAAGTCAGGTGAGGTTGCTGTTTGTATGAGGCAATGTGTTCACTTGGTTCATGACGAGTGCTGACATGGTGTATGAACCTGTGCAGCTCTGTGGCTGATATGAGCAATCCTGCTTCTCCTGAGGCTCATCAAGCATTGAGGAAATGTGAATGAAATTAGTGTCCAAACGTGTGGTGATGGGCTAGAAGAGGTAGAGAGTGGACAGGAAGAGATACAAAAGATAGATCTGGAGACACTTTTACCTGGAAATAGAGTTTGATAATTGTATTGCACTGAAACTCCTAGAATTTGAAGGGAGGAAAAAAAAAGACCATCTGCTTATACAGTAGCTGCACAAAAAGATGATCGTCTGTCGCTGAACATTTCATCATAGCTTTGCAAGAAGTCACAGTGTTAGATAGCTTTTCAGTGGGGTAATTTTGTAGTATTGCTGTTGGAACTGGGAGCTTTTCATCAAGCTTGACTGATTCCCAAATACTAGGATGGGTCCTGCAACAGAACAGTACTTGCTGTGGGAGCAGAGGCAGCTGCTTTCTTAAGTGGTAGGATTAGCAGGAAAAATAAAACTTCCTCCATAAAAGAATAATTGCAGAAGACAGACCAAAACCTTGCATATAAAATACTACCCATCTGGGAAGTTTAGGTCATATGGAGGGAGAAAGAGGCTTATGAATTTCCATGTCTGGTGGTAGCTTTGACATCTGCTGCCTTCAGTGACTTCAGTTCTTAATATTATGCAGTCAAGGGGCCAGATTCCCCAACGAAGAGCTCAAGTAGTTGAATAAGCCATTGGCTGAATGCATGTAGCTTTCTTAAAGTTGTCCCTTTCAATATTTTCTCAGACATGCTAATAATGGTGTGGTGTCCTCACTTTGATAGCTAAAGGTGTTGAATGATGAGCTAGGTGGCTGTGAGCACATGCTAAAATGGCATTGGGTATTGCTAGAATGTGGGCTTTGCTCCCCACTGCTGTGTTGCCCAGACTTTCAGCAGCAGCTTGGATGAAGTGCAGTCTGACAGAGGTGACAGCTTCTATATTGGAGCCAACAGCATGTTGTATAAAGCAAGCATAAGAAGATGCAACTGTTGTATGTTGCTGAAGATGAGGATGAGGGGCTACACACCAGCACCTATGGAAGGCCTGGAAAACCAAAGTCTGTATGACAGACTGTGTTCGCTTAAAGCTGAGCTCTTCACAAGAGTGTAAACATCGTTCAAGTGGCTGCCATCATGTAAGTTTCTCTTAGCGTTTGCTCAATGTGTAATTTAACATTTGCAGTTGAGACTGGCTGTTTTGAAAAGGTGGTAGATTTTAACCTAAGGCTTTTTACACCAGGGGTGATGTGGCAGCTAGGTACATGGAATGCTGTCATCAGCATCTGGAAATGAGAGGACAGACCCGTACTTAGTTGCCAGTAATGTGCATGAATGTGTGTCCTTGCAAAATAAATGAACAATTACGTGTATTTACCTCACTAGGAGTACTAATTATTGTTCATGAAAACCAACTTTCTACATTTATGGCTACATTTAGCTAAAGTTCATCCTCTGCCCAGCACTTCTGCAATTGTAGTTTTTGTTTCTTATTTAAAATGCATTTCACAGTGAGGTGGAAGGATCTATTTTCCAAGGATGTTGGTTATTTGCTTTGTAAATTAGTGTAGTGAGGAAGGCCCTTCTATCTTAGGAAGGCTTTTCTATCAAATAAAGTCTTTTTTTGACTAAAAGTTCTAATCAGCACTTTTTTCCCCCCACATATAATCCTGAGCAGAGCAGGTTTTTGGATTACTTAACACTTGCAAGTATGGCTTCTTTTGCTCTTTGGGTTTGAATATAAATTGTGATGAAATGTAAATGTGACTCTTGTAACAAATTCTAGAATATATTAATTGTGTGGAGGAAAATGGAATTGTCATTAAACTTTGACTAAAACTAAACTTTGACTAATTTTTTGATACTTCTGTGACATGAAATTTTTTCTTGTTCTGAGGTTACCAAGTACATAGAGTATAAGATATAAAGTGTTTAATGGTGTAAAGCCTGAGTCATCTATTTTCTAGGAAGAAAGGACCGAAAGAAAACATCTGTGAACATGCTGAAAACTGATTTTTCATTTTTAAGATTGAAGGTCTCACATAAGGCTGATAGGGATCTTTTGTTTTTCCTCTGCTTGCTGGAGAGGCTTTGGGTGAGGCCCATTGCAGTGCTTTATCCATAGGACTGGCAGGGATTGCTCCTCTTGTATGCCGACAGATCTACACAAGAGCTGGAAAATGAAAACCTGAAGAAACACCAGGTAACTTGTAGCAGTGGCATTACACTTCACTTGTGTAGGGCATATTTACCTTTGTGGTGAAATTTATAGTGATTATCACATCTGCACTTCAGACTTTGAGAGGATGTTTTCATAGCTAATCTCCAGTTCTTATGAGGACTGTAAAATAATCAGGTGTGTGCCAGTCAAATTATCTTTTTTTCACTTGATCATTTCTTGAGGAATAAGAAATCGTATAATAAAAAATAATAATTGTGTAGTAAAAAATAATTTGAGGAAAGGGTGATGCCAGAAGATGAAGAAACATCTCTTTAATCTGAGACAATCTTACCTACCATTTCTTCCTCTTCTACAATATAATGCAAATGCAAACAAGTAATCAGAAATATTTTGTATCAAGCTGCAGAGTACTTTAATGCAGAAGAAAGAAGCACTACAGGCCTGCTGCGTGCAGTATACATTTTATGTTGCTCCTGAATGTGCTATTTTTTTTCTTTATTTATAATTCTTTTTCTTGAATAAGCTGGTTTTCACCAAGAATTAATTTTATTTACCTCTAGTAAGCACCAGTTATTCAAAATTTGGATGATAACCATCTAAGAAAATAGCTGCTCTGTACACTTTGAGAAAGGCAGAGACAAAGATTTTAGTGTTAATTTGAAATGGCGACAATTAGAGAATTGATTTGATAAATCAGCTGTGTTTAACAATAAAGAGTCCTTGGTTTTAAAGGACTGTCTCAGTGAATAACTTCACATTAAAAATTAAACAACCAATTCCTGTTACTCAGTGTCTAATTCTATCTTGAGACTTTTAGAAATTCTTTGGGAGAGTACATACAGTTTATTACACTTTAGTTACAAGATGATGGACCAATATTCAGAGCTGTAGCATAGAAGAAATATTCCAGTTTATGGTTTAATGATTTTTTTCTTTGCTCTTAATATTTGTGTTCCCTGAATTCTTACAAGGCTCCTTCTTAACTTCGTGCTGTGATAAACAAGGGGAATGGATTTTTTCATCAGAGATGCTGATGACATGGAACTTGTTGTTTGTGTCTCTGATAAGTGCACAGGATGCAGTACATTACTACTGTGCAATTTCATTTCAGATGCTGTTCACTAAAGACTGAACTGACTTAAATACTATGTGTTAGTTCTGTCTTGTTAATGTTCTGTTTTGTGTTGCGAAGGATGGAGTAGACCTAGAAGAAATTTATCAGCTCAAGGGAAAAAATTGAATGGGATTTTGAAGCCAAGTTAGTCAGTTCTTTGTGGACAAAGAGATTAGAACTTAATTGTGGATGAATTTTGAAACATTTCTTCTGATTTTGAGAAAGATTTCACTGTGCGCTAATAAAGGCCATCTTACTAAGTTTTTTTGTGAAAAGCTGAGCACTTTCCTTTTGAAATACTGGCATTGCTGAAACTGGTCCAACAAAATCCTTTTATAGTTTTAGAAAATCTTTGGACACTTCTGAGATACCTGCCCCAAGTACTTTGTCAAGCTTGAGTAAGCTGCAACTGTTTCTGTTCCTTATGGAAATTAATTTTTTCCCCAACATATTTTGACAGATAGTAAATACTCTGTGAATAAAATCTGAACCTCCAAATACCCCAGTATGAAGTGGAAAGGACTACCACCTGTTTCTCCAGCAGTGTGTAATGAAGTCACTATCTTACTTCCTGGGAGTTATCCAGATAGAAGCCATAATCCAGAAACAGGGAGGTGGTACATTTGAGATGCAAGAGATCCAGTTTCACTGCTGTGTGAGACTGCCATGGATACCTGAATGTTAACTCAGCCCCTTATGGTCATTCAGTGTTGAAAACAACACTATTTAATTATGTCAGTCATTTATTGTGATGTAATCCTGCTGTGTATGCTCATCAGAGTGTGTGTATTGGTGCTGTGGAAGTGACCTCAAAATTCATTTAAAGGCTTCATGTAGACTTCAGATGTTTGCCTGCTGGCAGGTGAAAGCTGCATACCAGGTTACTGAGGTCCACCCTTGCTTCCTTTGTCTTCAGATCAAAGAACTGACATTGATACAAATAAATCTGATGACAAATTTTTAGGGAAGCCCTTGAAGTTTACATGTTTTTGTAGCAATATGTTGGAGAAGTGTTACAGCTTCTATGACTTGCTGTTAAGTTGAGGAGTGTCTGCTACCTGATGGTTATACTGGGTTAATTGGGTGATGTGAGAGTTGCTAAGATCTCAGTTTTGATGCAGAAAATAACAGTGAACCACGCACATACTCATCTCTATTTCAGTTTGGGACCAGGGAGCTTTTCTGTTTATCCTATTAAGTTCTTGGGTATCAGCAGAGCCTTCCTCCTGAGGCATCAGGTTTTCATTGTCGTAGTTCTTTTTTTTTCTCTTGCATAGAGTAGATTATGGAGAAAGATGTGTGAAAAACCCACAAAGGAAAACCCCAAATAACTGCTTTTTCCAATAAATTTTTGGGCCATATTGCGAGAGCTTCCTGGTCACTTAGTAAGTATGTTAATGTGAAGAAGATGGATTTGCGGACGGGGGGTGAAAAATTTCCACGGCAGTGGCAGCACAGAAAGGGGAAGAGGCTCAGAAGTATGCTGCTCTGTGTGCCCAGGCTGAGGGTTATTCATCAAATGCGGAGTGCCATGGATGTGGCAGGGTGGACCAGGCAGCTGACAGTAGCAAATTCACTAAAAATTGCTTGTAACTACTGTGATATCTGGAGGAAAAAGGAAAGCTTAGAAGTGTTTAAAAGAAAATCCACAGTTGCAGATCATTCCAGGGAAGAACTAGGAAGACTGTGGTCCTTATTGTAGTTATAAGTGCTCTATGCACCATGAGGCAGGGTAGAGGTGTGGTGAGTGAGGAGGGTGGGAAGATAATGTTACGTGGAGTTTTTTGTGTGTACTTTCATTTCACAGGACTTCTCTAGGCAGTCTTCATTTTCCTGGGCTCATTGTGAGCACTTGCTGTACTGCAGAGAGGCTTTCTGGTTGTGTTGTATGACTCTTTGCACACAGTCATAGCATTGGTAATAACTGTATTTTCTTTTTACCTTAGAAAATCTCATAAATTGACTAAATACTCTCTTATAGATGGGAGATGCTGACACTTGTAGCTATATCAGTCCTCACGCTTTATCTTCAGCAGCCATGCTTGACAGGGATTCCAGACTTTGGTCTCTGTCTTAGGGGAGCTATCGAGAGAGTTAGCTACCTGTGCCTAGTGTTCTCATTTCACGTGTCCAGAATAAGCCCTTTCTTCCTGGCAGATTTTTTTTTTTTTTGGGTGATTGTGAAGAGCCTGCCATCAGAACAAAGCAAATACTTAATCTTTGCTGACAGTTAGCAGGGCTCTCTTTAGACCAGATTGAGTGGGGAGATAAAGTCTATGTTGGATACTGTGAGCTGGGACATAGTTTATGCCAGGGAGCTTTAGTGGCCTGCTTAACCTGCTTCCAGAGCCAGGGTAAATACCAAGAGCTTGTTCAGGTATGTAACAATAATTGAATGCACAGGATGGGGAAAAGGTATTTGTTGCTTTTATCTTCTGTGGATGTTTTTGGTTGCACTCTGGTTGGATTTTAATGAAATAAAAAAAAAAAAGTGCCTTTGAGCTGCCTTCACCTGAAGAATTTTACTTCTGCAGCAATTTTCATAACACTGAGTTAGAAATCATTGTGAAAGAAATGGGCAAGAGGTTCTACATCTGCTCTTGCTATCCCTGAATGGTATGTATGGCCTCAAATGCATTTTATATATTGAAACATAATAAAAATGAACATGCACTTATAAACTTAATGAATGTTCTGGAGATATACTGGGTTAGTTGATAGCTGCATTTTTTCTCAGTGGTGACCTGACTTCTTCCTTTGTTTCTTTTTTATATAGAAAGTGTAGTTCCTGTAGCATTGTCACCCTAGTTTTGCTTGATCCCACTGCCCTCAGAAATGTAGTAGCTGTACAGTTAGTGAAACCTTCTGTTCTTGCTAATGGCACAGTGTTCTAGCCACAGGATTGCTTACTACCACCAAGCATTCTGGAAATGAGGGAATGCCTCTTCTCTGACCCTGCCTATATGGGAGCTGTAACATCTGCATTTGGAAACCAAATCCCTTTTCTCTGCCCCACGAAGCACAACGCCTTAATAATGGAAAGGATCGGAGTTTTGCCTGCAATGGTGTAAGTGGCTACTGAAAACACTTGATACCTCATGAATTCAAGATTGAGCCCAAACACACAGTTTTGCAATTGCTTGTTCTGTAGTAGCAGGTGTGCATACATATTGAAAGCCTGTTAGTATGTGCTCATAATCTCTTTGGTGTTGTGTGGCTAGAACCATGGCACGGAATTGAGTATACAGCTTTCCTGAAAGTATTGTCAACTTGCGTGGTGTAATAATTTAAAATTTATTATGCACTCATTGTCTGCTATTAGACTTGCTATATTGATAATTAGGAACAATAATTCATGCTGATCTTCCTGCATGTAATTTAAAAATATTATTTGTAATTGAAGACCAGGTTCATGTTTCTTTCAGAAGCCTGCAGAGCTGCAGTTAGCTAGGAGAAGAAGAGAGAACTGAAGAGAGGAGGTTAGGAAGAACCCACATACTAATTCAGTTTTGGTAAATTGGTCCAAGGCAGTAAACTGCAGAGGTAAGAATTAAAAACCCAAACCTGCCAGTATCTGTACTTTGGGAAGACACTTGTGAGGGATTAGTCATCCTTTCATGATTGAAAAAACATCATACAAACCCAGGGTTGGAATTAATTTTTTTTTGTCTGTGTCGACCTGTGGAGTAAAGTTGGACCTTTACATCTTTCTTCTGTTCTGTACTAGCTTTGGTTACTAAACTAGGAAAATTAAACCCCTCTCATCACCTGCCACTTTTTCTTACCTGCCAAGCCCTGACTGGTCATTTAAGGAAAGGGTTTATAAATCCATATCTACGTGGAAGAAACTCTGCTCCAGCAGTGTTTAGCTTTTGATAAGCAGTTATGCTCAGCAGAGCATTCTGCTGCACGTGCACACAAGACCCTATGTGTGGGGCTTGCTGCCCCAAAGTGGTTTACTCTTCACATAGAATGTACCCACCTGGAAAGGTGTTACATGTGCATTCTGTGGTACAGTTGGTGGGTACCTGATTTAGGCTTTGTAGGGAAATCAGAAATTGCCTACTGTTTGTTATTGCTTTAAAAAAAAAAAAGTTAAAAAATCTCCATCCGGTGTCTGTGCTCACCTGCTGCTCACCTTCTGACTGTTCATTCTGTTCTCTTCTCCTGTTGCTCCACAGATGAGTGGTTGATTGGAGCCTTTCTCACGGCTGCTGCTTTTCTGTCCTGGAACCACTGAACCACTTTGTCCTGTAAAGTCTCAAAGCCTTCTTTTCTTGTGAATACTGATTGTTCTAATTTATTTATTTTTGGTCTTCTGTAGAACAGGTGTGGCTTAGGAACAGGACACTGAACACAGGCATAATAGGATATACTGTACTTGTGTTGTTCAGGCCTCTGTATTAACCGTATAAATACAGAAGGTACCTTTCTGAGGAAATAAAGAAGCAGAGTATAGCAAAGAGTAAAGATGAAGAAATCTGAAATTGAAGCAAGGAAGAAAAGGAGTTTGAGAAAAACAAAGGAGTCTGCTTTCTAAAATGAGGTCTTGGTTGTGGGTTTTGAATCTCATAAGATGGACAGTTACCTGCTTGAAAAGAAACCATGTTTTTCTCACTAGTCAGACACATCTCTAATTCTGGAGCAAGTATACAGGCCGCTCTCTTTCTCCTGACTCACTTTGAGGTTGAATGCTTGGGGCTGTTCAGGCAGTCTGCTTGAGGCATGTACTTGATGAGATTCAGAGCTCTTAATGGATGTTTTAAGTACCCTTAGTTCACTGCCTGCAAAGTCCTTATCTAATTTATCCTGAAAACCTCTCTTGTTTGTATTACTAAATACCTCCTTAAATCAGATAACTTCTATTGGTTATTGTAGCTGCCTTTTCAAGCTAGCTCAGTACCTCTTCTGAATTTCCCGCCTTGCAGGTGACCTGTCACACTGCTGATTTTTAACTCATTTTGTGTAGATCATGTTCCTTAGGACCTGCGTTAATGATCTAGATGTGAATAACTCCCCTGTATTTTTGAAGCAGAGCGTTACGTATCTGGGAGTTGAGTTCTTTTGCTTAGCTTTCCTGCTCAGGATACTGAGCACTGAATGCTCAATTCAAAAGACTGGTTCTGTAACTGAATGTGTGTGCTGAAGCACTCTTGCTAAAGAAGTGAGGAATCTCCTTCTCAGATACGACATACCTGTTCTTCCGGGAATACTGTAGCCTTTCTCTTAAGGTCAGTTCTGAGGCCATCCTTTTTGGAGTCCTAGGATTTGTCACATGTTGGGCTGGTAGCCCATCCTTCTGAAACAAACATAATTTTGTTGGTATTGTAGCAGAACTGGGTTTTTTTTCCCTATTCTTTTTTTTTTTAATGATTCTCTTTTTTTTTTTTTTCTTTATATTTTCCCCCCTGTTTCTCTTACCAGTGGTTTCACAGTAGAACAGCTTTCTTCTCAAAATCATAAAGGTCTTCCTTTCTGGGTACCCCTTGGTTGCGTTCTACCTTGTTTTGGGTAGGTAGCTTAGGAGAACAGACTTCTTAATGATAGCTTGTCTGGAGGCAGTCTGTTTATGTGGACTTAAGCTGATTTCCTCACAGTGAGTCCATTGAAGTTTCCCACCTTTGAACCTCTGGTGTTAAGCAATCGAACATCTTGCATGATGGCAGTTTTTAGAGCCCAGTAGGCAGGGCTGATGATAAGCACTCAAGAAAGACAATTCCTTGTTTTGAGCTTGGTCTGTGTTTTTTTCCCTGTGATATTTTATGCAGAGCAGAATATAAGCATTAAGACCATTACCAAAAGGTTTCACGCTTGAATTTGGGTTGATACAAACCTGATTTGAATTCCTTTCCAAGAGAGACTTCTATTTCACAAGTATCTGAGACAGCCCCCATTTGAAAACACGTTGAACTGTTCTGTGATGTGTATTTTGAGCCCCAAAGTGTCTTAGACCATGGCAGAGGAACTGCTTTGTCTCTGTGTCCTTGCAGTGCAATGGAGTAACATATGTTGTTGATTACTAGGAAGATAAAGTTGAAGTCTCACAGTCCTCCTGCCTCATTGCTCTCTACTAGTTGATGTGGTGTCATGATTGTGTGGTAGGATGTGGAAAAGGATTCCTACAAACAAAAGAGCTACTGAGTAATCGTGTCCTAAGCAGTACAAGTTTCCATGGGCAGAACATATTTCTGATTGAGCATATATCCATGTGAGTCCATGAAACGCAGCTTGCCCGTGTGACACCTCATGGTGAGACATCTTATGGGCAAGAGAGACCAGCTGATGCTGAGATACAGGCATGGTTTGATGCCTCAGGTTGTGTAGGTGACTGCAGGCCTGTCCATCCCTAAGCAAAGTGCAACTGTTACATTCCTCTGTTTGTAACACTCTCACTTTCATGTGTCTGTAGATACACAGTTTTCTTTAGGTGGAGAGGGGAAAAGGAAAACCAGTGAGACAACAATCCTAGTTTTATCATGATAAATGCTTTTTTAGGTGGGTTGATATTTAGGAAGTGCTGATCTCTTCACCTTCTAAAAACTGGTGGTCTTTTGTGGTGCCTCATTTTGGTCCTGTGTGCTTTTTATAATTGACATATATGGTTTGGTAAAACAAAACTGATCCGTGGTACTAACATGTAGTACTTTTACAGACTAAAGTGAGCGTGGCAGCTCTTCCCACCTCATGGCCTGAGGAAAGAGAAGACATGGTAGCAAGAGAGAGATCTGAGTAGAGGCAGCTCCATCCTCCCTTTCTGGATGCTGTTTCTGGAGATGGCACAGAGGACAACAGAGAGCTGTGCTGGAGAACATGTTTAAAAACATGCATTCCTAGTGATTTGTTGGAGTTGTTAATGTAGTAGGAACTTGTCTAGATGTAGTTTTGTTTCTGATGCTTAGAATGTGTTTTAATGATGTGACCTTATGAGAACGGCTTGAATAACACTTTGGCTGCCTTGAGCAGATGCAGAGTTCAGCAGATATCTTTCTTGGAGGAGAACAGAGAAGCGTCTGTATGTTTGCTTGCTACAAAAATGTAGTAATAATAAGATATGCTGCTAAGTGCATGTTTGCCAATTTTGTTCAAGTGCTCAGATCTGCACACTGATGGTCACAGTTTAAGGCGTTAGATAAGCAGCACAGTGGTATTTTGGGGTATTTTAACATTTGGGCTTGAATTTGAGAATCAGTTGTGGACACTTCCTGAGAAGCAGCAAGTTCCTACACATTTTGTGATCTGAAAGTCTCATGCTGAGTGCATATATGTGGTTGGCTGATTCCTATCTGTTCAGGTTTTGAGGGAGCAGGATATGCAGAGGTCCTCTGATGCGGAGTAAAGATTTTCAAATAAATACAGTCTTTTCCTAGTGATGTACACTTGTGGTGTCAGCTTAACGATGGTATTTTGGACTGGTTATAGGATAATGAAAACAGTGTTCCATGTTTCCTGAGTGTGGGTTACCAGCACTGCACTCCATATTTAGCTGTGAATACAAGGTGTCGGGATTAGGTTTTCCTTTTCATCATATAGGCAGTGTTCCTGGAGAAGTAAAGGTGCCAAAAATGAGCTCTAAAATCACCAGTGCCTTACCACTAGGTAGAGATTTCTGTGTTGTTTCCAACTTCCATAACGTCTCTGCATCCAGTTTTTAAAACAGTTGACCTGGATTGAGGATTAGGAGTCCTGTATTTTTATTTGCTATTAGCTTTAGCTGACTATAAGTGAACAGATAAAGCATTGTCTGTGAGAGGTAGCCAGCACTTTTCTGTATATATATGGACTACAGAGGAAATGAATCTTTTTATTAAATACAGTGTAGAAGTGGAATTTGCATGTTTTTGTCTCTATGTAACTGTGAACCAGCATTACTGGTGTAGATTCTGTTTAGTGGGGTAAGGGAAAGGCTCTTTGCAGAGCAGATTGGAATAAAATCCAAAATATTTTAATCTACACAGTGCTAATGAGTCTGAGGTTTTTAAGATCTATGTTACTTGTTTTGCCATCTAATTTCTTCCTTTATGGCTGTTTCATTTGGTTTAACAGATCTCGAACTTCTATCTTCAGCAGTGATACTGTAAAAGAGAAAATAATAAAATATCAATTCTATGTGATGGTGTTGTGTTTAGGGTGTAGAAGGGGTTTTTTCAGTTGTTTTTTTGAAATCTCTGCCATCTTTCCCTTTTTTGCAGAATCTTTCAACGGATCTTAAAACTGGTGAAAATACTAAGTTTTTCTGCATCTGTCCGTGTCAGCGTAGAAGTGAAAAAAGTGTTCTAGTTATTGGTCTGATTCATGAGCATTCACCTTGGCTTAGGTGGGAGGAGGAAGAGAATACATTATTGTGAAAGAAAATGTTTGAGCTCCTCAGTAATAAAGTAAACATACCTTGCACTTAAGCAGGAAGAGTGTTGGTGGATAACAATGGTAGAATTACAGTTTAATTGGTTGACTGTAATAATAAGCATTAGTGTTTGGCAATGTGTTATTTCCATTTAGAAGTGCAAGGATTAGATGGCTCAGCAAACCATGGAGGAGGAGAACCAAACTGGAGAGGTGAAACCAGTCCTGGGCTAGTGGCAGGGCTGGATCTTCTCCTTACAGGAATGGTTGCAAGATGCCAGGACGTGCGTGGGCAGGAAGGATTTGTGTGCGTAATTTGCACCTCTCAGAAGCAAAACCTCTGGATGATCCATGACCCTTTTGGATGGAACATGGATGATTTCTCTGCTGCAAAGATCCCAGTGAGGATATTGGAAGCTCTAGGCTCATAAATAAGTCTATACATAAATACATAAACCCAAATGTGCACATGCAGGAAGGATGTTTATATTTTCTTTGTCTACATGTAAATATGTGACATGTAAATAGACATTTTGGTTTTGGTTTGGATAGGAGACTGAAGTGCAATTTCCTGTTCAAGGAGGCAAGATCACAGAATTCAAAATGGGGCTTACTCTAGAGAGAGTAGCTAAATACCTTCTATTTCTGATGGCCTTTTTATTATTATTATTTTTTAATTTACAGATATAATAACTCTACTCTTGAGATTATTTTTCTCTATAATTCAAATCACATTGCTTAGGCTTGATAACTATCTCAGGTTGATAACTATCACACTGGTTCTGAAGGAGGAAATTTCGAATGGTCCAAATATGTGGCAGGTGATGAGAGCCATAGATATTCATCCCAGCAGCCACGAATTTTAATTTCTAAGCTTTGTGTTGTGTCTGTGAGCTTTAATTTCAGAGCAATGTCTGTGAGACCATTTCTGACTCTATTATTTTTATTAGTTGCTCTGCTTATTTCTTGGTGCTTTTCAATTTCATATTTTTGTATTTCTTTAGTTTCGATTTTTTCCTTTTTAAAATTTTCCTATTCTAGAGTTTATCTGGGTAGAGCTTTTGATGTGGCAAACGTTGAAGAACTTTACTATGCATCACATGGCTACAGTAGGACTTGATGATTCTCTTATACATTCTTACTTGTAGCTCCATGGATTTGGCAGTAAATCATTGACTTTTTGACATTGATAACTAGAAGCTGCTGTACGATATGCATTAGTAGTACTTGCACCTGGCTTGGAAAAAGAATTTCAAAAAGTCATACCTTGAAAGAGGTGGAGAGTAGGAGAGAGAACTTACAGCTCACCAGTTCTGTGAAGACCAGAAGAGTATTGTACGTAGTGAGTAAAATTCCTGAGACTATCAGAGAAGGCAGGGATGCACAATTTCAAGAGGGATGATGGCTTCTCAGAGAAGCGCAAAAATGGCTGTGAGTTAGAGGTCAGCAAAAGTAAACTGCCTCTCTCTCTGTCTCTCTTGTGAAGTGGTAGGATTTGGCTTCCATTGTGTGTGCTTGGACCAGTACACTGTGCCAAAAATCACCCTAGGAATGTGAGCGAGAGATGGACACCCTAGATGGGTAACAAGGTGCTGTGCCTGACTCTCTTACTAGAGTCTGAGGAGTATTTTATCTCTTTTTTAATGATCTGGGATTATATTTGACTTGGAGTAACAAAAATGTGGTGCTGCCAGGTTGTCTTTGCCTAAAGAGAAAAACTGTAAGTAGAATTGATGAATAAAACAGAAGTCGTGGTGGGGCTGAGATTGTAGAAAAAGTCCTGTTTCCTGCAGTTAGCAAGCCTGCTTCCTCTCTTCTGTTTTGTTTTTAATTTCCATGCCTCATGTATCCTCTCAGTTCTTTATAAACTTCAAGAACTGAGCTAAATGGAGTCTTTGATGCTGGGGTAAAGGATTACATTTGCTGGTAAGAACAGATTAGCTAGTTCTTTTAAAACAGAGCTGTCTTAAAAGATGTGAAGAGGGCTTTAAACTACAGTTGCTGGGGGAGGGGAACCTCCATCCATCCTACTCCTACCAGTTTGATGCCAGCGCCAGCAAAAGATGCCCAGAGCCTGGAGATGGATTTCAGGTCAGCAGGAGAGCTCCTGAAGAGCAGCACAAAGGAATTGCAGCCACTCCAGACAGTAGTCAGCTTCATCGCATCGACACACTGGAAGGAGGAAATGGGCATCCAGAGTGACCTTGACAGCCCTGAGAGGTGGGCCTGTGCAAACCCTTGTGACGTTCCAAGAAGGTCAAGAAGGGCTTTGAGCAACCTGGTCTAGTGGAAGGCATCCCGGCTCGTGGTGGGACACCTAGATGGTCTTTAAGGTCCATTCCAACCTAAACCATTCTATGATTCCTGAATGAATTGCTTTTTCACCCAGAAAGTAGTGTCAAGTTCATTTGTCGAGTTGCTAAGGATCAAAATGGGCACTGGTGAGCAGCTTGTCCCTTAATTACTGTAATTTTTCCTGTCCTTGTACTCTTGTAGTGTGCTTATGCTTATATGCACTAAGATAAATGCAGGATAAGCATTTGCCTTTCTTAGATGGGTTAGCTGGAAAGGAGTGTATTTGTAGTACGTGGTTAATTGAAAGAGGCTTACTGAAGCTACTTAGTCTTAAATCAGGTAGTTTATCTTCTGCTCATAAAAGAAGCTATGGCAGAAATCACAGGCTATAGATGTACTGTAGTTTCTCTTTCTATAAATTGAATCTTATTGTGGTCTGGCTGAAGGCCAGCATGTAGAGTTAAAAAATGACATAAGGATTGCTCAGGAGTATTTACTTTAAGTTCGGCCCCTCCCAATCCCACATATTCCCAACCTTTTGTTGAGAGCATGAATAGTGACTCTCTGAGGTTGTCTCCATCATGAGGCAGGACAATGCTTCTGTGTCACCATTCTGTTCCTGAGCAACACACACAGTCAGAGGTGTGTGGGATTTTTTTTTTTTTTTTTTGCTTCTCTTAAATCTAGAGAGGTTTGCCTACGAGATGAATAAGCTGATATGGTCTTCTATTAAGAATACAAAGTGTTTAAAAGCTAATTTTCTGTGATGTTTCCAAATCTTAGGCAAATACCCTGTCTAAATCTGAGCTAGTTCTTCTTCTCATTTTTCTTTTTATAGTTTTCCTCTTTCCTGTTTCAGCATCAAGTGTACCATGTTTTTTGCACTTCTTCTCCTACTCCTCAAGGAGGAACATTTAACTTCACCTGCTCTGGTCTTTAAGGGTGTGATGAGTGATAGTAAAACCTTTCTTAATTTAACTTTGATGTCTGTCATTGTTGGAAGTATACTGAATTGAATTCTCCCACTAGGCATATGTGAAAGCCAGTTACATGTACAGCTACAGACTTCAGGTGTGTTTTATTCAGAATAAATTTTTGGGTTTTTTTTCCTGTAAAAGTAGTGCCATTGGTTAATTAAGGGCGTTTTAGTTTTTCTCAAGTATGGGGGTCCTAGTGCATCATGAAGTTTGAATAAATGTACTCTCAATTTTTAGGAGTGCCCATAGCACCTCACCTAAGGCTGAACAATTCCCTTGAGAATTCCTATGAGACTATTCCTTTCTATTGCAGTCTCTGTACAGAAGTAAAGGCTGCTAGTGGGTTCCTTGTCTGCATTCAACTAATTTTAGCTGATTTTTAAATTTCAGTTGTTTAAAACCTTTGTCTCTGGAACTTTATTGGCAGTGATAGCCCATGGTGTAGGACAACAGATAACTTTTTGTGCTGTCTTGTCTTTCTTTTGTTTACATAGTTTTGTTCTGTAGTAAATGTTTCTCATGTTAATGAGTCTTTTCTCCAGGAACTTGTGTGCTGCATGAGAGTCATTTATTTTAGTTCCCAGCTACAAATGTCTTGCTGGTTCAACAGCTGCTGCTTCATCTCTTTCAGTCACTGTCATGGGTATGAGCTCCCAACCTGTTATGTCAGGGTGCTGAGGTGACAGTCCGGTTAGGTAGTGATCTTTCAACACACAGGTGCCATATCACATACCCTGGTGGTATTTTTAATGGTAAATCATGAAGTCAATGATGTAGGTATTTCAGATTTATTTTTTTTTTAGGTTTCCAACTAGAATCATCATTTGTAAAAATGGGATTGTTATCCATCTAGTCCAAGACAGTCATTAGATCACAGAATATTTTCCTGTATGTTTAATTATAGTAACATATGGTCAAATAAAGTTACTTTTTTAGTGCAGTGGATTCTTGGAACTCAGTGTAACTGACCTTTGCTTCCAGTCTGTAAAAGTCACTTGAAAGAATGTATTAATAAGGAGAGAACAGTATTAATTTTCATGTGTATATACTAGAAGGCACTGAAAGTGCCTCTGGAAAGTTTCCAAACAAAAATAAAATAGTTTCTCAAGATTTTCACAAAAGTCTGGATCTCCTAGTTTCTTGTATCAGAAGCTGGATTTAAATGGAGCAGCAAATGTGTAGCATAAGGGTGGAGGATCTGTGAGGTAAGGTATAGAGATCTTACTGTTTTAGGCTTTGCTGAAGAAAACCAGCTCATATGTCATCAGAATGCATCTCCAGACATGAGCTCTGCCTTTAAAACTGGACTCTTGTTTCAAACATGAGTTTGAACCTTGTCTGGCACATAGAAATTTGTAAGCAGTGGGGTAGCAGGCAGGAGTTGGCATGGGAGAATGAAGTATCCTTGCCTGTATCTTCCTGGGTTTCTCTACCTTCCTACCCCTTAGGCCAAGTCCAAAACTCACTTTCAGCTCTGTCCCAGAACCATAATTTTGAGATGGGACTGGCTTTTTGAGACAGGTAAGATTTGTGCTTAATATGAATGTAAACATTTTATGCATTGTGCCATCCCAATAGTCATCTGTTGCGCTCATTGATTTCTTAAAAAGCCTTCAACTTTTAGCATCTGACATGGCTAGAATTTGCATCTTGGGGGTGTAGAGGGGAGTGGATTATGTCCTGTCTAAAATACTTTAAGTAGCAGCTCTAATCCAGGGTAGAAAAGATAATCATCAACAGGCCTGTAATAACTCTATTACGAAACGGTGCAGTGGAGGAAGAAAGTGTTTCTGCTTTTCTTTAAAAACATAGCACCATGAAAGATAAGGAGGTAGCTGGTGAATGCTAAATTGTTCATTTTGCACCGATGTAGCTGATGCTGTGCGAATTCTCATTGTGTCAATGTGCTGGACTAGGATGCGTGTATCACAGCAAGCTATCAAGGCACCTGTCTGCATCGGTATGGAAAAAAAAATCTCTATTGCCAAAGATAAGTGTGTGGTGTCTGTAGATGTAAAATCTTGTGTTTCAGCCCAGTATCCTCCTTGAGATGATTAAGAAGGAAGGGTGGTGTTTTCTACTAGAAAATAGTCTCAGTTTAAGAGGTTAAGTCTGGCTACTTGCTTTGTGCTGAAGGAACACTGCATCTGTTCTCAGCTTCCCGTTGACTTTTGGTTAACTAGTGGTAAATCAACCTGATGTAGTGCACATTATTGTAAAATAATATACTTTAATACCCTTATTGTGAAATGCTGCAACAAGAAGAAACCTGTTAACATCCTCTTTGAAGCCTCTTCTACATGTTTTAGGCAAAAATAATCTGGCCCTGAGTGAATGTACGCATAACTAAGGTGTTTGAATCCCAGAGTTGATTAACTGTGCAAAGAACAAACTTGCAGACTTCAGGAGTAACACATATTCATTTTACCCCCTTCCTCCTGTTTTTCTCTTGCAAGAATTGCATGTAAAAGAGGCAAGAAAACTTGCAAGCTGCCAATGGCTATGTGGTATTACAATCTTTACAGTCTGCCTGTGCTATATGTATTCCCTATAATTCTCAAGTTCTGCGACTAAGAAATAAACCAGAGCTTTTCTCTCCGTTGTATTAGCTAGCAACACAAGGAATAGCATTCAGGTACAGCTTATTGTGCTGCACTTTTAAACTGTTGGAATTCTGCATGCAATCCAAAAGGCTTTATATTTTTGTCTGTTTTGCTCTTAAAGCAGGAAAGAACGAGATGATGCAGAAGGTGATTCTCTCTCCAATTTTCATTTCCTGCTGTCTTTAGAAGGTTTGTAATAATGTTGCTGTGTACATGCAAATGATGTTAATCAGGAGATTTTGGTGTCAGCTTTGTCAACGTTTACATTCACTTTACACACTGAATTTGCATTTGAAAAGGCCTGTTATAATCAACATTTAAGGGATAACATAGTCAAATTTACATTTGATTGAGTAGAAATGTTAAGTAATTTTAGCTGAGCTGTTGCTAGGAAACAAGCCAATGTTTTTGTATTTTTTTTCCCTTAATTCATACTGTCCTTCTATTGGCAATTCATCTGGTAATACAAGAACACCAACACCCAAATAGTATAACTTACATCTTCACTGTATTTCTAGACTTGTAGTTTTCCTACTGGTTATAACTTAAGGTGAAGTTTTGGAGAAATTCTCTTGTAAATGGTCTAACAGTCACCCCTGACTACTTTCTGTGTGTGTGATCAGAGGCTGGATCAGCTGTTTGACCTTTTAAAAAACCCATAAATTCTGTATCTTTTTATGATCAGCTATCTCTTTGGAAGTACACTAATGCATTTCCTTTTCTGTCAATGTTTATTAGAATGTTAGTCACCATTCAAAGAACATCATGCAACTGCCCAAGAATTTCGCAGAGTTTTATGTGTGACCTCTTAGGGTTTGTGTAGTACACTGGTTTTGTCCTTATCTTGGGTGATCATTTTGATAACTGTGTTGTTTTCATTCAAGTGGCCAAAACGAATTGTAGCTGCAAAAGGAAATTTTCCGATTTTGGATACGCTCTGGCTGTCAGTTGTGTATCTCTTGGAACTTGTAGGAGGACTCCACAGCTTGGCACTTCTCAGCAGTGTTCATCTGGCAAAAATGCTAATTAAAGGGAAGAATAGTTCCTATTCATATCAGTCCCAAAGCATTTCAAGTGCATTATCTGTGTGGCGCATATAAATGTGGCTATCCCCTGAAACTTGCTACAAGGCAGTTAAAGGAATGTAGCTCCTTACAAGGCCAAATACAGGCTCTCTTGCCTCCCCACCCTGCTGAACCAGACAGAATACAGTTTTACCTTAGATATACTGTCCTTCTTGCTTCATGTACCCCAGAGCTTTTCACAGGGCAATCAGAGGCTGGTGAGCTCTCTAGACAAAGATAGCAACTCATGTCAGTAGTTCACGCGCATCCCTGGGCACCCAAACTTCTGCAAACCCAGGAAGAGGGCTGGCCTGATATTATCCCCTTTTAATCCCTCCCAAAAGCAGTGATTATTCTTATCTTTCTACCTTCACGGTCAAGTGAAGTAGGCAGGTGGGCTTTACCTTGTATGCAGAGCTAAAAGTCTCAGCGTGACGTGTAAACCTCGCAGCTTTCTGGCCAGGGTAAGAAAGCTACTGGCATTAATCATACTGACAGTACTTTTGGGGCTACTATTATTGTAATACTGCTTAAACAGTTCAGGCACTCCAGATCCATGCTGCAGGAAAGACTGCAGATTCCTTATATTTTTATGGTCTCCCAGTGGTATGGGCTGCATTCCTCAGATTCTAAGTAATCCATGCATGTGCAAAACACGTATTACAAAATCTGGTCAGGCAGGGCCTACGGTCACAGTGGAGCAGATGTGGGTTTCCTTCAGTTCTTGGCACCTGTTGCATTCCTTACTGGAAAATACTGATTAAAATAGCTTTTTCTCACAACTCATTTTATATGTCTTAAAAAAAAATTAATAAAATATTTGCCTCTGGGGTGCAGTGTGGTTGGAAAGAGAGCTCAGGCAGCTAATTCTTATTTGCATACTCCTAATTTTCCTGTGTTGGTAGTGTTGGTAGCTGTGAACATGCATTTCTTCAGCAGCTTTTGGAGCCTCTGGCTCTAGGAAGGAAACTGAGCAAATCTGAACAGAGTATGGAGGATTTTGCTGTGGAGGTTGGGGTATAGCATGGTGTGCATGCACAGGTCTTTTGTGTCTCAGTCCTGCCTCCTCTCTCTTCAAGACATAACTTCATTTATCTTTCTTAGTATGACGTCTTGGTGAAGACAGAGTGCACTTAGAGCTGTCAACAGGAAACTTCCTGTAAATGGCTATCTTTGTGTAGGAAACCTTAGAGCCTTAAGGTATGAACAGAGTCTCAGGTGGGATGCATAACAAAAAGCAGGAGCTATCACTTGGCAAAGGTGTCTAGTAGTTCTGTTAAAGTATCACCTTAAATGACTGTTATATTCCAGGAAACTTTATTGCCTTCCACTGCTGCCATGTTTTGTGTAGAATACTCAAAAAGCATATGCAGTTGCCTTTTGGGATGCTGTCCACTGAATCTGTGATCTGTAGGATGTAGTTATGTAGTGAAAGGTCACAGTGTACTACTAGCTTGTGCTAAGTGGATGCTTATGATTGATTTATACTTCTGTTAACAGGTGTGGGATTTTGTTTTGTTTTATCCCTGAACAGTATTACACTAGAGATTGAAGCGCTGTCTGATTTTGCAGTCATGGAAATGCACAAAAAATGTTCTTGTCTGATAATTCTACATGTCAAGCTTTTATTCTGGGTCCTGGATTGTATTTTTTGTCATACTTCGGTTTGTCTGTTGCCCACTGCTTTTCTGGGAAGGGAGAGAACAACCTAATAATGAATGCATAAATGCAAATTGTGTTGTAGTCTTCTTTAGATAGGTTACTTGACCCAGCAGAGTCTCATTAAGTAGGTGAGCTTACTAGTTCACCTCTTAATTTTTGTATTAGTAGTAAATCTCCCTGTTCAATTTTTTTAAGGTTGATCTAAGTACAATCTCTGAACCTCTTTATAGCTCTTTTTCTGAGTATAGAGCAGTGCTTTCACTAATGTGTTCACTGTGGGTTATCTTCAGGAAGGAAGCCCAGGACTTAGTACATGTGTTTTACTGACTCTATATTACTATATACTTGTAGAGCCTTTTACTTTATTACTTGCTGCTTTATTTTAGTCTCAAAGAACTCTCCTTGTATTATTGACGTTGCTTACTGTCAAGTGATGCTAAGGGATTTACTTTCTCCCTGTGCCTAATGTATAGTTGTGTTCATTGTGTTAAATTTCCCAGTGTTTGTATGCATCTCCTTCATGAGTTTCCAGTGATGGCTCAGTTGTGCTACCTGCTGGCAGCCAGAAATTTACATGATTTTAGTAAGGCTAATTTCTTTTGTGAGTATCCTTTCACTGAATGAATAAAAGCATAGCAGCAGTAGACAGCCAAAGGGGACTCCTAATGCAGGGGAAAAAATAGTCTTGAATGTTTACTGCAGTCACCATGTTTTTAAGAGTAATGACCTATTTGATTTACTATAACAGTACTTTAAATGTGGGGGAAACAATTTTTATTTATATTTTTATGAGTGTGCAATCTTTGTATTTCATCAGAGTATTCTATTATGTTAAGCCTCTTCACTGGAGGTAAGTATCATTGTGTAGCCCTATTCATATTACTTGGTGATTAATTGTTAACAGCAATTCAAATATATCATGGAGCTGTGTACAGCTCGGGATATACAGCATGTTTTGTTTGAATGGTTGTAACATAGTCTAACACGAAAGCAAAGGGATTTCCAACTTCTGTCCCCATGAAATGTTGCAGCTTAATGGGACAAGATCAATATTTCTGTTAGAAAGAGAAGTCTGCAGAATTCATCTTCATGGCTACTTTGGGGTGTGCAGAAAGAAAAGAGAAAACTCTAAATTTCAATAAAGCCTAGAGTTGACCTCTCCAAAGCTCTCATATATACTATTAATACTACAGGCAGGTTATGCTTCACCAAGGTCTTCAGTTTATGGGAGGGGAAGAAGGCTGGTTACTGAAGACAGGTATGTTGGCTTCATTTTAATGATGTAATTCCATGTGTGGATGAGATGACAATGAAAATTGTATCAGTTTTAGTAATGTTCAGTTGATAGGTTTTAATAATCTGCTTGGGCAGCTTTTTCCTTAGAAGGCAGCACAAATTCTTGAAAATGGCTGATAATTTGTATGTGAGGACTGAGACTAGGCTCAAAAAAGAAGGAGAGTGGACAGAAAGAGGACTTTTTGTTCTGTCTTTCTTTTCATGAAGTTTCAAAACACTGTTCACCAGGTGTTTGCTGTATTCAAACACTGATGTGTATTTGATTTTGGCTCCCTAAGATATTACTCAAAACTTCCTTTTTTCAGTTTCATTCAAAAGTATATTCTGCCAACTTATATTTTAATGCTATATGTGTGTATGTGTGTTATGACATAATGCTATGTTAAGTCAACATCATAATGTTTGTTCCTTTGTAGGAGCTCTAATTATAATCTGAACTTCTTTTCTAAGAGGAACGAAGAGGTTGAACTGGTTGCTGAACTTGATATTGCTAAATCATTATTTGTCATTCTCTTGCTATGTTTCCAAGAGAGTGATTTTGGGCACCCTGCTATGAAAATGATTATTTAACAGTATTTTTATATCCAGCTCCTATATGAGGCTGTCTGAAAGCATACTGCAAAGGTGAAACATTGCATAGCATGTGTGTAAGGGGGACAGAGTTGTATTTTCATACCCACGTAGCAGGAAAGGCAGCCTTTTCAATTACCTGCTATTTTGGGAGCTCTCTTGCATGAGAAGGGCTGCTGCCTGCCCTGCCTCTGCATTGGTGGAGAGGGACAGTTCCCTTTCATTTCTACATTGCTGATGCACTTGAGTTGCACAGTTGGTCCTGGTGTGAAAGGATGGCAGAAACATGAAGTGTGAGAATGAATGACAAACCACAACTCTCACAGAATGTGTGTCCCTACAAATGCAGTAATTACTGTCCGGCTTTGAGGGGAGGGACTTGTGCTGTGTGACTGTGGCTGGAGGCCCCAATATGGTGTCCAGTCAGTGATGATAATCACTTTGAGGAGCAGAAGCAGGGGTAGGCATAGTCCAGCAGCTTGTCTCCTGTATATCCTTCTGGATTCTGGACTGGCTGCTCCCTGTGTTTTGATACTTACCACTATGGGACAAAGTGTTTTTCTTCTGATCTTGGCTATGGAAATGAACTGGACTTCAGCAGTGTGCCAGACATCATCTCATGACTGTACTGCCTCACTTTTCTAATGCTTGGTTAAGGTGATGATGAGTCAAGTTTTTTTGTTCCCTCTACAACCAGCTACTTGTGTGCCTCCTGAATGAACTGGAAAAAAGAGGATTATTGAAATACTTGGTGTTGGAACTGGCACAACTCTCGTGTCAATGAAATTTCTACTGCTTGGTTGTCCAGATGCCTTCTGTCTCCAGCCTAGCAGAAAAATGCAAACAATCCTCACTCTGGAGTCTGGTTCTTATGTATGAGAATATATAGGAGACTGATCTCAGACATGTGGGAGTCGTCTGAGTTGGCACCATCACTTTCTGTCCTTTAACTAGCCACATAAACTCTTCCCTCCTTGGGCTGGTTTTCAGATGTTTAAGGAGAGTGTCTGCTAAACTGCCAGCTGTGCCATGTGTATGAACTGCCTGTGAAGCAGAGCTAGTTGGGGCATCAAGCCTTAAAGAGAATAACAGTCCTGTCAGAGTATCTCCTCTTGATGGTGTTTACTCCTGGATTGACTCTCCAAAAATTCTGCTTCAGCCCAGAAGCACCAGGTAAAGCTTGTTGTCTGCTGAAAGAGTACTCCCAGGAAGCAGGTGGTGGAGCTTGTTACTCTGCGTCTTCTCTCCTGACTCCTGAAGTTTCTACACCTTCTCTGGGCCAGACCTCTGTAACCTCCAAGTCTTTGGCACAGATACCACTTCTAGACCTTTTAAGGCTGATTGTGTCCAAAATTGCAGAGCTGAGTTGCAGAGATGACATCTCCCTCCCTAGGCTGCTTGCTGCCTCTGGGAACCAAGTTTGGGATCTTGCGAAGGCAAGAAAAGTCTCTTAGGCTGGTCGGGCTTCCTGGCCTGTGCTGTGCCTGGAGAGAGCCGGTGAACTCTAAGGCACCTAGGAGATTAGGAACCTGTGAAGATTGGCTGTATGCCCTATTGTCTGGTGTTGGGGAAGTGTGTCAGCTGCCTCTCCTCAAGCTATCCCCACTGGATCATCACAGGCTATTTAAGGTCACTCAGTACTTTATATTGGAAGGGACCTTGGGAACTCATGTAGATCCAGCTTCCTCAAAGGGAACACTGAGTTCAGGTGAGGTTGTTGTGATAGTATCCAAACTGAAGTAGCTGTCTAAATTGGTGAAGGTGATCTTTTAGTGTATTGTACCTCTTGCCTTAAAACACATCCCTCAGACCTCTTGGTGTCTGTACCTGGGGCTGCCTTTTGCTGCTAATTCTGAATGCAAAAGCAAAATATCAGTCTCGAGGAATTGCCAAGCTTTGACACTAGCTCTTGTTTTTCTAAACTGAAGTGTTCTTCAAACTGGTGGCAGCCTGGCACAAAATGCACTGCCTGCTTGCTCTGGTAAATAATGTAATACAGGAACACCTGCAATTTCATAAAGATTACTTAATTGAACAGGTTTTAAATTTAAACTGAGATTCTTTTTCCTGACTTCATTCCGGCAGTACTCTCCCATGCCTGGTGTCTGTTTCAATTTTTAAGAGTGGATCTCAGCTTTGTTGGTGTTGGTTGTACCCGTGGTGGTGCCAAAAGCAGCCAGAAGCACAGTGCCCTTCCAGTCCCCATGGCACCAGCAGACAGTGGGTTATCAAGGTGACATGTCAGCTGTAGTATCTCTGCTTCCTCAGGCAGGCTGCTCACGTTTTAAACGGAGTTGCTCTGCAGCAAATGTTACCTGTAGCACAGGCTTGTCCGTAAAACACTGCCCTGTGGTGGAGACTCTTCAGTGGTTAAATGGCACAAATAACAAATGGAATGTAGACTTCAATTTTGGGGTGTTTTTTAGATGAAAAGAGCCAAAATTAGTGCTCTGGTTCATTCGGTTGGTGGGTCATTGTTGCTGCCACTTGTGTAGAGCAGGAGTGATGAGAGGAGTTGCAAAACTGTGAAAGTGGGCTGCAGAAAACTGAACTGTAAGTGATTCCTCAGTGCTCTGACTTCATTGCTGCTTTTATTCTGATCTTTCTGCACTCATTTGGGTTGTCGTTGAGAAAGGCCATTGCAAATTGAACCTAGAACATACAGTCCCTGCTTGTCAGTGTGGCTTCCAACAGCATGTAAGCCTTCTTTTGTTGGGGGATGATGATGTTCAGTTTGTGGCTGGATTTCTTAATTATTTTTTAAAGCTGATTGTAGAATATTGCCAGTAGAAATCTGTTTAAAGGAATGGTTAAAGTAAAACAAAAAATCCCTAAATTTAAAAGCTAGGAGCTCCCCCTACTTGCTGTGGCTCCCTGGCTGTCTGGACTGTAGGTCTTGTTGCAAATGCGCAGTAAAGTTAGCATGAGATGTCCACTGTGAGCCAAAAGCAGAGCCAGCTTGGCCCTCTCCAGGGTTGTGATGAAAGTACTGAAAAGTGAGGAACTTCTTCAAATTATTAGTAGATTCTGAAGCTGTCTCAGGCTGTTTTCTCCACTCTAATTACTTCGTACTGATTTTTTTCTGACCCTCTGTGCCCAGTGGGTAGCATGGGAAGCTCCCCACTTTCTTGCCCAGAGTCCAGCTTGTTGGAAACAACATTTCGGTGCTGTTGTGGGACCCTTTGTTCCTCGACATGAAATAGTTCAGGTCCCCTTTGATGTGGGGAGGTGAAGGCTCTGCCTTCCTGCTTGGGTACCCGCCCTTCTTAGACCAGCAAGGTGTTTCAGGCAGAAACTAGTGTTTTACATCTTTTACATATGCAGACTCACAGAATACTCTTGAGTTGGAAGGGACCCTCAAGGATCATCAAGTCCAGCTCTTAAGTGCCTGGCTCATACGGGGATTGAATGGACCATGTCGGTGTTATTAGCACCATGTACTATAACAAGCTTCTTTGCAGCTTGCACTATTTAATGTGCTGATCCATAGCTGTATCCTCTCCCTGCAGCACCCAACCACTCGACAGTCGTTGGCAGCATCTGAACCTCTATGGAGAGGTGGGGAAGGGGAGGAGGTGAAGCCTCTTTGACAGCAAAACAGGCATATTAAACAACACGGCGGGTGACTGCACAGCCCTCATTGCCAAGCTCCCTTTGCATGAGCTCTTCGCCTTCTAGGGGTGGCAGCTCCTCCCACCTTCATGCCCTCAGCAGAGTGACCCTTGAGTAATTCGCCGTACCGCCTGGTAACACGCCCTTCCAGCGGCGTGTCACGATTATCGTGCTCACCGGTGTTCCTTTCCCTGCCGTGTTGAGCAGGTCCCGCTCCAGCTCCCGCCCCCGCCCCGCGCCCAAAGCCGGGAGCTCGCTTCCCAGCTGCCCGGCGGGAGGCTGCTCACCCAGCGTTTACCTGTGGCCGACAATGATTTGGTGTTAGCTTTTTGGCCTCGTAGTTCGTGAGGCGGCAAGTAAAGGAAAACACCGTTAGAGATTTATTCCCTTAGCTTTCCAAACAAACGGGTCTCACAGAGCGGGAGTGTGTAATTTCTGTACTTTGGAATGCTCATTATATTTTGCCCTTGTCTGATTTATTGCAGTGCCTGTGCTAGGTATAAATATTAAAACAATTTATCATAAATTGAGCATTGCAAAGGCAACATCTGTTTTAGATAACAGGTTTTTTTGAGGCTAAACTTTCACAGTACAGTTCATAAACTACACATGGGTCTTAAATCCCTTTCTTTAAACTCAGGTCTTTCCTTCTGTTGTTGAGTGGGCCGACACTTGCAATATTTAGTTGAGTATTCATATGTTCTGTCATGGCTTCAGTGTATGTTTTTGGAGCTGAAATGTTAAAATTCTCCAGCTAATGCATGGCGTGAGGATGCACTTTCAAATGGGATTGCTGGGTCCCTTACTACTTTCTGTCTCCTGTGGCTGTGGTGCCATTTAACAAGGTGTTTCTCTCCTAGACTTGGTCAGAAGGGCAAGTACCATCATTGTGGTAGGATTTATGTAGCTGTGATACCACCACTAAAATGACACACCACTCCCCAGTTCTTTACACTGATAATATTCTAAGGAGAAAAGCCTCATGAAGTTTATTAAACAGAATCACAACATGTAGCTTAAAAAACAAGGTAAAGGCTCTGCTTTCCTGTGCCCCCTTTACAGGAGAAGATGGGCAGATGGATTGACAGTTCAATATATTACGTGTTCTTCAGATTTGAACTTCTGTAATAGAACAAGTGTTTCTGTCATACTCCGCAATCCTGCTCTCCCATGAGATATCTTGAGAAACCTCAGAAATGGCATATCAAAATTGTAAACCACAAAGCATAACCCTTAATATAGCCCTGGGGCAAACCTCTGTCTTCTGAATTGCATGGCACAATGGAGATCATAGAATAAAAGAATGTTTTGCCTTGGAGGGTTTTTTCCTTCCTTTTTTCAAGCTAGTTCTAATATTTACAGTATCTGTGTTCTCTGCAGATTTAATTGAGTCAATTAAGATTCTTAGGCTCGATTCCCCCAGGTATGGGTTAGAAGTCTCTCTTTATTTTTTTTCCCCCTCCTTCTTGCCAACTGGTGTTTCTTGTTCTTCTCTGGTTACAGAGGAAGCAGCTACCTGGGATTTTGGTACAATTTGCAAAGCTCCCTCTATTGCAGTGAGGTGATCTACTGTGCAGGCAAACATGAATAACACCTGACTTCACTTGCCTTTTATGCCTTTTACAGTGTTTCACCTCTTTGAACTGTGTCTTCTGCATTTTTTTCCTATGTGGAAAACAAATCCCTTTGTTTTTCAGTAGTTTTACCATCGTTGCTGATTAAGGGGAAGATTTCTTCATCGTTCAAGAGCTGGAGTGGGCATGCCTGTATTTCAGCTTTTGCCTTGCTTAGCTCTGTCCCTTATCAACAAACACCATTACCAAAGAGCTAAGTTGGTATATTCAAGCCACTGTTGATGACCGTTGGTGTTGAAGCAGCAGACCTTTCTCAGGCTGGCACTCTGCGAGCCACATTGTCCTTTCAGAGGTACTTCTCTGTTAGTAGTGTCTCTCACTTCTTACTTGGCTTCTTGCTTTGCATTTGGGCCAACTGAGAATGCCCAGGTACACCCACAGGCTGCATTTTCATGTGCATTCAGACATGCACCAGGCTCCTGTTAAAGTGTAACTGTCAAAGGTTCAGCTCTGAGGATGTTTGGTTGGCATCCAAGTCTCGTACATCACATGGAATGCTGCCAACGAGCATTTCCTTGGAAGCCCGGAGTGAGAAGTGTCGTGACTCTGGGTACCAGGGATGTTTTCAGTACAGGCAGACAAAAAAGCACTTTCTCTTCTCCAAGATCAGTCTTCATTTGGCATGAAAGCAACATTGTTCTTGGTGTTGCACTTCGCACGTTACTCTTGTCTTTGAATGATTATTTTACGCCAGTCATGGTATTTTCAATATGTGCTTTTAGAACTCCACGGCCACTCGATTGCGACAAACAAATTCACATATGGTTTTCAAGAAAGTGCTGATCTAGGTATTGATACTCATTTGGATTACCTGAACTGACTGATGATTGATATGACAAATTCAGCTGGCAGTAATGTAACTTTTAAAGGAGTATTGGTGGGAGTCTATGTCCTGACTTTAATCCCAAAATGAGCATCTTAAAACAGACCTTGGCAGTATTCTTAGTTTATCCAGTATGTCCAGGGAATAGTAATAATAGTAATGATGGTGATGATGATGTTCTTAACTTAGAGCCTTGTTTCAGAGGCCAAGTTAATGCCTTGTTTTCTGTTACTCTATCTTTGGCTATAGATTCGAGAACAGCTTGCTCATCCTAAAGTTCTTGTATAGACAAAACTGCAGAAGATGCTTGGTAAGTTTTTTACTGGGTTGGCAGGAGAGGTGTGTGACAATCCTGCTCCACACAGGGCTACAGCAAGACTCAGTGCCCAGAAGACCCTTGGCTGTGGTTGCTGTGTGTGTAAAGGCTCCAGGTTTGCCATGTTCTGGCTTGAAGTGGTCTTCTGTACAAACATTATCTACTCCTCAAATACTGCTAGGGGATAGGTGCTGCTCTGGGACTTGCTTCCTGTGTGTAACCTGGCATGGAAATCAGAAGGGTTGAATACTATTGAATACTGTTATCAGTGACAGCTGTCAAAGTGAACAAGCAAAGGTGCATCTCTGGAGGATTTCTCCTTTTTATGGTTACGCTTTTTCACTGTGGCAAAGCTGAGCTGCTGGCAATCTCGACAATCTTTTTCACCCACATAGAATAATATATGTTGGAAAAAACCTGCAAGATCATCAAGTCTAACTGTTTAGTTGGCACTGCCAAGTCCACCATTAAACCATGTCCATAATGAAGATTGGCAGAGCTTTACAGCATATTACAAAAACCAAAAACAAACCCTGCCTGATTTTGAGAAAATGATAGACTGAAATGTCTCTATGTGAATATCAAGCAGCAAAATCTGTACCATCTGTTTAGAGCTTTAACTTCACTCACTCCCAAAGTCGTAGGAGTGAGACGACTTCTGGAGAAAGAGAGGTGTAAACAGTGTGTGCATAGAGTATGTGTGGGAATGCACAAGGGGAAAGATAAACATTTGCAATCAGGTACTGCTGTCTTGTGTGCAGACATTCATGTGTCATCAGTGACATGGGAATGGCTCAGAAGTGTGGTGAGGTTGGATGGGTTTTGCCTGCTTTGAGTGAGGCAGGAAGAGGTTTGTGCCTGTGTGATGTGGGTTCCTCTGACTCTTTTTGTTGTGGTGGTATCTCACATCAAGAGAAACCATTGCCTGTTGCAACTTGATGGCAAATAATATTGCTCTGTTCAGTGGGATTCCCTAATCTGTCAGGTTTGCTTTAAAATTTGCAAAGCTTTTTTTATTGATGCATTTATTTGCTGGTTTTGGATTCCTGTTGCATAAGGGAAGTCTCAGCTCTTCCAGGGCTGACCCCATGCTCTGGAGAAATGAGTTGTGGGGTAAGAATTTCCTAGGTTTGACAGTGTGTTTGAGCAGCAGGCGTTTCAGCTCTGTTTGACATGCTTCTGTAGATAATCCCAACTCAGAGGCACAGATAAAAGTGACTGTGTACAGCTGTGATTGATGTTTAGGCTTCAGACTAGTATGTTTAGGCTTCAGACTAGTATTAGCCAGCTGTCTGTTCATCCCTTGACTGTAGCAGCTGTTTCAAGTTTGAAATTTTTATTAAAAAAAAAGCAAACCAACAAACTAACAGAATACTGATAGCAATATTTGATTTGCAGACCAGAGAACTTCACAATGTTGATCTGCTCTGAGCCTCTTGCCCAGCGCTGGTTACAGGACTTCTTTGCCCTAATACTTTTCTGAAAGCATGTGTCTTCTGATTTTGAGCTTAATATTTCTAGTATCCAGTCATCTTAATACTTGCTAAGATCTTCCAGTGGTTTATTCTTAACTCCTATAAAAATCATGCACCTTATTAAGAATTTGAACTCTTGTGAATTAAAATTCGATTTTTTTTTCTGTTACAGCTGTCCCACCCCACCACCCAGTAACTTATCCACCTTGATTCCTTAGTCTTTCAAAAAAAATAAAAAATTCCCTCTCCACCATGTTGTTACTGTTGCAGGCATTCCAAAGGTGACTTCTGGCCAGTTTTAGTTTCTTTCATGCTGATTCGCATCAGCAACGTTCTTCCATTTCTCTCTGTATCTCAGGATTTGTATCCTCAGCAAATATGTCAGCAGTAACTTGCTTAATAATATAAACCTTTAAAAGTCACATAATGTATGTCTAGGGTCTGGTGTGGCAGTAATACTGCTTGAAGCCCATCTGCTTGTGATGACTCCTCACTTAAAAGAACCATTTCACACTTGCAGCTCTCCTTCTGTTTGTTCAGTTAGTGAAGTGAATGTTTGAGTTTAAAACTCTATTTAAAAATTTATATATGCTGTGGTAAGATGTTAGCTGAGTAACTAGCATTGCCAAATGTTAGGGTAGAAGATTTAAGATTTCATGATGGGCAGTTAGTTTTTTGCAGGTGAAAGGGGATGTGTGTGTGAGAGAGAATGAAGAATTGCAGGCTGACAGCAGCATGGGTGAAGCAAGTGGTTTTAGGCACCTTAGTTGTCTTTGATAGAGAAATAATGTGGTTTTAGTTTTTTACGCGGGAAGAGCTTTGTTTCCCTTCCCTCTGTGCTGGTGCATGGAGCAGAGTCCTCGGTGGCTGTGTTCCGTGCTGGTGATGGCCAGGAGCTCCTGGCTGAGCTGTGTGGGATGTCTGTGCCTGGCTTGGCTATGACAAGTCAAGGAACAGGCAGACTAGTCAGCCCCTTGGCTCAGGCTGTCCATCCCTGCCTTGGCTGCTGCCAAGGAGAGCAGCCACTATGCTTCATGTGCTAGAAGAGAATTGGTGAGTCTGGTCTCATGGGCTCCTTGTTCAAAAAGAGCTGCAGTCCATCCCCACCCCTTGGGGAGGAGGAGGGGGGACATGCAAATTGTGGGTGTGGAAAATATTGTATTGGTGTTTAGGCATTTATCCAACAGGCAGCTGCATTTTGGTGGTGCCAGACTTGTGCAGGCTGTTTTGGCACTGCTTGTGGAAGGTTTTACTTTGACTGCTGCAGTATGTCTGGCTTAGGACAATATCTGTGCCATCAGATCTTCAATTCTGTTTGCTCAGGCAAGAGAGATGAGCACCTTTCAATATACAGGCCTTAGGACAAGGCTGCTTGCTGTTGGCGGATACTTTTTGGGGTTGCTGGTTTTTGTTTTGTACTCCCTGTTGTACATACCTGGATATCAGCAGAACCTACTGTGGAGTTTCATTTGTGAGTTAAACCACTGACTTTATCTAAGGAAATTTATTCTCAAAGCAGTTAGAAAGCTATTCAGTAGTCCTTAAGCCCATATTGATTGGCATTAGTTATATTATCTTTCTTGATGTTTTTACATTTAGAATGCTGCTTTCGTCAATGCCAGTGTCAGGTTAATACATTAATTCCTTATGTTACTTTTCTTTAAATGCTTTATTTGAAATTTTTTAAAACTTCTAAGTTCTTTGGCTTGTTGAAAAGGAGTTTCATGAGCCAACATTAAACAAAGGCCTGAGATACTGCTGCAGGCCAATTCCTTCCATGTCTCCAATGTATCGAGCTGCTGTATCTATAGCAATCAGGAGGGTTTCCAAAAGAAATTTCCTGACTACTGCTTTGGAGAAGAGTATTTCTGAAACAAAACAGCTTTCAGCAGAGTTTCTACTACACCATCTCTTGACAATACCCATGCATGCTGGTACAGGAGAAGCTCTCAGTTGTGTCAGGCCACATGGGGTGGTTTGTCACACTGCTCCCGTCTTTGTGTTTAATCCCTGACGCAGTGTGGCGTGCTGGACTGGACAGGAATTGGCAGTCACTCTGTGGCCTGTGTGCTCCTGTCTGTGCTCACTGCTTTCTCTCTACTGCAAATGCAATCCCTCTTCCTCACTTCATATCAATGTCAAAGAACATGAATGCTTTGGACTGTTTTATGTGCAGCGTGAAGAGACCGAAGAGAACTCTTACTGTATTTGTCAGCTTCAAGAAGGTGTGGTTTTAAAATCTGTTCATGTTTATAATTCTAGAGTTAAGAGCAGCCACGTGTCCCATTGCCAAAAACTTACTGTAGCTGTGAAAATTAAGGAGGTGATAAAAAACTTTCGTCCTGACATGCCAGGGGAATAAATATTCTTTACATAGGCACAGTTCTTTTCCGTAGCCCCAGACAGACATGTTTGTCTGCCCCATTACTTTCTGAAAATACTTGAAGATTATTTATTTTTCAACTAAATTAGGATTAATGTCTTTTAAATTTATTTCTACTAATGGATGTCATGTGAAATGGCTTGGCTAGTCCAGACATTGTTTAAAAAAAGAAACTTCAAAATACCATTCCCAATGGAATTAATAAGACTAATTTTTGTGTCACTGTTAAATACTATTAATCCTTAGAAACTCACATGCATTCTTTTAAAAAGAAAACCGAAGCAAGTATCAAATAACTTTGCCCCAGAAAATCAACAGATGTTTTTTCAAGGGATTTGTATGAAGATTTTTTCTATTTCAGGTTTTGCCTTATTGCCAGTTGAATTTTTTTTTTTTAATTTTATTGATTTCTTTTAAACCTTTTGTTTGAGTGATTTATAATTCTCATTTTAAAAAACACCCTGTGAACAGATGTTGGGCATGTTCTTTTAACTCTTTAACTTAATTGGACAGCAAAATAAAAGAAAGTTTCTGAGAGTTAAAAGATGGGGGGGGTTTCTGTTTCGGGTTTGTTTGTTTGTTGTTCTGTTTTTCCTTGTTTCAAAACATTACTAGTTGATAGTGTTTTGATAATGATGGAGTATTGTGAAAGGCTCATGACATTGTAAGCTATTTAAACTTACTTAAATTGCCACACTACCTCCTTACCGCCATCTCTCCTTCTTCCATCTCCCTTTCCCCATTTTCTCTGACTTCCTTGGGATATTTTTATATCTTTTGCTCCGAAGTGCTGTCAAAGTAGATGCTCAGCTGCAGCAGGTCTGGCAGATACACACAAACTGATAATGGGCCTCTTATAATAACAAGTAGATTCAGCTCATGAATTTACACTTGGAACTAGAAAAAAAATCCTGATTTTCAGTTGAAGTGTTGAATGTAATGAAAAGCCTTTCCTTTTTCATCAGCTTGAACTGCAGTCTGATCATGGTGGATTCCAAGTTCATCTCAATGAAGTATGTAATTTTTAAGCTGTAGAGCACAGGAAGCCCTGTTCTTACTGCTTCAGACATGTAGGTCATTTTAGATGATGTGCCCTGTCCAGGGAAGAGAAGCTCTGCAGAAAACTAAGGTGTTTAGAAGCAGATGAATAATCCATGCTCTGTCTCCTCAACTTGTGTGTTTATTCTTTATGGCAGTGTGTGGGAATAAAGATTTCATATATCCTCCTAAACAGTGTAGAAAAAAGTCTTAGATAAAATTGTGCCATGTTCATACTTTAAAGTGCTTTCTGTATACTTCCAGTTAACTTTTGAACAGCTTCCTTTCAGAAAATCAAAACTTTGCACTTCTTCAGGTATGGGGAGAATTACCTGCAGCTTTAGAAATTTTGGGGTTGAAATACTATGTATCTGGGTTTTGGCCCATTTAGTGTGAATTAGTGCACTTTCAAAATCTAATGGAATCAGGAAGTAAATAGTATTGTGTGAATAATGTGGCTGAACACAGTTTTAATCCATCTTCCTTTGGTATAAAAACCACCAGTTCTGTGGAGAAAAAGATTTCTGTGCAGCAATTCCTCTGGGTGCTCTTGGGGCCTTCTCAGGCATGCAGAGGCTGGTGCCTCTGGCTTTTCATGGCTTGCTACCTCAGCTAGCAAGGTCGTATCTTGCTTGGCCATGTCCACATACCTTGTAATCCCATCTCTGGTGGCCAACATAACTGTAGTGACACCTGGCTGGCTCTGACATTCACATGGCAGACATAAGGTGCTTGGGGCCAGTGACACATGCAGTGCTTTTTTTGGTTTGTTTTTGGTTTTTTTTAAATAAATTATTTTAAATTAAGCATAATAATGCTTGTTTTTGCTCTCATTCCACTTCACTTAATTCTCTTCAGAGCAAAGTTACTGCAACTTTGAGGACAGAGAGGGAAAGACCCATGGTGGTAAAGCATTTACAGCACAACCATCAGGCTATCTTTGACTTCTTCCGTGAACTGTAAGGTGATGTACTTAAAAAAAAGAGAGAGAAACATCTTGCCTGCTGTGGGTTTGGTTTGGGTTTTTTTGTGGATGAAGTGAAACTCTTCCCCAAACACCTTAACAGTAGTGTCTTTGACCAGAGTAAAAGGTGGGATGTGAAAACACTCCTGCCAAAGAACAGATCATGCTGACTATTAGACCAGCAAACACAACATCAGTTTCCTTTTTAAGGTCGAGTCTCCTGAGCAGTGGAGAATAATCTGTCAGTTCTCAGCTTTTGTATTTCAAGTTGAAATGTATTCTAATTAAATTCCTTCTCTAATGGTTGTGGCTATCACAGCATTAGTTTTATTAAGCTAAAAGCTTAAGAACACAGCTTGCAGCTCCTACTTTTGAAATATTATTCTTCATGTGCAATGTTGGATTGTCTTCATACGTAGCTGATAGTCTCAGCTTTGTGGGAGAGGAGAAAAGGAATTACACAGAGCTTCTTCCCCACATATACTATCCTCTGAGGAAAACAAAAATCTCTTCCCATGCTTTTTAGGATAATGTGTTTCAGTGAGGTATGACCATGTGTCTCCAATCATTGCTCTCCTCTCCAGGCTATTGCTCTGCTTAGCCTGGATTGGTGGCCCCTACCAATCTGCTGGATGTTGCACCTTGTTGCTCAGAAGGGGAACTTCTTGCACAGTTCTGCCAAGTGTTATCTTGAAAACATGTTTTTTCATGCCTGATAGATCAAAACGTGTGCTTTTTCATAATGATGGCTTCTTGTATTTTACTTATTTTTGCTTTTCAGCAGCCCACTTAAGTTAACAGTATTCTTTGTAATTCTTTAATGATCATTTTAGAAAGGAATATTTTTTTCCTTTCTTTCTTTTTTCCTTCTATTAAAAGTTTTTGTTCTGTTACTGAACTGCCTGGATGTTCAGTTATAAAATACAAATACAGTGACTGAAATTCAAATGACATCACTAGCAGTTTGTCTGCTTCACAAAGATTCTGTTGTATTTTTGCTGTCCAGAATTTTGAAGAAACATTAAAATAATAAAATGGAAAACAATAGTTTTAAAAGCAAAAAACATAACTTGAAAATACTGGAACATCTTTTACTGAAGTGGAAGAGGCACTTAATGAAATTACTTTTGGCAGTAATTGAAAGATATGTTTCATGTTCCACTAGATGCCTATGGCTTAGGAAAGGAAAGGAAGTGCGTTTTTTAGTGTAGGAGAGAACGAATATTAAAAATACTTAAATGATTTTGATTCAAGTTGAGCAGTTTCATTATTCCCGATACCTTAAATACCTTCACCTGCTTTCAGCTTCAAGTGCATATGATTTGTCTTTTGAGAATTGTCTGCTGTAACTAAATTTGGAGATATTATTCTTTAAATGTTTGTTCATTGTAATAAGCTTAGCCTTCTAAAGTAATTTGTAACCACCTGAAGATTAATGTTTAACATCTCTGCTCCAGCATTGGTAGCAAAACTTGGCTTAATGTTGAAAAAATATATGACCTTCCCACATAGCTACAGAAAACTTGAGAGACACAGGAGGAAAGTTACATTAGGCCTTCTAGTTTTTTAAAATGTTCGAATGTTGATCATTTAGATTGGGAAAGACCCTTAAGGTCGAGTCCAACCCTTAACCCAGCACTGGCAAGTCCAGCTCTAAACCATGTCCCTAAGTGCCACATCTGCATGTCTTTTAGAACCTCCTGGGATCGTGACACCACCACTTCCGTGGGCAGTCTGTTCCTGTGCTTGACAATGCTTTCAGTGAAGATACTTTTGCTAATATCCAATCTGAATTTCCCCTGGTAACTTGAGGTCATTTCCTCTCATCCTGTCACTTGTTACTTGGGAGAAGAGGCTGACCCCAACCTGGCTACAACCTCCTTTCGAGTAGTTGTAGAGAGAGTAAGATTGTCCCCCTGAGCCTCCTCTTCTCCAGGCTAAACTATTCCAGCTCCCTCAGACACTCCTAATAAGATTTGTGCTTCAGACCCTTCAGGATGTTTGTTGCCCTTCCCTGGACAACCACCAACATCTCAATGTCTCTCTTGTAGTTAGTGGCCCAAAATATTCCTGACATTGTGGAGGGTGGAGGGAGTTCCCAATAGCAATCCTGGGATAAAACTTTATCTGGCTGGGTGTGTTTTCATGAGCACTGGGGCTGACTTCATCTTGCCTGCAGATTGTCTGTACAATCTGGGAATTGTACAGCTCTGAATCCTCGGGCTAAGCATGGTGTTGCCCTGTGTTTTAGGGCTGAAGCACCAGTGCTGGCTGCTCCTAAGTTTCAGCATGGAAGTGCGCTTGGCTGAGTGTAAGCAGCCTTGTCCACAGCAGTGCCCAAGTGGTGACATGGGCACCTGGGACTGCAGAACCACGTCTGGATTTTTTCCTCAAGATGTGGCATGTGCCTGTGGAGTAAAAAGGCAAAACAAAGTAAACCAAGATAGCCCCAGTGTGTGGGTGAGGGAAGCACACTGCATGTGGACTGCTTAATCAAGTCTTTCAAACTACTCTGAAGGGTTTTCAGGAGAAGGACCTTTGATGATGTTTTCAGTTTGGAATCAAGTGCAGTTTCTTATTGTCCTTTTGTGTTGTTTTGCAAGAATCTCTTGTCCTAGTGAGAGTATCCCGTTGAAAGCATCCATCTGTCTGTATTGCTCTTTTTTTTTTTTTTTTTTTTTTTTTTTTTTTTTTTTTTTTTTTATTGGGGGAGGGAGGGATCACAACATGACTGGCATTAAAATAATGCATTCCTAAATTTCTGTGGTTAAGGCTGTGGGTGTTAGCATTCTTTGTAACTTCCAAAAACTGAAAGAAATATGGGACATGGAGTCTTGTGAACAGGTGGAAATACAATTCTGACCTTCCCTCGTTGTATATTTTTATATTCTGGGATAATTTGCTGGATTATCCTTTCTCAGGGAACCAGTTGTTTTACAGGTTTGTATTTCCTGGTGGGATTTTGTTCGAGCGACGCCTTGTGCAGTTTAGTTCTTTTCCCACAGTTAACGCTCCTTGAATTAAATTTGTGCACGTGTGGTTGCCCAGAGGGTGCAGGATCCTGGACGAAGGGGTCCTGGACGAAGGGATCCTGACCCCCCTGTTGGGGTCTCTCCCGCAGGGAGCGCGGAGCGGCTGCGCTTCCCTGGGCGCAGCAGCAGAGGGCGCTGCAGGGCAGGGGATGGCCCGGCGCTGCTCCCGCTCCCTGATTTCACTGCTACCTTACACTGCATGTTTTTAATTTCATATAGTAGATGTCTTATAAAAATTATGTATTTTTGTATTATACCATATATTAGCTTTTCAAGTGCTGCTAGATACTCTGGTCCCTAATTATGTTAACTCTCCCTTGGAAATGGCAATTCTGTTTACGTGCTGATGCTGCCCAGATTCCAGTTTTCTGTGAGGCTTCTAAAACTAATACGTAATTATTCATTAAAAAAACCCCAACATTCTATTTACAGTCTGGTTTTATTTTTCACCACAAAAATATCATCTCGACGTCACTGACAAAAGTAGGACTGGTAGGAGAAGGCAGACTGGGCAGTTAGGGATGGTGCCACATGAAAAGCCTTAAAATGCCTCCAGTTTGTTCATGAACGGAGCCAAATGTATGGTGGGTTTCTCTGTAGTCTTACTTCCTCTAATTACTGTAACTATCTTTGAGAATCTTTAAACTGGAAACCATCTTCCTTCCTGTGCTGTTCAAGACAGTATGACTGATTTTGAGATTTACTTAAGTAATTGAGAAAACTGTCTGCAAGCTGATACCTTTATTATGATTATTATTATTATTATTATTTAAACATGATTTATTTTCATGAAACTTACTGACCAAGTCTGACTAAGCAGTTAAGTTTTAAAATGTGCACAGTTACAGGGGAGGGTTTTGAGGATCACATGTATCACTTGTATCACACAATCACTTGTGTTGGTAAACTGACTTACTGGAAAATCAAATATAATAATTTCAAAATAGGATGCTATTTAAAAACAGATACCCTTTTTTTTGCAGATTTTCATAATTGTTCCTATTTTACTTGTGTAATCAGTATTAGATTATCTTTTTCTTGAACATCATGATTCAAGAACATTTTAAATCAAATGGCAGTGCCTTAGAGCCAAGAAATTGTGAGATATTGCAGATTCTAAGAATCTGTTCCTATGGATACTCATGAAAGCAAGGGTTTTGGCATTTTATAGTGAGCTTTGTTTTAATATCCTGTGTCTTTCTACCTATATTTTATGATGAGGTTTGACTGTGTGTGGCACTTCACTAATCCCTTGAAAGGCCAGGCAGTTGTAGCAAAGCATGTGATTCAGAGCAGTTTTCTGCATATTTAAATATGTACCTACAAGTTGCCCTCCTCAGTTCCCTGCTCACTTGTGGAAGCAAAGCAAGTAATTTTCTTTGACATCCCTTTATGTCCCTATCTGCATGCTGCACTGCTATTTCATTTTGCCTGCAAAGCAATGCCTTCAAATAAGTGAAAGTACACCATGTTTAACTTCAGATTATAGAGTCATAGGAATTAATTATGGGAGGGTTTAATTGGCACACGGAATTGTACTTTTGTTCTGGTTTCAAAAATCCATTATGTTTTTTCCCTGTAATCTCAAATCCGTGCAAAAGCTTCAGAATGAGCAGAGGTTGCAGCTTAGTTGTTTTGAATTCCTGTCCAGTGACGCCTTCTTGTTAATGCTGTTGGACTTTTATAGGATGTTGAGGTTCAGTTTCTGACTGGGACTTAAAAAGAGTTCAGAATACAAATCTGTTGATTGAAGAGCCTGTTATGCTGAACTGGGGGCATTGGGAAGCAGAGAAGTGTGTCTCTACAGTCACTGGTGCAATGAGTTCTTGGCATCGTCGCTTTGCTGTGAGCTTTCATCAGAAGTGGCTGAAGTCAGTCAGACCCAAGGTCCCTGTTAAACAGCATTTTGCCACAGGCTTCATTGGGAATGTTTTTGTGGACAGTAGGCATGGGGAAAGCTTGTGTGGATCCTGCTGGAGAATATTCTCAGAGTCACCTGCAATTTGTGGCTCAGGACCTTCCTGAATCAAGTGCTATCTCTGTGTGGTTTATAGGTAGAAAATGAAAATTGACAAATGCTGCTGTGAGAATGTAAAACGAACCTATGTCCATGGCTCCCCTTTTCCAAAAGCGAAGCCTTGTGAGAGGGAATGAGCTTATAATATGGGTGAGAAGCTCAGGGCCATACAAAATCTCAAGACTTTTCGGGGGGGAGGGACAGGGTAATTCTTCAGTCCCCCAGTTCTTCAGGTCCATGGCAATACCACTGCCTACTGAGAAAATCCTGGTGAGAAGGCGTGGAAGTTTCCTGATGCCTCTGGAAGCAGACTGTCTGTTGCTCTCTGTGCTCAACTTCAGGCTGAGTTTTGGAGGAAGAGTCACACATGAACACATGTAAGAGGGCAGGACAGTGTACATCAGCGTGCGTGTGTACACACACGGAAGACTCTTGCATGCTGCCTGCAGTAGTGTCACTTCAGAAAGCCTTCCTCCTCCGACTAAAACCACAGGCATTAGCACCATTTTCCTACATACATCTCAATAAAACCATGGCTTTTAGAATCAGTACAAATGGTGTTAAGCCAGCTTGATAAAAAAAAAAAAAAAAAAAAAAAAAAAACAAACAGAAGTTGTCAGGTAATTTTAAAAAATTAACTTGTTATGGAAAACATACTCAAAACAGTCTAGACTTTAGGAAGAATGGCGAATAACATGGCTGCATTTTAATTCTTATCCTGCATTTATATATAAAGACTTTGAAAAGCAACCCAGATTTTCTGATTTCAGAAAAGTTTCACTCAAGCCCAGCTACCCTTGTGACTGAATTGGAAACTCTTTCTGCAAACTTATGTAATAGTTTCTTAGTTTTTCCTATTGCACTGCTCTGACAAGTTGAAAAATAAAGACATTGCTCCTGTGAATGTGTGTGTATGCAAGTAAAAAAAAAAAAGTCTATGCAGGTTATCGGTCAGTAATAGTCAGACCATGGAACAGCTGAAAACATGGAAACAATTTCCTCCCTAATTTGGGCAGATTGGAATGCATCCCCAAAATCCAAACGGAAATAGTAAAATTTAAAAACTTTTTATTAGTACCTAACCCAGCTGCACCTGGCCGGCCTAATTGCCTTCAACCTGGTCATTACTCAAAGGCATGAAGTTTAGCCACCAACAGCACTTATTAACGTATAATAGGAATTTACTTGTAAAACAGAATTATTGGAACGGTGTGATACCATAAAGACAGAGGTGCTGACATTTTAGATTGTTTTATATAGGGATGTTGAGTTATAATTTAGGAGTTGGATATTCCTTGGGTGATTAATCATTCTTAGGTATAACTTTAAATGTCTGGTGGATATACGTAGAATTAATGTTGGCAATGACCAGCTCATGAAGCATGCTTATGTGAATAAAGTCACATTTGGTTTCTGGACAATCTACTTCTCCAACATTTTGTGGAAGGTTGGTGCGAAACCTAGAAATGCTGAGGCCGCAGTTTAATGAAATGTTTCAGCAAGACAGCCCCTCACTGATTTCTGTAAAGATGTCAAAGCCTAAGCCCGTAAAAGTGCCTGCAAATTCTCCTCTTCATATCAATGGTGTGAGAAACTGAATATATTAATTCTGTTGGACCTCAAACTTAGAATCTGTCAATATGATTCCAGTGATTGATGGTTACAGACTTTTACCTACCTCATAAATATAATGTGCCTTGATTACAGAGGCACTGCTAGTGCTGCTATAGTTAGTTATGTCAGCACTTCCATTGTAAACCCTGTTTCTTTAGGGGTTTATAACTCCATCATAAAAATTCACTCTGGGATGAAATTTATACCATAGGCTTCTAGACTGTAAGCAAGTCATTGAAAATGCAGATATACTAAAAAAACCCCAGTTGAACAAAGGCAAAACCCCCAGACTTGCTAATTTTTTCATGTGTGCGTGTTATTTCTGTAGCTGAGGAATGACTTCACTTTTGAGATGAAAGGTTGCTGCCTTTTGCTCCCTAGTGGAAGTCAGGCTCTGTGTGGGTGTCTGTATGTATGCACATACATACATGAATATACTTCTGTCATAAATATTTTTAAGCCATAATATGTGTGCAATAACTTCTTTTTTAAAAGCTTGTAGTATTAATACCTTGAAGTTTTTATCCATAACATAAACCAACACTAAACACCAATTTATAGATAAAATACAATTGCTGCAACAGAGCATGAAGGTCAAGGGGAAAAGCATTAAAAACATACTCAGTTAAATACAGGGATTTGGTTGTGAACCTCACCTGGCATAAGTTAACTTCAGTAAATATACATAGACTTCTATGACCAAAATATCACATGATCCTCGTGTGATCTTTTTTAAAAGGATGAATTGTTTAAAGCTTGTTTTAAGCCTCTGATGTGTTGTATTAAAACACATTTTTAAGTACTTTGAGATTACTGAAGTAAGCCTCTAGCAGGTAATGTTTTGTGTTTCTTTTGTCTAATGTAGTAGAACAGTCGTACAAAGGTTTCTGTACTGCTGGCGGCAAACAGCACTATAAGATGTGGATTTTCTTAAATTTACAGTAGAGTTTGAATCCCCTTAAATGGTTTTTCTTAGTCATTAATTCAAAACTAATTTTTTTTCTGTGCTTGAGGTTTTTTTAAAAATACACATTGATGTTAGGCTTGAATTTTTTTCTTGCTTTTGCACATTGTAAAGTTAGTGTTTGGATATCAAAGAGAACTGAAAACACTGGTAACGTCTGTTTCCATAATCCAGGCTGGTGATACGGTAGATAATGATTGGACCTTAGTATGTGACATATCTTCCCAATGGGGCTGTAATTACAAGTAGGGTAAAACTGGCTCACTACCATTGAATTAGTTAATGTGTCTTAAGTTTATTAATCTTTCCTTGCTGTGCATGTTACTGCTTTTCAAAGACTGATGAAAAAAGGATGGAAAACTTCACTGCTTCTTTCACATTGATGGTTAAAACAAAATCAAGATGTCTGGCTAGCTATCATTTTTATAAATTATAGATAGAAATAGCTGAGGAGGAATTAATTTCTTTCTCTAAGTACCTTTAAAAAAATCTAGATGAGCCTAAGATGAGGGTTGTTTCTATTACTAAAAGTCCCACTGCTTCAACACTCTACAGCTTTTGATAAAGAATTGAGCTAAGCTTCTTTTTATTTGAAGGTACAAGTTAACCTCAGATGGATAACTTAATTTGATTTACTGATATTACCTGTCCACTTCGTTCGCTTTTAGGTTTTTGGCATAAAATTTCTAATGACTGGGATTTTTAGGAGCCTACAAGTTTTCCATTTGCAATACAAAGTGAAGCTGTGTAGCTTTGATTGTCTCCTCTCTCTCCCTTCCTCCTCCCCTTACCCCCACTCTATCTGCAAATAAAAAGACCAATCCTCCCAAAAAGCAACTTGCATATATCAAAGAAGGGACCTGAAATCTTAAATAACTTCATTTATGAAACAAGAGGGAGTGGGTGGTGGGACACTAGCACTAAAATTTTGAGGGTGGGTATCCGGCTCTCACAGTTTACTTGGCTGGTTGAATATCTTGAAAGCCTTAATTTAAAAGTCATCTTACAATCATTTTTAATTGGCTCCAAGTAAGTAGTTGAGCATTTGTTCTGATAAGGAGGTTTTTTGCTCTATGTGTGCCATAAAATCAGCAAAAAGAGGGATCTGTTTAATACAACAGTGATGCTGGGCTTTTCTGTTTCTAGGGTTTGCCCTAAACAGGATTTACCCCTTAAGGCAGCAGTAGCACACCATAAAAAGACCATTCTTTTACTCCACAGCAGCAAGGCTTTAACTTTCTGGTTTTCAGATTTCTTTTTTTAATAGGCAGCAATAACAAGACTTCCATAGGGTGGTTGCTATAAGTACTGTACATGGTGTCTTAAGATCAGAATGCTTTGCCTGCAACGTTTTATTGCTTTTCGTTTATAAAGGCCTGGGAAAGAGCATCTAACAAACTTCAAGGTTCAGCTCATGTTTCTGGAAACTTTTCTGGGTGTGGAAAGCTTGTAGATGGAATAAAGTCAAGCTGGTTTTGCTGATTTACACTTATATTATTCCTTGAGTTCTCAAATCTATGTACTCCCAAATCCTGACAAATATCCTAGTTTGCATTGTAACAAAAAAAAACCTAAACCAACCAAACAACCAAAAAAAACCACCAAGAAAAACCCCAGTGAAAGCCAGAAACCTTAATTGAAAATTTGGAATTAAATACTTCCGTGCACCATTAATTCTGTTGCTATAGAAACATCAGCCTTTCTTTACTCCCACATATCTATTAATTAAGTCAGTGTGGCATTTTTTTTATCTGAGGATTTGTTCCTGCTTCCCCAGGAACTCAAAATCTAGTTTACAGCTGTGGAGAGTATTTATTTGGAGAAGCTAGTTACTTTGTACCACCCTCTCAGTTCCTTTTATCATCTGTATTTTTGAAGTCTCCTCCTGACTAAGCTGCAGGTGGTCTGCTTTTGTTTTGGGTAGCATGTAGAGCAGACACACACCCCCCTACACCCCACTGTCTAGTTCATGTGTTCATTGTGTGTGTGATGTGAAGTTTCATGTAAGTCCTGTGACGTTATGTTCTGTTTGTTTATAAACAAACAAACAAAAAGATGGCTTTATGTGGCTTGTTCAGCAGGCTGGTCACAATTGTTCTTTACCTGTTTGTTAAAATTCCATTGGTAAGCTCTTTGTCTAATAACAAGTTAACATTGTGAATTGTGTGGCTCTGAGAAGTCCAACTTCTCTGGAATTCCATGGTTTTCTAACACTGTTTCAGTGCAGCGAGCTTCCTGTAATGTTGGTGGTAGTCAGATGAACCATCTCCAGATGTTGCTGGAGAATGTTGGAAGGTGCAGCCGTTCTCCTAAGGATGGGGAAATTTCACTCCCTCCTACCACGTAAGTCTACGGTCCTGAGTGTTCATGGTGCACCAGATAATGCTGGCAAAAAGACAGTTTCAGAGGGATAGGAGACATGCATTAGAAAGTGTGTCTGACCCAAGGCCGCCTTCTCTTTCAGCTACTGAGTAATTCATAGAAATTTTTCAGTTTTCTGGAAGTTACTAGGAACTCCTTGTATTGAAAATTGTTATTGTCTGTCCCTGTGAAGTTGAAGGTGCATGAACTCCTGTCTTTTGATGCTTGTTTGCTCATTCACATGCAGTTTCTAATGGTTTTCACTTGTACTGATTGACTCAGATAATGTGGCAGACTTGTTCTGATGTTTGTTTGAACTGGGTTGTCTTACTGCCATGGAGTTCTTTGGAAGGGAAAGACTGGCAAGTCAAAAGAAGGACACTCGTATCTGGTACAGACAAAACAATGCATTTTTCCCCTTCTCCTATGAAAATGGGTCCCCCGATCCTCCCTCTTCTCTTCCCTAATCCTCTTAAAGCATTAGTTTGCATGCTTTCTTTGCACCTAGAGGTACAGTGGGCTTGCAGGAAAGAGTTGTGTATTCATTCTGGCAATGTGAGCTATCTTGGTGCGTGATGTGGTGGGTGCCCCCATTTTTGCGCATGGGATGAGACGTAAGGTGAGCCTGCTTCTCGGAAGAGATGAGATTATTCAATCATCTTATGCCAAAGCATGTGTGAGGTCTTGTCAGTCTGCATTTTGTTGAAACTGGTCACTGAGAAAAGCTGGCCCTGCTTGGGAACCTAGGTGGTGCTTAAGACTGGGGAACTACCCTGTAGTGCAGCCCATGCTGCCTATCTTCTCCAGCTACCTTGATCTCTTTAAAACGCCCCGTGACTGAGGATTCCAGGAGCTTTGAGCTGCTTGGAGTAGCGGCCTCTCCTTCCTCCATAAGCTTCTCTGTGGGTAACTCTGAAGTAATGGTGTGCTTGGCTAGGGATCAGATGCTTTTTTCTCCCTTTCAGTCCCTCACCCTCGGTGTGACATAATTCTGTTGCTGTATCTAGCAACAAAATGGCCTGTCAAAATGTCTTCTGCTGACACTTAACTTCAAAAAAATTTTGGTGACATTTGACATGCAGTGTTAACGGTGAGAACCTGAAAAGCATATCCGAAAGGTCATTTAGATATATAAGAACAGCGTGTCAGAATCTAATGATCTTTCAGATTATTTTGAGGGGCTCAAAGAGTCTGCAGGAAAGTTATCTGGGTGCTAATGAACTTTACAAACTGTCCAGCTCTGCAGAGGTTGCTTTAATGCTCCAGTTAACTGGTGCATTTCAGTTAAATCTGTGGATGTCACTTGAATGCTGACAAAATACCAGGGAGAACTTTGGTGGCTTTTGAGGCTTTTCTTTATTCTTTTTGTGAAATTGAGGACTTTTTTACAGCAGGTAACACCTTAATTAGCTTGATGGACTATTCTGACATTCTTAACTCAAGAAAAACTGTGTCCTTTTCCCCTCTTAAAAACTGTCCGTATGTAGTAGATTCACCATGACTTTTCAAGGTATGTATTTTTTTTGCGAGGTCTTGGGATGTGGAATTCTTGAGGCAGTAAAAAGGTTTAGTACCGATTCTCTGTCCTTTCAAAGGAGTAAGGACACCTGTGTGTATATATGCATGCATGTGTGCATGCATGCAGTCTCCCACACAAAAACTGACTTTCAGATCATTTAGAATACAAAAAATACTTCCTTGGTGACTGTAAAATGCACATAGAAATTGTGGAGCTTCTTTTACAGAACCACAGAGGAGTTGAGACTGGAAAGGACCTCTGCAGGTTGTTCATCTGGTACAACTCCCCTGCTCAAAGATGGTCACTTAGACCTTGTCCAGATAGCTTCTGAATATCTGCAAAGATGGAGACTCCACAACCTCTCTTGGCTACCTGTGCCAGTGCTCAGTCCACCCTCATGATGAAAAAGTGTTTCCAGCTGTTCAGACAAGAGTCTCCTTCATTTTTTTACCTCTGGTCCTGTAGGTGGGCACCACTTAAAAGAGCCTGGCTCTGTTCTCTTGGTAAACACTGATGAGACTTTCCTGAGCCTTCTCTTCTTCAGGCTGAACAGTTCCAGCTCTCAGCCCTTCCTCATAGGAGAGACGTTCCAGTTCCTTTGTCATCTTGGTGGACCTTTTTTTAGGACTCTTCTCAGTATGTCCATGTCTCACTTGTACTGGGGAGCCCGAAACTGGGCACAGCACTCCAGCTGTGTCCTCACCAGTGCTGAGTGGAGGAGAAGAACTCAACACTTACGGCAAGTGTAATGCAGCCCAGGATACCACTGGCCGCCTTCACCACAAGGGCACACTGTTGGCTCATGTTCAACTTGGTGTCCACCAGAACCCCCAGGTCCTTATTTGCCAAGGTGCTTTCCAGCAGAGTGACCCCCAGCACATTATTGGTGCATGGGGTTGTTCTTTCCCAGGTGTAGGATGTTGTACTTACCGTTGTTGAACTTTGTGAGGTTAAGGATTCTGTGAATGACGTACATGAGTTTCATACAGCTCAGCCTGGAAATTATTTTCAGTTTAAAGTATGTTCTATTTGGCTTCATTTTAGTATGTCCAAATGTTAAACCAGTTGGACTTTTTCAGTTTATCTGTGGGGGTGAAAGGGCAGGTATGAACTTTCCTTTGATAACTAGTCCTATTATGAAAGTTTTTAGCAAGTCAGAAATATGTACTATATCTTGTTCCTCATGCAAGCAGTCTGTACAAAAGGATCTGGCCATAAATGATTGCTTTTAACCTAATACAGCTTAATATTTTTCAAGCAGAGTAGACATACTGTTGTGACTGTGTTGCCATCCGGCATTTTTCTCAAAGAGCAGGTATCTGCAAATAAATTTACCTATCACACTTATTCACACAAAGTAAATGAAAAATAGTCCTTCTCATCTTTGAGTGTTCTCCGTACTGCCTTTATTTCGTACCATGGCTACTACTGTTTTGTAAGTCTCTGAATTTTCTAAAAGCTATGCCTAGCAACAATTTGTATTCTCTTCCTTGGCTATTCGTCCTGAAAGAGGAAGCAGTAATGCTTGTTTGACAAACTGAATTTATTTAAAGACTTCTAGATGCTGTAGTAAAATTTACTGTGTGTTCCCAAATGAATACACAGAACTCTTCACCATGGTATCAAAGGAGTAGATATGCCAAACAAGAAAAAAAGATAAAGTTGGATGTTTTATTAATACGTCTCTAGATTTAACTGTTTTACCTTTCGGTCCAGTGTTGGATTTTATCCTGTTGTCATTCATCATTCATAAGATGATGCCAAGAGCCTTGCAAGTAGCTTGTGGTCTAAAGATCTGCTCACAGCTTAGCCTGAAGAGGACAGGGTGGAACTGCTGAAGCTGGAGCTATGAAAATGTGGCACTTTCTAAAAAAGACAGATGCTTTTAAAAAATACAGGAGATGGAATACTTCATTAAAAATACATCAAACATATAGATATTATATTGCAAGAATTTGTTAATGTGGGTTTTTTTTCAGGTACTGTGGCCCATAAAAATGTTCCTTGCAATTCTGAAGCACATTACTGTCCATGGCACTTTTAGGAGTCAAACATAGTAGCTACTTTAATCGGGATAATAATTTAGAGTGTCAGAAGGGTAGTGTACCTTTTCAGTGTTTCCATTTGGTATTATTTTACTCCTTTAGTAGTACTTTATAGTTCCCAACCTTACCTCAATTAGCAGTACTGACAGATGCTAGTTCAGCATTTTACCTCTAGCCAGTAGGGCTTTCTTTAGAATAAATGTCAGTAATTTTATGTTGCTAATTTGAGGTGATATACCTACATGTAAAATTACATTTTAACTCTCTTGTTATATTTGCAGTGAGAGATGGCAGCATAAAGAAATATAAGTGAATGCACCTGAGAGATAGTTCAGGACTAGAAGGTTCATTACGGAACTTTTATAGCTCATTTTGAGGCACACTGCAGATTTTGTTAACTCTTTCTTCCACTATGCATGTGTTTCTTCTACACCTCTCCCCTCTTTTTCTTCGCTTTTGTTTTCTTTTAAAAATTGTTTATTTCACTAGCGGATTTTGGGAAAAATGGGGGTGGGATTTGGGTTTTTAAAGATCACTAAATCCTGTTACAGACAACTTTTTAATAGCATTACTTGCTTAGTGAAAAGAAAATGTCTGTTAGTGCACTGAAAATTGCTATCTGAAAAAGTCTATATAAGTGTTCAGTAAGTAAAATAAGGAAATGTGGTATTTCTTAAAATCGGGCAGTTCTTGAGAAAGACCTTTAGGAAGCTTGTCCCAGTTAACAGGAAGCAAATAGAAGGACAATATTTCTGAGAAGTATGCACCTAATCAAGCACAATAGTCACAATTAGTCAATACTAATGATTGGTATCATCAGATACCGTCAAGAAAAGTGTACTTGGGTATTGTTCTCTAATTTGCCCTGCACAATTCAAGGGAAGTTGCATGAGAAGGCAGAGCTGCAGCATAAAATTGCAAGAAATTGCAGTATTAACTGTTCCATAAGTTACTTGGAATTCATTTTTAAAGATGGTGTGACTTTGCCTGTGTAGTTACGTATTTCAGTCTTTCTTGAATTACATCTTTTTTTAGTACTTTAGATTGTACTGCAGATTCTCTCAGTCACTTACTAAATTACACTTTTGTCTTTTTAGTAAAGAAAAATACCACATGTGGGCATGCTAATAAATTCATATGTGGCAGCAAATCTGGCCATGTATACTGACTCTTAAAGTAAGGAGGGAATGTATGCTTTCTGCCAAAACAAAAGCCAATATACTGATTTAAGAATTTACTTTCTCTCTTTCAGTATATTCTTATACCTATATAGACATTTTCAAGGCATAGAACTCAGGTCTTTATTATATATACTACAGAACTGCTTAATGTGGAATAATCGGTTTCCTGTTTTTGTAACACACATTTAAAATTGTTCCTAAATGTTGTTATTTATAAAGAGTTAATTGATGCTTCCTATGTCATTGCATATATGTGAGATTTTCTGTCATTTGTGCTTTACTGTGTGGATATGCATTGATTACTGTGGAGCAATTTCAGCGTTTCAATTTCTAAAATTGTCCAATCTTCAGTCATTCTGTACATGAGAAATCTTCTATAAATTTACGTAATGACTGTAATTGTAGCCTAGTTGTAGCTGCAGAAATAAAGTTGATTTTGAGTTGAACAGGAGTGTCATGTTCATAAAGGTTCAATTGAAAATAGCAATGGTATTTTTCAAATAAATTGAGAAACATTTTTTAAAGCCTCTTTAACACTATGATAAATTTCTCAATAATTATTCACTCATCTCTGCTGATCTGAAGATTTTATAGTATTAGCCTGTGTGCATCTCCTTCTGCTCCTCCAATTAATTTGTTTTTAACCATGGGGCAGGGGGAGGGGCACAAACCAGACAATTTAACATAAAATGTAGAGAGATTTTCTGGCCCTATTGCTTGTTATTCTGCTAAAACTGAGATGTGCCACCACTTTTGGGTGGAATGACTGGTGCTCCTTGTAGTCATCTAAAGTAGGATGGAATGAAATGCGTCATTTTCAGTAAAAGGTCAACATTTCTTTTGAATGGTTACAGAGAATTAATATTTTTTTTCTTCCAAACTGGCTCTGCAGATTTCTTCTTTTCTCTGCTTCGAACTTTTGGCCTTGCCCTCAAGTATATGGGTGGTATGTGTTTTAAAATTGATATATTAATGTTGAATTTTTATTGTCACCCTTTCTGTTCGTGCGCCTTTCAAATCCTTCATTTGTTTGTTTCTGAACTTTGGACGTATCGTAAAAATGTCACCATTGTGGCTGAACATTAAGCACCTTCCCTTTTTGCTCTGGGCCGTTGAAATAAATTTGGACCAGGTGCTCCTCTCATAACAGAAGTCCTTGATGTGCCCTGATAGCGAGCGGGAGAGCGGAAGCTGTCAGCTTTCAGCTGGCTTGAAGAATGCAATTAGAGCAGTTTTAATACTGTTGAGGGACCCCATCCAATCAAAGTTGTTTGAGTTAAGCCAAGTCTAGGATCCTAAACATGTACTTTAGGCATGTCAGCTTTGTCTTTTTAGTCAGAGCAGATCTGTCATTCCCACACATTATATGAGGGTGGACTCTTTTTGTTGGGCTGTTGGGGGTTTTTTTATACCAGGAGAAATACTCCCATTTCTTACTAGCTCACCATTACTTTATCTGTTAGCTTTGTCTTTATGGCATTGTTAATACTCATGGTTCAAAGCATTTATTGTCAAATTAAGGCTTAAAACGCATTTTTAAATGTCAGAAGTGCCTCTGTCTTTACATAAACCCTAGATTAGGTAAATTAGTAAGTGGTTCATCAGTATGTTTTCCAGATTTGGCTGGTTAAAGAAAGGGGAACATCAGTACAGATCAGAACACACAAAGTCTGTAGAAAAAAATCCTAGAAAACAGGCAGTGCTGCAATGAGGTGCTGTTTTTACTGAAGTCTCAGCTTGAGTTAATTTCCATACTGGGTGTGATTCATTGATACCGAAAGTAAAGGGGTGGAAAACTTGCAGGCTCCTCTTTTTTATTTTTTTTCTTCTCCTTTGTTTAATTAGAATTTTCAAGTTTTCTTGTTGCTTCTTCCGTTGCTCACTGTTAGAGTGGACTTCACTGAGGGATAGTCCTCAGCTGGATGTTTCATTTATTTCCCTGCTTTTGGTAAAGTAGCTCAGTTGTTTTGAGCCTCACTAAGTTTCAAAGTAGAAAACAAAAGTATAAACAAAGATAGTGGAACTTTTTTTTTTTTTTGTAAACTCTATTAGGTTGGGGTTTTTCCCATTGATTTGGTTTTGGGGCAGGGAAGACAAGATGGTCCTTTGCATAGTCTGACTTTCAAGGTTTACTTAAAAGAACAAAAAAAGTAAATTATCTGCTCTGATGCCTCCCCAGGTTTCAGATGAGGATGGGAAAGGCATCAGAAAGCCAACTACAAAGTAGTTTGTGTGGGATTTGATAGACCCAATTGTGTTTTGCTATTTCTTTGGTTAAATCAATAGCATTAGTGGCTTAAAAAGATAGGATTGTCTTATTGTGAGTTATGATTGTTAGCATGAAAACATTTAAACTGTGTTCAGAAATTACTGCATAAAGACATTTCCAAGGCTTGATTCTTTGTCATGATGAGTTGGAAAGGGAAGTACTTTGTGATTTCTAAGTAACTGTCACTCATTTCAGGAATTTTTACAAATATATATATGTGTGTGTGTGTAAATTAGAAAAAAGCCAAACTTACTGCCTACCTCTTAAAGACTGAATGGAGAAATTACATACTTGCTATCTTACAAACATTCTCAGAAGATCCTGGACAAATCTTTGAATAACAGAGAGTAACAATGAACTTGGCTGTTTGTTCTTGGCTGATGTCTGCTGCTTCTTCACAAGGAGCATCTCTTCTTTCTCCCTTGTCTTCCTTGTGCTAAGCCTCTTCACACAGCTGCTTAAGAGTGTCATGGTGTAGAAAAATGTACTGTAGGAGGAATGCCAAACCAGAAGGGAATTGGCTCCAAGCAGATGGTGACGGGCAGACTAGGTTATGGAGAGCCTGATTCTGGATCTAATGCTCATTTTGGGCTTTTGTTTTCAATGGAGCAGGAAGTATGAGTTAGTAAAGGGAGCAAATCAATAAACTCCTCTCTACTATTACTTCCTTCTGCCACCTTTTCTGGCGATGACCAATTCCTGACCCTTTCCAGTGGTGTCAGACCTCTTCCTCCTTCAGTATGAGTTAGAGAGGAGAGTCTGTGTTTCACTGCTGTTAGTGGTGCTGGGAAGGCGTGAGCTGAAATGGTTAAGTCCAGTTTTGAATCATCAAAAGAAGTGAGCCAGCTGAGCTTAGTCCCAGCTCCCAGAAGAGCAGCCAGTGGGTCAGACATAAGAATCAGGGAGGAATTTGTGTCCTTTTGATCCCTCCAAATGCATATTTGGACCAGCTGAATTTGCACTAAGAAGGATTTGGGTGGGATGAAATGAGAGTATATCTCTGTTTCTGGAGGTTATTCAAGCAACTGCAAGGAATGATAAAGCTGATCCTTTTGGCAGATGAGTGCACTAGCTATTCACCTGAGGTCCCGTCTCATCTTTTGGCCACTTGTAACCAAGTTTGCCATTGGGATGAAGCTCTCAGATAGATGATATTCCTATTAAATGTTCTGGAGAGACTCAGAGATGGAAGGGTTATGCAGTGACTTGCAGTGGCCTTATTTTGTCATCTGGTGTGATGGAGAGGTAGGGAGTGCTCTTAAGGACAGGGAGGTATTCCAGAGGAATTAATGCTGTATTAAATATCAAGGAATTGGCTTCTCAAGCAATGTTCCTCTCCATACTGATCCTCTAGTGTTCATTCATATTTTCATCTCAGTCAAAATTTCTTCTGCCAACAGAGATGAGTTTGTGGGTAGCTTTTGAACCTCACCAGAGCTCGTGAAGCATGGCTTGTTTGCTTTTCATTGCAGAGAGCCCGTCCTTTGCAAGAACTGTGTGTCAGGCTGTACCACAGGATTGTCTCGAAACCAGTACAGTGACCTAGCTTGGGCAAGAATAAAAGTGCAGTCAACAGCTCATTTTTAATTCTTCTGGATAAGGCTTTGTCTGGCACAGTGCCTAGCACAGGGCTGTAGTAGCTGGAGAAGTGTTGAAGCCAGCACACTGCCCCCAGGCACAGTGCCCAGATTGAAACAGTGCTATCAATCGCACATTAAAAAAAAAGGCAAAAAATAAGTATGTAGTAAAAGGTCATTAAATCTGTCTAAAGCAGCTATTTTTTAAAGCGTAGGAGTCAGATTTTTCTTTGAAGACTAATATAATTTAAACAAATATTAAAGACTTGGATGAATTTTAGACGAGGATTATCTTTAAATCTGTTTGATTTCTGTGGAAGGAAAAAAATTACTGCATTTGATTGGACTTCCTTCACCCAATTAATTACTGAGTATTTTAAATATGCTATGTCCCATCTGAAATTACAATTATTTGCTTTCCTGATGGATTGAGGATGGTGAAGGTAATGATTCTACTGCAAATTTAAAGCTGGTTATGCTTATAAATTATTTTCCTTCTCTGTTACAGATCTGTCCCTACAAGCTGTGTACCATTTGAGCATATTTTTGTCATCATTTGCAAACACTTTAATCAGTCCTAAGTCTTTCACTGTGGATTAGAATATTTGCAGTGCAGGATGGAGGGCACAAAAAATGCAAAAGAATTGCAGGGAAAAGTATTTGGAAGCTGCAGAGTAGTAAAATGGTTTTGACTTGTCAAGTTGTCAGTTCTTCCATACTGAAAAGCAAATACACTATTGGAGCTCTACAGAGAAATATATTCAGATTTTGCTGTCATAACTCTTTCTCAGCAGGAATTGTGTAGCAGAGAGGTGGCTGCCAAACTGCTGCTTGCCTGATTCAGAGATGGGATACTTTCCTGAGCAGCAGAAAGTAGGAGGGTGTCAGAGGAGGCAGCCCTCTTTGCCTTTTAGCAAGTTAAGATGGGAAAGCAAAGTCTCTTCCTTGCTGAATGTGATATATGGCTTAGGGTAGTTGTTTGCCTGCTATCAGCCAGGAGATGATGAATGCTGGTACAGGGCTTTACTCTCATACGAGGGATGGCTCCTGTCTGACATGCGTGCCCCCATGTGAAATGGTTGACTGTCCTCTCTCATCCCTGTGCTGAACTTGACAGCAGTTAATACACACTAAGCAGGAGCTATATTTTATGGAGGATATGGGGAATAGCTTTACGTTACATTTAACATTGCCTTTTCTGCAGTAGCAGGAAATCTGACTGTGCCTTATGCTTTGTGCACAACAGTGCTCAGTAATTCTGTGCCCCAGCTGTTGTGTAGCTTGACTTGAGCATCTGCAGAAGTTACAAGCACGAGTGATTTAGCATTTGCAGGGCAAAGCCCTTCTCCTTAGCATTCCTGTGAGCTGTATCTGAAACTGTAATATCTAATGTATTGGCCTTCTCCACATGCATGCCTACACAATGTTTGAACTGTAAGTTTCAAAAACTGGAACACTAAAAAAGCTGGAAGTTGTTGAAACACTAAAGACAAAATCCTCCGTCTGTATTTTCCAAGGTTCCAGATTTTCATTATGTGCTTTGTTCAGCTCTCTGTGCCACAGAAATGCTGTATCCTCATGCCTAAAATTCTCTCTGCAATCCTGTTAATCTCTTAGGGTGAAAACGTGGGACTTATAAAGGTCATTTGCCTGTGAAAGAATGTTCCTGCATGTGCAGATAGATGTGTGCAAATACATCTACATATCTTGTCTGTACATGTGTACATATATATACACACAGATGTAGTGTATGTGCATATATGTTGGAACCCTCAATTCTGAGAATTTAAATCTTTCAGTTCTGACAAGCAATGAACTTCAAAAGCACACTCCATTTTGACCTGAGGCCCTGGGAAAGACTTCCCCAATTGTGTGATAACACTGAGGTTATTGTTGTGTAATTAAAGTTATGTCACTGGGTGGAATATGTGGAAATGTACAATTTAGGTTTATGGAATAAAGTAGTATAAGTGTAACAATATGGAGGATTTGGGATGTGGATTTGTACTTCTTCTTTCTTCTTCACAAATCTGGGTTTTCTGGTATTGGTTCAAAAAATCCGTAGTGCGGGACATGAATAGTTAGTTATTGGATTATAAGTACAAACATATTAGTTGGCAATTCTTAACTGATTAAATTAGCCCTTAAATAACATTGGAAGTGGAAACTTGAGGACATTTTCACCTTCACCTACACAGCCTCTGTGTAGCTGTGTTACAGATAAGATATAATAAACATCTAAGACCGAAGAGAAAAAATGGCGTCTCTTGCTTCCCAATTTGAACTCTGAGTAAAACAGACTCACAAAAACAAGAAACAAAATAAGAGAGAAAACCAATACATATATATGTATATATATCCACAAACAGAATTTTTTACCTAGTCAAGAGATGGTATGAAATTCTGTGTTTCATATGTACCTCTACATGTGAGGCACTGAGACACAAAATGCAGGCAGGGTAGGATGTAAGATTATGATCATGTGAGATCACACTATAAGCCGTTCTGAACACTGGCTGGATAACACAAAAGTAATTTATCAGTTATCAAAATAAAATTGTATAAATCACTTATCAGCTATCAAAACAAAATTGTAAAAATCAGAAGATCAGGCATGTATTCTTACCAATGGTAAACCAAAAAGAGAATTAAATTAGGTGAATAACAATAAATAGATTACAAAAATAAGATCAGTACAAGTCTAAGAAATAAAACCCTAAATCCAGAAGCAGTAACTTTTAACAGACTTAAACCAGAAAGTTGTGGGGGAAGATTTAAAAGGGGAAAATGCAGTCCCATGAGAAAATACTGCTTTAGTGTTAATCTTAGGAAAATAAAGATCTATGGTCATTAGGCTTCATAATCTACAGGTTGAGGGTTTGGGGGTTTTTTCTTTCACAGGGTCTACTCTGTGGTGAGTGTCTTCAGTTTTAACTTCGGGAAAGATTAAAGAAATCTTTCAAATTCTGGATTAATGGTCAATCTGGATTGATTCTTGCACGCAATATTTCTGTGATCACCAGCCTCAGGGGTAGTGTGTGCATGTGTATTTATGAAGACACAGTCCATCAGGCATATTGACCCTGGAAGACCAATGTGGGCTTCAAAACATTGGGGAGTGTCTATGGTTTAGTGCGTGTAGCTGGCTGCGAATACTAATTTTATGGCAGGAAAAGTTTCTGTTGCATAATGTATGGCGGTTCGTTCAGTGTGGCTTATTAGGGTCCCTCAAGCACTTCCATTTAGAGGGTTTCAGTCTTTTCTTCCCTCTCTGAAAAGAGCAAGGGAAGGCTTGTGTAACGTACCTTTACCCTGTATCTTGCATGAGCATTTGGAACTCGGCTCTAGTGGATAAAAGCTGACCTTTTTTGGTTGAAAATGCTTCTTTGGACTGAAAGAGAAGCAACCTGACTGTGGGGCAGGCAACAAAGCTTGGGAGTTACAGGAGAGAAGAAGCAGGGAAGGTGGTAGTAGTAGAGATCTGAATGGGAAAGACATCCTGATACTTGGAAGCAAAGTCCCATATTCAAGTCAAAGACAGGATGGTTATTTTGTGTGTAAAATTCCAGGGATCAAAACCAAGGTAACACTGAGCAGGATCAGTTAATAAACCAATCAAAATAATAAAGCCTGAAGTTGGATAAGCCTAGGTGTATAATGTTTTCCTGTTTACCCAGCATCTCTAATTGGTAGGGAAGCTGTTAGCAAGAACAGGAGATAATTTTTATTTACCTTCTTGTCACATTCCATGCTAGAGGAGAATTAACACTACTATCAGTAAACGGAGCAGAATCAGATGGAATTGGAATACATGGTAGTTTAGAGGATGCCTCTGAAATGTTTGATAGCTGAGATGGATCAAAGACTTCCTGGAAAATGTTTCTCTTGGTGTCTCTTTTTAGCATTTCAGGAGGAAATTGGGTAATGGTGTCAAATAATTGTGTTTGTGCAAGAAGGTACCAAAACATTATCAGTCAGTGCCTAGCAGTACCCTGTTTAAAAGACCAGAATGTTTCAAGGTAAACTTCAAGCTAGAGTAAGCAGAAAATACTAGAAGAAATATATACAGTAGACACATTCAAAAAATGATATTGAGATATTGGCAGTGTTTATGTTAAGGAGATCTGTGAAAGATGTCACTCAAAAAGTTTAGGACATCCATTTCATGAAAACTGTTGTGAAATCAATTTAAAAATTAGAGTGCAGAGAAGTGCATTATTCATAACTAAGTTTACTCCAGTCATGAAAAGATAGATAGACATTAATTAAAGATATGCTTCTTTGTTAGATGTTATAAAAATCTCCCAACTTTCGAGTCTACAAACTCCAAAGGTATTTCAAAATACCAGGAAGTAGCAGGCTTGCCAAGATGCATTGAAGCGATAAAGACACTTGAAAGAAATTCAGAAGGAAAGATAACCTTCAAGGCAATAAAAAGCATGCACATTGGTGTAACTCCAAAAATAGATTGTATGGAGATAAATATGTATAAGGTCTTTCACAAACCTGTGTGAACATGTGCTTTCGTGGGAGAGCATTGCTATGGGATCTGGAAGTGAATACTCCATACTGGTGTGAAATATGATTTGCCCTTTGTGAGAACTTATGGTAAACATGGTAACAGAAAAAGAAATTAAAAGAGGAAAAGCACTGTCATAACTTGTGCAGTATTTAGTGGTACATGTTAACTTGGGGAGGAAGTTCTCTGGTGATTTTTAATAGTGAAACCTTCACTAAAAAGATGGATACTCGGTGTTGCAACATGTCTGTATTTTAAAAACATTTATTTACATATTAATTTGAAAAATACTTCTGGGAGGATAAATGTGTTATTAGGTACTTGGGTTTTCTTCTATCCAATGAATACAGCATCCTGCTAAAACAGATACCTCCTGTTGAACTGCTTAATTGTTACTTCACTGCATCACATCTCTTTTAAACAAAAATAAGCTGTGGTAGCCTTTTGTTGTTGTTTGATATTTAAATGGTACTAATATGTATACCAGCTGTATATTGCTTTGGAATAACTGGAGTCTTCTGTGGTTTCATCCATTCCCTTTGACCTCTTTAGATTAGTAAGAAAGATAGAATGGTGGATGTGGACAGAAGGTTTCTACTTCTTTAAAGAAAGTGTATTTATTCAGGTGAACTTGTAAGACTGCTTAGAATTTGGTGTTGAATTGTGTTTGGCTGTGTGTGGTGTTAATTGGTTTTAGGATTTTGTGTCAGGTTAGCACTCAAACCATTGATTGCCAGCCTAAACGTATTGTTCTGCTTTGTAGTACTACTGAAAACTTCTTGTCCTTTTGAGCAATCATCTTTTACCCTTAAACTACAGTTTCAAAGCTGTGATGCTGCTTTGAAGTTTCCTGTTCATATATTATCGCAGGGAAAGCTGCCATGCTGTTTGACAGGGACTGTGGGATGAAGGACTCGGGGTCGGGGGGCTGCTTTTTCTCTACAAGCAGTTTTGCACCTCAAATGAGGATTCTTCTCCTGATTACTTTTGGAGCACTTGTTAGAGCACAATTCATAGGAGGCATAAAATTTCAACACAGGCTATTTAAAATACTGCTTTTGTTCTTGCCTGTTAACTCTCACAATTGAAACCCTAAGGAATATTTGAAAAGTGCTGGTCACAATTTTGTAGGTAATAGGATCATAAATAAACATCTCTATGCAGATAAGGACTTAACAGAAATCCATCCTTTGAAGGGAAAACCTATTCTGCAGCTTTAAATTGCTGGATTTATCTCAATAGCATGCAAAGTACTACAAAATAGATGTGCACAACATCCCCCCAACAATTACAAACATCTATCCTATTGTGGTGGATTTAGGATTGGAAAGGTGAGGTTAGACTGATACTGTAGAAGAATCTTGAGAAAGTGTAATACTTGAAGTGATTTTTTATTTTCAATTTATTTCTTTCCTTGCGCTGACAAGCATCTGCAGTTCCCATTGAATTTCCCTAGACATTCCCTAGAATTCCCCAGAAGAAACACTCTAATCAAAATATGACTTGACTTACTCACATCCCTCCAAAAAAGATAAAATTGAGGCTTTGATTGAGTTTTAAGTCTGGTGTTGTTTGATCATATTAACACATAGGTGAGCATAAACTTCATGTACACACACAAACACATAGTTAGCAAAAAATACTAATACTTTAGTCTAAACTGTATACTCACTACAAAGGAAAAAGAGAAAGCTCAGTGGGGGTTCATTTGAACCCACTGGAGAAAGATGACTAATGGCAGAATAAATATACAACGCTGCTTTCTTTCTTTCTTTCTTTCTTTTTTTTCTTTCTTTCTTTTTTTTTTTCTTTTTGGTCAAGTTTTGCATGGGGAAAGTGGGTAACGTGGCTTGACTCAGCTCTGATAAAATGAGCCTTATGATTATTGATGCCCTACTTAACCAAAATATGGATCCAGAATTACTCTGACAAGCATCAATGTGCCTGTTATTTTGTGCAGAAGAAAATAATTGTTCTTAAAGAGGAAAAAAAACCACAACAAAAACCAACCAATCAAAAACAAACTAACAAAACGCAAAAAAAACCCCACCAAAACCAATTTCATTAAGGAAGAGTAGGTCAAGGTAGCTATGCTTGACAGTCTAGTTTATGCCTAGAGAGAAGGAACAGAGGTTTTTTTTTTCCTGCATAAGAGCCTCAAAAAGATCATAAAAACCTAAAGAAGGTAGAAGATGAATGGGATATCTTGGTATTTTTCTGTATTCCATTTTACTCGAAAATACTGTTAATTGCTGTTGAGAAATAAGTCTGTTTATGATATTTTTTTTCTTTTTCCTGACAAAGTCACCATGTTAAAGACTGAATTTTGGTCACTGAACACATTCGTTAATAGTGATAGTGGACTTGTTTATGAACTGTCAGAGAGAACAGTAATGTTTTCAAAAACATGCAAATGGAATTTCAAGGCCATGCTTGTGTTGCATGTATTTCTTACTTAGTGTTTGGTATTTTGTATCTCAGCAATGCTTGATGGTGTGAATGCTGGGGTAATGTAACAGGCATGTAAAAGAAGGTGCTCGTTTACTGAAAATAAATAAAATGCAGGTTTAACAAGAGCCACTAAGAAAAAATTGTGATCAGAATTTGTAGGGAGCTAACTTAGGCAGCTGTAAAATCTGGTTTTGGTTGTTTACACACAATAATAGCAGTTTACACACAATAATAGAAGTAATCTGTTGCTCTAATATTTCTCTGAATATTTAGAAACTGCTTGCAAAGCTGAAAATCCAGATGTATTTTCCTTTATTTAAAAATGATTATTATTTTTAGATAGATAGTATAAAATTATATTTGTAAATTATATTGGGGGGAGGTTCTTTGTTTTCCTGCTGGCTGATAGATGAGCAAAAGGTATACTTTTTTATATATAGCCAGCTGTACAGCCAGAAATAAATGTACTTTAAATATCTAGACTACACACACAAGTAATTGTTGGAGTGTTTCTTGGCAGTATTTGGTGAAGATATTTTTGATATTTTTAATTCTCTGCATGTGCTTGTTCTATGCCTTTTGTGTTATTTTGTATACCACCCAAACTTAATCCTATTACTATTTAAAGTACTTGTAGTGTAATTCCACTTGTGCTATCATGAGAGGAGGGATTTTCTTCTCATTCTGTTTGCTTCAAAGCAAAAAATTTAGCAGCATTTGCAGCCTTTTGTACATGAATGTTTCTAAATTAACCTCCATGTTTTTCTCCTTCCCATTAGCAGAGGTGAATGGGCAGGGAGTCATATTTGGGGACCTTAGTAAATACATCACGTTATTTTAATCCTGTTCACAACTGCAGTGATTATTAAGATCTCTGTAATTTGTAGGCTGATTTTTTTTTTTTTTGCAATTTCACGTTTGTGAAATATTATAGCAACTTCTTGTGTAATATGTCTGAACCGATTACAATTTCTTTCTATATTAGATATGTAATGTTCAAACCTGTAGTTTGTTGTACTCTTAAATACTCCTATGTTACAGTTCTCTATAACATTTACTTGAAATATTACTTTTACATTTAACAGTGCAAGTGCAAAATGAGTTCTTGCAGGTTTCTTCTTTTGTGGTGCAACTGCACCTGAACCTTGCAAAATATTACTTTTATTCTCTCGGTTTGGCTCTCTCTTGAGCAGTGACTGCCAAATAGTTCAAATTCCTCATCTGTTTGACTGTGTCTGTGAATATCTTGCAACTGCTCCTAGCTTTCTGCACTTAGTCCTAGGAGGAAATTCCCTCCCTTCCTGCCCTCTCCTGGATGCTGTCAGTACATGGATAACTGTAATATTTGAAATACCAAGCAAATCCATCCCCTGTTAGGGGCTGGAGTAATGGGAGCTGTGATGTTCTTTCAAGGTATCTCATGCCCTTCTTTAAAAGCTGATCTATGTTGTAAGAGGTAAAAGCAGTGGGGCTCTCTGAATGGGGCTTACATGAATCCTGAGAACATCCACCTTCCAACTATAGTTAATTTACAGCTATTCTCAGTCTTTGGATAGTAATACATCTGCAGTAGGTCAGTGTGTGGAACCCCATATTACTGTAGTACCTCATTAAAAGTTTCTGAGGTACCCTTTGTAGCTTTCCAGTGTGCAGCAGTACAGCAGGAAGAAGGGGAAACATTAAACATGTCTACACTTGTGATTTAGGGCAAGTTTTCCCCAAAATAAATAAGGTGTGTACGTCCTGGGATAATTCTACTGCTCACAAGAAGCAGCATATTCCCTCTTTGTAGAACACCTCTTCTAGTTGTATGATGCTATTTTCAGCTGAACCCTGTGGGCTGGCTGGTTGGAATCTCTCTTATTAATGCTTTGAAGGGAAATTAGACTTGGAATCTGAGAAAATACCTCTTAATATTTCATAATGCATGTTTTACTCATGTGCTTCTAGGTACTTAGCAAACAAAACATAGTTTCTTGCTTTTCATAGTAGAACTTAATAACACTGATTCTCTCTGTGTGTTCTAAATTTGGGCAGAGTGTGCAAAATCTAATTATTGCCAGGGTTTTTAATTGTTTCAGTAACCCCATCATGACTGTTTGCTTATTGACTGTATTGCTGAGAGACTCCCAATTAAGAGTTGTTCTTGCAGTCTTTCAAAATTAAGTGTCCACTACCTCTGAAGTGTCTCCAGTACCTTATGATTTGCAGTACTAGCAATCTCTCATGAAGACTGTGCAAAACATAAAAATTTGTCTTTCATAATGAAATGAAAATTTCAGCTATGGCAAACAACATTGGTAGCTAATTAATGCTATATTAAATTGGTGGTAATACTTGGAAGTTACTGTCTTCCCAAGTTTACATTGTGATGGATGTCTATTTTTTGAGATACTCATGGTAGCTGAATGTCAATTCCTGTTGATTTTATTGAGTCTTTGGAATGTAATTACTGTTGTGCTCTTGAAAATGTCCATAATAAACACTCCCATTCTGTACATGCTTTGCAAAGGAATGTATTGTAGCACTTGTACACAGTATGGTAATCCCCTGTATAAGAATGGGCTGTGTTTAATACCAATGTAGTTATTGCTTTTTAATTTCTTTTTTTGGGGTTATTATTTTGCCATTGTTAATACTAATATTGGAATAACTGTCAAGTGGTCCACAGTTTTTACAGTATTGAAAGAGGAAAGTCCACTTTATATTAAAGTATTATTTTTCTGGAGATAGCGAACAAGTCTTTCTAGGATTACCTGCCAAACAAAGTTTTAAGGTTATTGCAGGGTTGTAATAAATTCAAGGTGTCTGTATTTGCATGCATTTTTAGTAAGTTAGGGACTTCTCTGTGGGAGGAATACAACTGCTATGTTTGTCTAGCAGTGACTTTCAGCGTTAAGCCTAACCAGACTATAACATCTTGGTTTTGTCTTTAGAGTTACTTCTGGGGAAAAAAAATGATTATTTTTTGTCAGATCTGATTTCCGTCACAGCTACCCGTACACCTACCTGAGCCTGCAAGGCAGACATCTCTATGTGTGAGGAGTGGGTGATGGTGTAATGCTATAAATTCACGGCTGATATGGTGGTCATGGCTTGGAAGAGCTCAAGACTGTATTTTCTACTTCCATAGGACTGGCCACAGATTCTCTTCTTGAATCAATTAAGACCTTAGATTTCCAAACCATAATGCACTGTTGGTATTCTACCAACAGAATCGTCCATAGGGCTGTTATCTAGGGCTGAAGTGATTGTGGGTGCTTTTATTTAACTTCATGGCTCCTGGTTTTCTTGAGAGGGTTTGGTGGTTTTTTTTATATCAGAAGAAATGAAGTGCACAGCCTAAGGCTTGATGGGACTGATTTGAATGGGAATTTGGAATAATTTAAATTTCCAAGGCTTGTGGTATGTGAGCGTTGTTAATCACGTTAGCAAGCTGGCCTTCTCTCAGTGCTGACATGATTTACAGTATTGGTATTAAGCTTTGCACTATACCAAAGGTAAAGGTGATTTACCAGCTTCTAGTTGGGATGTTTCTTCTGATTATACAAAAACTATTTCATACTCTATGACAGACTAGGGTGAATCACATTTATCATTAGAAAATACTTCTCTCTTAAAAGAAGGAGGAGACCAGGAAAAAAAGTACCAGGAGAAAAAGAACCTGGGAAAAGAGTGTAACTGAAAATGGAATATGAACCAAGATTCAAAGGAAATAATGTTAATTTAGACATTGATGTAAATCACTACATCCAAATACAGGTTTCTTATCCATAAACCATATTGGTGCTCCGAGCAAGATGAAAGGAGTCTAATGATGAGATTATCTGTTTAGCAAGCTGTTTTTCAATATTAAATTACTCTTCCCTTTCTCTTCACTTCTGCTGAAGGTAAAATGTAAAAAGGTTGAACATTTTCATTTATGAAGAGCTAAATTACCGTATATTACTATTAAGGTCTGATATCAGGCCGAGATTCATTTTTTACTTGATGTCTAGTGTTTTAGAACAAGAGATGTCTGATGGGGTACCCAGTCTTTCTTGGGTGCCTGCCAAATCTTGTATGTCAGCATTCCCTCTGATCTTTTAATGGGGGTTAAAAGGAGAAAACCAAGGTTTTTATTACAAGTGGAAAGTAGTTTGCAGTAGAGATTGTTTTCTTTTAGTTATTATAATGATGGTAGTGCATCAAATGCTATTTTATTTTTATAGGACCTTTTTTTTCTTCTTTGTTTTTTTCTTTAAAATATGGTAGAGAACAGGAAGTGGGGAAACTTCTCAGAATTTTTGTTAATTGGATAATGAAATGCTTTAAAAATATTCTTCGAAGTTTACAAATGACTGTTGGACTGAGCTTCACAGTTGTTTGTGATACCAGGAAAGGCAGCAACTTGGCACCTTTTTTAAATACTTTTGTTAGCGCCAGGGATGTGTTGTCTGGTATCTGCACCCACAGTGGTCACAGGAGCTGTTTGACTCCTTCAGTGAAATGTGCTGGGAAGCAGCCACTTAATTGCAATGCAAATCTCTGTGGTTTTTCCTCTGTGTGTTCTGTTATGGCAAAGTCCTACGCAAATTAACAGAGCATAGAGGTACTTACTGAAAATTTATGCTGTTCCTATACTGCTTAATTGAGACTATAATCCCCTCAAGGATTTAGCATCTTTTTTGATCTATTAATACTATTTTCTGTTCTATTACGTTCTACTTCTGAGTAACATTACTGTTTCATCTGAAATAGATTCTTCAGGTTTGGGTGGTTTGGGTTGGGT
>VXAD01009317.1:172229-361884 GCA_013399195.1 Dicrurus megarhynchus
CCCGCCCTGCCTAATTATGGGAATTCAGATCCATCTTCCATTGTACAATCCTGTCTGTCTTCACCTTCCTTTATAGCTGTCTTCGCTGTAGCATTAACAGTGCCACCAGGAAAAAGAAAAGCAGCCTGCAACCCTGCAGCTCTTCCTGGTGAGCTGTGGAAATTCATAATCTCTCTTTGACCAAATGACCTGAAATCTAAGAGAGCTGAAGTTGCTTCTTCAAGTGTACTTTTCTTTAGAATATAATGGCTGTGCTTTGTTAATTCAAAATCCACCCTTTTGGGCAGAAACGTGGGGGTTTTAAGACTACCATTAAATAGCGGATGAGCGTTCACTGTGTGCTGTTAGAAAACATGTACTCACAGCATCAGAATTTATGCAGAGTATGTCAAACAGCAGCTGTTGTCAAAATCACAGTTAAAAGAAAACACCAAACCCATATTTAACTGCTGGAAAATAATTTAATCTCCAATAGGTGGGTGAATGATGGGGTCATCCACACAGATTTCTTCCACAAATTTTTCTTTTTTTCCCTTTCTCTTTTCAGATGAAATTCTCTTTTCTTTCCAGATGAGGTAGGAAAAAAAAATAACCTGGAGGTGCTTTGTTTCCCAGAATGACATGCATACATTCCCTATTCTTGTCCTTTTGGCCTGAGAATAAGCACAGCAGGTTCCTGGGAATTTTTGTGAGCCTGTTGCTGTTGCCTGTTGATCACTACCGACACTGTAGAAAACCATTCAGATTATGACAGCTGTAAGCAGTTCAAACTATCCTTTGCATAGAATCTGAGTGCTTAAGAGGACTGTACCCTTCATAAGGAGCCTGCTTGAAAATTTGCTGGTAGGCTCTATGAATCCTACTAATGGCTTCAATGAACCTTATCAGTTCATGGGGTTTTAATACCCATAAGCTACAATAATTCTGCCTAGGTCTCATGTCTCTACTTACTCCAATAAATATGCACTGTAACTTGTAATACAAAAGAATATAGAGTGCTGTGGCTGCTGGTGCTTGATTTCAAGGAGTAGAGTATCCAGAAGCAGGATGCAAACTCACTGAATAAAACCCTGGAAATACCTGTGGGGGGCAGCAGTGCCTCAGGTCATTCAGAAATGGGGCCATAATTCCTTGAAGGACTGCCTTTGTTTCTAGTTAGGGAAAGCACCTTAATTTTAAAAAAGAATAGCGGAAGGAAGAGCAGAGCAACACTGAGATGTTTTGGCTCTTGGGAAACCTTGTCTTTTCTCCTGGTCTCCCTGGCTGCTCCTGTGTGCTGGCTGAGCAGGCAGGACTTGGGCACCTTTTGCATTTGCCTCCAAGAAGCCACTGGAATAGCTGCTGTGGTGTCCTTAATGCAGCTCTGGTGAAGATTGAGTGATTTTATTTTCCACAGCAGCTGAGCTGGTTGAATCTGTTCTGCTGCCAGTAAGCTTGTATGTCTCCCTTTGTTGGTAGATGCCTAGGCAGGAGTAATTTGTGTGGATGGAGAAAAAGACAGAAGCTGTATAAAGTGTGCAGATGATGTAATGTGGGTCAAATCCCTGCAGAAAGAGGTGTCAGAGATGTAATGTTGATTTTATATGCCATAGTTGGGGGGTTTTTTTGATGCAGTTCTCATTTCACAAAGTTGGGGGGAGGAGATGCCTAATTTTTAATACGAGCAGTTTACAACCATTCACAGTTAAACAGTTTATAGGATTCTTGGTAACAAAAGGTGGTCTAATTATAGAGGAAAGGAAAACAATATAGTGAGGATATTTACAATGTGTGACCTGTGTGAATTATGATCTTGTTAACTATGCAAAAATGACAAAAACCAGAACCATCCCGGTGAATGAAATGTTTAGCCTTCCTTCAATGAACTTTTAATATAGAAGATATGGAGGAGGCTAATTTTTTCCCTTTAACATCAAAAGAAGCCTGCACTTTGGGTGAACCTGTACTTTCTTAAGATTCAGTGCACTAGACTTCAAACTGGAAGAAAAATGACAATATTTTTTCTTTACAACTAGCCCACACTAGAGTGTTTAGTTTCTGCCAGTAAATCACATGCCAGGGTTTCTACTGCCCTCTTAAATCAATTGAAGGTGTGATTCCTTTCCCTGTGATTTTTGTTTAACTTCCCTTTTGTAGTTGGTCTTAATTGTTCTTATTTGCAGGCTTTAAATGTTGATGGACTGTGTCATTTATAACCCTTTTTCATTGCACAATGACCTTCATAGGGAAATTTCATACATGTTTTCATTGGTCTTTGGTGGCATTTCTGTTTTATGTATGTAAGTGAAACTGGCAATAAAAATTAGTGCGCAGAAGTAGGGTCTTCTGATGAAAACAATGTTCTAAAAATCTGGTTACACTATAGATAGAAACATTTCAAAATGTTTTGTTAACCTACACTGAAACTCTGCAAGCACAGATTGGCAAATGTGAAGTCTCCAGTGAATTAAATTTTGTGGTTTTCTCCTGAACAGAAGCAACCAACTGTGAATTTTGTCCCATACTAACACTTCATGTAATCCCAGCTGCAGTATTTCTACCCTTTGCACCTTCTTGTTGCTGTTGTGGTGGGAGGAGTTGTACCCTGTACAAACTGAGGTGCAGAGAAACCTCGTGTCCCCCGTTAGAGTGTCATCCTGTGAAGATAAGTGAGTTTTACCCCAAGATGTCCCATCCCTGCCATGAAGCTGTTGCTGAACTAACAAGGCAACAGGGTTAGGAAGTGGTGATGGAGAAAGGGGAATGGAGTTTGCTACAGTGCAGGGATAGCAGTGTGTAATGAAGTTTCAGGTAGCTTTAGTTGGGGCTCAGCTCAAGTGCATGCAGCAGCCTGCCCAAGTCAGCATGTCGCAGGACACGGGGCAGAAATGTAGAACAAAGTAAATTAAATTTAACCCACAGGGTAGTTCATGACCACTTAGATGCTGCTGGCTCTAAGATTACAATAGATGTGGAAGTCCAGAACCAATGGTTTGTTCTAATTATTTTCGCTAGCAGATCAAAAAGACCACTTTTGTAAAGTTGATCTGCCCTTTTTGAAAGGATTGAGATAGGTAAGCATGTCAGTTTGTCAGGTTGTTTGGCCATGTCCGTTCCATGCAACTTTTGAATCCCAGACTTTCAGGCATATATGGCAGATCTTGTGAAAGCTCCAGCACTTGAACTAGGGTGTTGTAACTAGTGCAAATTTGCCTTCCTTGCTGAGGGTTGATAACATCAGGAACTCATCTCTGGGAACAAGATGATCCTCTTCTCCTCTTGGAAAGATGCAGCTCAACAGTTTGAAGTTAGAAAAACATGAACTAATTTGGGTTTAGCTAATTTATGGCTGTACAAGAACAGAATTTTCTCATCTTAGTTATTCTTTGCTGTACTTTGAGAAGCCTGTTCCAACCTTTTCTCCCTGTTTTGGCCAGGATGACATTAACTGACTCTTAGCATTCTCTTATGTTTCTTGTTTTCTGGTTTTTAGGAAGGAAGGCAAATCACGTGTTTTTTCCTTTTCTTTTTCTCCTTCCACTTCCAACTTTTAAATACTCTGGCTGGTTTCAACCAATCCCAATTCAAAGCAGAAATACCAGAGTTATATCATTCTCTTATGTTGCATTTTAAATTTTAAATTAATAGAAAAAAGGATGATTTTTTTAACATATAATGTTCACAAAAAACCTCGAGCTTTGTGTTTGTATATTTCTCATGGCTGCTGTTACAGCTCTAGAATGAGCAATATCTTTTGAGTGGCTGCTTCAAATGAAATCCTCACCAAACTCTCTTTGAGGAGTTTCTATGCACTGCCTGAGAATAAATCAGTAAACATTGTGATTTTGATGCTGGGTTTCCAGTGTGAGTACCATTGGTAGCAGAAGTCCAGTACAAAAAAAGCAGAAATAGACTATGTAGGCTGTACATTATAAATGTTTATATCCCACTACTTCTCATGTATTAAACAGAGTAACCTCTGACAGTAATTTGGAAGAATGTATCTGAATGGATAAAGATGTCTTTGGTGGTGTGTGAGCTAAGTGGTGACAAGGCTGCAGTGTTTTCTCTTGGTGTACGATTGCTGTCAGTAGCGCTAAAAGAGAACACTTTTTTTTTTAGCAAAACAGTGTTTCAGTGCCCATTACTGCAGTATGACACACAGAGTTAGTCTCTTTTTATTGTATTAATAAACAGAGCTTTGTCCTTCTCTGGCTGTTGGCTTGTAACCTTTATCAGAAGATATCTTTTAGAGCTAAAGGGGAAATTTGGGATTTGGGTGCTGCTGATGCTGAAACTGGCATTGCATTTCCTGTTGAATATCTCCAGATTTAAAAGGAAAAAAGCAAGCCAGTTGTCTGTCAGAGCAGGTTAGAGGGCAGCATGAGGGAACTCCATTTGATCTCTCAACTCCCCCCATTTTCTCTATTCAGTATCTTTGCTGTGTCCTGCTGTTCTCCCTTCTTCTGAGGGAAAGTGTGAGCATGGTATATGTGAAAAAGCTATGCTCTGAAGATACAGCCAGTAGTTCCAAGAGTTGATAAAAGTGGAACTGACATGTTTGTCTCCTAACAGCAGCTTCTTGTGTAATATGCTCTCCATCCATCTTCTCATATATCCAGAGTGTTTTAAATGGGATAGTTCTCATTTAGGACATTTTTGAAGCAGGGCAAATATAAGAAGTTTATCATAGATGTTTAGAATGAGCAGATGAGGATTGAACCATGGTTTTCTAATTTCCAGGAGTCATGTCTCACTGGATGATCTTTTTCTTATCTTCTTTGTACTCTTGTACTCTCTTTCATGTTGACATATCTGTTTTGCAGTGTGCAGAGAGAAGGTAATGATGAGGATTACATCATATGAATTATAAAAGACCATTTCACCTCAGCTGAGAGACTTCACTCTCTACATGTTGTTGTTTCCAGACTCAGGAGAATAGTTTAATTGACCAGACATGGAAATAGACATTGGTCTGTGTTCTAAACAAACTTACCTAGAGTATAAGGCTGAATTTTGTTTGACAGTAGCTAAAACAATAAAGGATGACACTATAAGAATGAGTTTGTTAGAAGGAGCTGAAGCATATCTGTTTAGCTTCAGTGTTGGCAAACAACTGCTCATCAGTAGTTCTGTCCAGAAAAATCCATGAAGGAATGCAATATCTTCAAATTTATCAAAATCAAAATCATCAAAAATTTATCAAAATCATCAAAATTAAGAGTTTTAATCAGATTTCGAACAAAAACAATAGAGGGTTTATTCATGTGTACTGCAGGGTAGAGTGATTCTCTGCAACAGTCTTTTTATCAGCACTTTGCTATTGAACAACATTGCCAGAATCAGTATATACCAAACCACCAGATGAAAGAAACCCTGGTTTATTCCGAGTGCTTCATTTTATGAACTATTATACGGTTCAATTTCAGTTTTAAAACTGTAGTACATGTCGTAGATCTTGAAGCATTGAATGTTAAAGAAACGATTGAACATAGTTTTAAGTGTTCTCTGCCTCAAGTTCTTAATTGAGAACATAAAGGAGTTTGCCTTGAGAGTTAGGTGGAATAATTAGTCTTCCAGGTATCTTATTTTAAATGTAATGGCTTTTGCTGCCTCATATAGTGCTGGTGGGATGATATTAGGTAGAGTCCTAATGGAGAGCCTGTTATGGGACTCAAATTTTTGACTGCAAGAGCTTGTTCTTCACCCTAGGATCTAAATTTTTGAACCGTTAACACAGATTGCTTTCCCAAAATGTTGATTAGGAATTAGATTCAAGTAGAAGAAGAAAGCAGTGAAACAGTTTAATTGTGATTCACTCTGCTGTTTCTTTATATTGCAATTTCGTTGTTTCACTAGTTCTTTGTTGCTGTGGTCTGATAGAATAGGCAAGACCTGAATTTTAAAACTTGAAAATGATCCCTCTTGTCTCACAGCTTTCATCACTTATTTAAGGTTATGAAAAAGAGCTTGGTATTTTTTTCTTACTGTATTGCTTCGATAGCTGAAGCAAGAGGGGCAAAATGGAAAAATCCTGCTACGGCTTGTAGCATAAATACCGTGTAACCCTTGACATAGTCTAGGTGTTCAGCTTCCACCCTTTCCCCAGTTCTATTTTGAAATTGCTCTTTGGTGTCTCAGTAACAATCTGGTGGCTTCCTATGTCATTCTGTGACCCAGCACAGCTGGGTGTGCCAGGGCTGTTGGAATCACATGCAACTTTGTAAGTTTGGCGTATGTGTCAGGAGTGTTTGTCCCCCATCAGCAGTTTCACATCCCAGCACCAAGAGCCTGAATTATTACAAGTGATTTGCAACCAAGTAGCATTTTTTGTCATTAGGTCTTTGTTCTGTAGGTACAAGAAGTGAAGCAAGTATATGATGTCAGCAAGAGAATGTGACTGAAAGCAGATAATAACTGGAACAGTTTCTCAATTTTAGTGTCGCTCAACATTCTGTCCTGTTTGCTTTAAGAAGAGTGGTCTTGCTGCATCTGTAACATGCTGAAAAATAGAACGCTGCTATGTGTGCACTGCTAGGTAGGGAGGCTTCCACAGTACACCAGACATGTGGAAAACCCTTCCCAGGATGGCAGTCATGCTGCTGCAGACATGCTTAGGAAAGTAGAGGCTGCCAGAGCAGGCTATTGCTGGTTTTAAGGTTTTGAATGCTGCTGCTTTTATCTTTACAATTATGCTGCAATGGGTTATGGGGAAGTAGAAGAGGGGAAGCCACATCAGGTCAAATGACCGTTGCTTCTTCATTCTCTACAAAGGTTATGGTTAGAGGAATTAACACACCATGGAGGTAGTAACATGCTTAACAATTTTTTAATATTTTTTTTAAATGTAGGCACACAAGTGATTACAATAACTCTTACCCAGCCCTTCCTGGAAGATGACAGAAGTTTGTTATTTTCTTAGGTTTGCTCAGAACAAAATTTAAATACCACTGTATCTCCTTCTAATAGCTTTGGAATGTGTTGGCAGATCCATTCTATGATTCCACTGTGGAGTTAAAATCTCGGTGATAATAGGTTTCCAGAAACTTTATGTTGCTTTTGGGACTGGGGGGATTATTGCCTCTGCAGAGTAAGTGAGAGGGAGAACTGTGGAGTTTCCCTTTATTTCACAGTTGGTTGATGTGGATGGAGCTCGGACAAGGCTGTTTCTGCCTGGCCAGTAACAGGCATAGGGTTGCATATTTAAAGCAATGGGATGTCCTGGGATATGTGTGAAAACCGAGGATAGCATATGTGGGATTTACAGTGCATTCATTGACACTGGCAGGGAAGAGTCTGTGGACAGCAGAGGTAGTACTGTGAAACACTGGGGACAGAAGGTGTAAGTGATATACAGCAAATCTAATGGAAATTGGTTTGAATTGTCATTGTGCACATAAAACAGTCCAACCCAAACCTCAGCTTAGATGATCAGGTTGTGGGTTCAGGCCAGGTAAGTTTTGCTCTAGAAAGACCACTCTATAAGTACTGAGGAAGTTCTTTTGAGAGGTGATGACTGAATGAATGAATGTGCAATTTGGTGTTTAGTGAATTTCAAGGGCTATGAAATTCTGTTATTGAGGGATACAAATATGCTGCCCCACATTTGACACAGAACTTGGAAACAAATCATGGCTCTTCCTATATAATTGCTGGAGGTCTGCGAAGTGAGATTACTGGTTATAGTATTTCTTAATTTGATAATAGGGTTACCACTTTTCAATTTACATTTCCCTCATTCAAGTTATTGTAGAATCTGTAGATTACAATTATTTGCTAGATTGACGCTGTTTAATTAGTTTTTTTAAAAGAATTTGCAGAACAGCCTCTTGACAACTGCAGAGTATGGTTACAGAAGAGCTGAAGCCATTAGGTTTAGCCTGGGTTTATGACAGTTCATGGGGGTAAGGAGTGGTTGTTACTATGAATGCGTTTTTTGACTTCATAAAGTTTGTAATTACAACTGGCATTTCTTAGCCTGTTGATATCTGAAAAGAGATATTATTTGTGACACTTGTAGTTGGAGAGTTCTGGGTAGGGGACTGTAAACCACTTGATTAAAACCTGCTGTGCTGATTGTTTTACTCTTAAGGGAAAAATACATTCATGTTTTACTTGAGAATAGTCTCTTTAAAAATGTTAACTTTCACCAGAATGCTGGATGACTTTAAATAAATAAATAAAACTAAGCTGTGATAATTACATCTTCTATTTGGCTCTTGAGTGCAAATGTTTCAGTTTAAAATGGCTACAAATTGAATCTGAGCAACTTCTAGTATTACTTATGGTAATAACTGTATCTTATTCCTTCAGAACTTTTATGCAGCTGGTTTAAATAAAATAAATGCAGATTGCCTTTAGTAGCCTTCCACCATATTTAACTACTATCAGACTTTTCTGAGACTTCTTGATGTGAAGTTCCCTTGCACCATCATTAATATAATTGCAACAGGGAATTACTGTATTTCATGCTCACTAAATTGTTTTAATATGTTTGGAGTATGTTTGTTCTTCTTGAAAAGCCATTTGAATTTCTAACTTCCTTGGGCACCTGAAGAGAGACTTAATAGCTATGTAAGTCTCCTGAGGCATGATCCCAAGCTGATAAAAAAAACACTTGCTGACTTTTGTGTTTCAAACCAGACTTCTGGGGGACAGTTCATTTTTTAGGTGATAGGTTTGCTGGAATTTTTGTGTGTCAAAGTAGCAGATATGGGATTAGTTAAACTGCAAAGAAAGACCTTACTCATCTGTTACCATAGCTTCACTTCTGTAACATCATCTCCAGGAAATAAATGTTTGTATTATTTTGTCCTGTGTTGTGTAATACAACAGAATAAACGCTATAAATTTACTTTAATACTGTAATAGTTGTCTTGAGTAAATTACAACTCAGCCTGAAAATGTGAAGTTGTAGTGCTAGTGGATGAGGATAGGGGAGTGAACAAAGGGATCTGTCAGTAAAAGACAGTAGTTTTTGTTGTTGTTTTCTTCTGTGGCTTGTACAGCAAATGTCTAATTGTCTGACCTTGTGTCCTTTTAACAACTGTCTGCTCTGATTCAATATGGAGTCTTGAGCTCTAATGTAGAGCAATGTTTTTGAAAGAAATTCTGGCAAGAAAGTTGTAATGCTTTGTTTGAGAATGTCCTACTTTGGAAATGGAGATTGTTTTAACCTTGGGTGCCATATAATGAATGCATTTATGTAACTATATTCTTTTCTTAGAGATGAAACCAGTTCCTTTATACACACAGTGAGAATGTGTCTGTGATGTGGCTCCTAGTTCCATTAAATTGTGACTATGTCGTTTATAATGTGCATTTCTCTGTAATCTGTGTAGAACAGAGATTTCATCTCCTCCTAAGAATACACTGTACAGACAGTGGGTTATCGCTTCATCATTATTCTTAAAAATGAAGTCTGTTGAGCACCCTAAAAGGTTTTCTCATTCCTAAGAAGGAGAACAGATGGTGTTTGTAGAACTGGTTGTGTTTGTTCATTGCTGAAGTCTCCACTTCAGGTATTTGAGGTATTTATTTTAAAATAAACCTCATATAAAGGAGGAAAACTATTTCATGTAATATTACCTCTGCATGACTTTGGAGAAAGGTTAATGAAGTTCTTTCATATTTAAAATTTACTAAATATGTGTATATATATATAAGTTATGGAAGAACTACAGAGAAAATTTTTTTCTCAGTAGTCTTTTGCATTACTCTGGAATTCAGAGTTTTGGCTACAGTTTTGAGACTTATATAGGACCTTAGCATGTGAACTTGAAAAGAAAATAAATCTAGGAATATAAAGGGGAAAGGAGGAGAAAGAGCATGAAATAAAATCCAGGGGAAAAAAAAAAAAAACCACCAGCTGCATAGACTACTATTTGCCATTCTCTGCCAATACAACACAGAATGTTGTCACTTATTCCCTGAAAGAGGTTTTTGTGAAGAAGTTACCTCTGGGACATGCTCTAGCACTCCGTAGGTCTGTATCATATATATGCTTTTTGAAATGTAACAAAGAAAAATGGGTAATCACGTGAACTGTCTTAATCTCTCATTGCTGAGTTCATTAAAACATTTTTTTTTCTCCAGAGTGTTAAAATTCATGTTTCAAAAGCTGATTAACAAAGCACATAAGTGCTTATCTTGTCGGAACATCATCACCAGTTTCCATTACTATTCCCATGAAAACTAGAAGTACCTTTTTTTCTGGTGCTCCATCAGTTGCATTTCTGTTGTGTCTTAGCGCAGTCAAATTAGTATGTATTTTTAAAGGTATTAAAAATTATTGAAATACCTCATTGCTGTCTCCCTATCTTGAGGATGTCTTTGTCTTCATCCTTCTTCTAAAATAATATGTAGTAATCATGTTTAACACATCTAAAACGTGCTGTCACCATGGAGACATCCTTGCTTGTGGTCTCTGGGGAGTTCCTCTGCTTTGGTGCTCTCCAGTCTCTCAGACAGTGTCCAGTGCAAACAGAGATTGATGGAACATACCCATTTGCAGCTATCTTCATAATGAAAAGAAACAAGCTGGAACGAGCGATTGTTTATATGGCATATTTTGGCTATGTGGAAGTTAGGCCTGTGTCATATGGATGTGGAGCAGGACACAGATAGCAAGATGTCTAATGGAAATCAGATCAATGGCCCTAATAGTGAAAATCGAAGTGAACTTTATGAGAAGAACACATAAGCAATCATAGTGAAAACACTTTATTCGTCCAGGGCGTGTGGTCTTGTGACTTCCCCACAGCTGTTTGCTTTCTGAGCCACTGGTAAAGCAATGCAAAGTGGGACCATTCCGGATACATCTGTCCTCTGGTTTTATGTGAAGCAGTTGAGATCTGATTGTTTGTTGACAGCAGGTATTTCCATCTTTGCAATGATTCATGAAACCCTGCAGTTCCCTACTGAGAGCCTTGAGACAAACCATTTAAACTCAAAAATGCTTTGCTGAAAGATGTCATAATCCTGTACTGAAAGGTGTAAGGCCATGCCAGGAGTTTAGGCAGCTGTGACATGCTATTATGAACCACATGGAGGGAATATATGGACTCTATTCCAAAGAAGTAGTTCTGTTGAATACATAGGAAGTGGAAAATTAGTGGAAAGTATGAAAATGGAACAAAACGTAACATTTTGTGCAAAAATCAAGGTCGTGATAGCTGATGAGCTCACAAGATATATGGACATACTCATATATCCCAGGGCTTGCATTAGCCCACTCTTGTCTCGCATGATCATTTTCTTGATGTTATTTTTTGGGCTCCTGGTTTCCTGTTCTGTAATAATGTCATGCTGCCATTTTCTTGCAAGTTTTCATCTGCATCGCCTTTCACTTAGCACAAACATAAGCAGACATTAAAAAATTTCACTTTCATCTTAGTTGAAACTTTGAATTCTGACACAGAAGGAAGCTTGTTCTCAGAGGCCCTGCCACCCTTGTCCTCTCTTAGCCACGCTGTATTGTGTATCAAAGGTCTTGTTTTTGCCTCATGAACTTTTCACAGAGCAAATTACCATTTATCTGAGGCTTCATAAGGTACAGTTCTTGCACACTTCATTTTATTCTGGCTGATAAACTCAGTAACGACAAATTAATTGCTTTCATTTTTGACTGCTTTGCTGGAGAGTTCTGACCCCAGAGTCATTTTGCGTGACAGCAGTAGTATTTCGAAAAGTAAAATCCCTGCTCTGTTTCTGTAACTGTGGCCCAGTGCAGTCTACCTATTTTCCACTGTGGTAGCTATTTCAAGAGTTGAACTTTTACTATGCTGTTGGCAATGTGCTGCGGTGCCGCCAGGCTTGCAGGTAGTGGAAGGCAGTGCCTGATTTCCCAGGGCAGCCTATGTCTGCCACTGCTGCTGTGATTATTTCAGAGAGTGGGAGCATCTGATAAAGAATGTTCTCTAACTTCATCTTCTGTGTTCTGCTGCCAGCACTATCATCATGGTCTAACAGCCCAAAAGATGAGTGTAATGCATTGCAAGTATTTTAAAAATAAATATTAGGAGTCCTATTTGCACCTAGGTCTTAACCAGATAGACTTAGTTCTTCTAACACTATTTTCACTTCGGTATCTGTTAATCTAAGTTGTTTGATCTCAGGTTCTCCATTGTTTGCCCTCTTATCATGTACGTTACTCCTCAAAGGCAGTAAGATTAAGCTGTGTGAAGAAAGGTTGCAAGATCAAGCCATCTGTTCTTCTAAGCTTATGCCAGAGGCTACAGCATATAAAACAAATCAATCTTAATAAGTATCTAAATTACCTGGAAAATGGTTTTGTAGATACCTGTGCCTTTCTTATATCTTTTATTTTCTGAGTTCATTTTGGTTTTAGTAGTATTACTTACTCTCACATACTAGGCAGGAAACAGCAACAAAGATGGAGACAGTCTAGCAAGCAGAAATTTACTGCTATCTATAGCATGCTAGAAATGAAATTTGCTTAATACTTTTGTTCCAAACTGGTGATGGGGAAAGTATCAAAGTACAAACAGTTTTTTTCATAATTTGTTCTGTAATCTTGAGTTGGTATGATGTACTCTGAGATTCCCAGAAGTCACAGAGTGAAGGATAAAATCTTATGCTTCAAATTTAGTTTTATGAGTTAAACTTGGCTTTGCAAAATTATTTCCCCTCTGTTTGTGTTCTTATCCTAGACTCCAGCTTTTGTATACTGTTACTGTACGTTTTGTTCCTGTCTAGCATTTTGTCTGGTTTATCTCTAAGGTCTCAAGAGACTGGCTGCTCATCTGAACTGGCGAGCTGCTCTCTGTCCTGGCCCTGCTTGAGAGTTCAAATGTCTGGCTTGTCTTTTGGTGAAAGAACCTATTTGTTTGGCAGGTCAAATACAGACCTGAATTTTGTTATTGGAGATGATTTTTTGTGATCTTCAGATTTCCTCTGAAGTTAAATTGCTGCATAGCTGTTAGAAGTAGGTTGGAGCGGGGAGAATGAGACAGAGAACATGCCAGGATGGGCAAAATAAACAAGAGTTATAGCAGTTCTCACATACAGCAGTATTTTCTGGTTGAACTTGGAGACAAATGCCAGTAGCTCATGGGGTCCATGAAGTTCAGGCATAGTGAGAGTGCAGCAGTCACACTGAATGTACCAATTCCTGAAACAGGGATTTCTCCCAGAAGCAATTGTGAGATGTGGCTGGGGGGAAGGGGGACGAAATGCTGCTGCTTATCCAGTGAAGTAAAAAGTTCCGTATGGTGTGGCCTGATATTGCTGAGAACGTGGGAAACCTCCATGTTAGTCACCATGAGAAGAGTTGAAGAATTCACTGCCACCTGGAAAATGAAGTCTTTTGAGACTGGTGTTTCCAGTAGTTCCATTTGTTTCAGTAGGCTGGCATCCCTAACTTGAAATTTCTTCATGCTCCTGAGCTAGTTTTAGGAGCTGTATGCATTTTAAAGATGATTTTAAAATAAGTTGTTGAAAGATACAACTAAACTAGCTGTTAAAAGCCTTCTTTATTAACTAAAGCAATGATTTTTGGAAAACAAAAACCTTTCTTTGCTACAGATTTGACTGGCTGACTTAAGTGGTATGCTGAAGTTGAGTTCTTTTCGGAAGAACATGCCATAATTTTGGAATTCCAGATATAGTATAGACCCTAGCTAAATCTCTTCATGCAGCTAAAAATCCCATTCAAATAACTTCCATATTAGTTTGATTTTAATTTTTTCCCTGTGTTCTCTTTCATTATTCCATTTCAGTCATCCTTTCCATATATAGGTGGATGGTGGTAAATTCTGTTCTGTGGCAAATTATTTGGGAACATCATTAAAGCTTTAAAAACAGCAGGACTTATATTAAAAGGAGTTCAGCTGATCCTGATATTGCTGAAGTAATAGTGCAGCTGATTGTGATGACAAAGTAATCATGAGATGAGATCAGAAAATATGTGCCTCTAAGAACTGGCTGTCCTTTTGATCTGAACTGATGCTATTTGTTAACTCTATGCTTCAAAGAATGTGTCCAATGGTTTGTATGGAGGTAGCTGAAATGGTGGGTCTTACAAAAAACAAACTGAAGGAGCAATCAGAAAGTTGAAGGAAATTTGGAAAAATGGAACAGGAAGTAAATGCTGATGGTGCCAGAGGCTGGCACCCACTAAGCTGGGAAACTGTGAACTGGGAAGGATTTAGTTTCCCCTTTCAGAGGTTGGCATTGATTAAATAGAAAAGATGCAAAGTTACCTGGCGGGTTATTCTCTCCACTCTTGTTTCAAAGTGAAGAAAAGGGGTTAAAGAAATGCTTAGAAGAGCAGAAGAAAGAAAGGCTATGCTAGATAGTATCTCCTTCTGTGTTTATGTTGTCAAGATGCTCTTGTTTTGTCATTAAGGCTTTTTGTTTGTGATAGTTCTTTCTTCTGTACCTGTTCGGCAGACAACTTAAACCAGGAAACTACCAAGATCTGTAAAGAAATTGTGGTAAGACTTCTCAATGAACTTCCATTTTCTATTTCAAAAGTGTTTTTAATTATATCCTTTCCACATCTAAACCATTTGGAATGGCGTTTTTTGTGCTCAGTGTCAGCTTTTGGATACATTCTTTGTGATTTTAATAAACCGTTTCATGTGGTTTTTAAAGAAAATTAGGAAAAACTCTGTTTCCCTAGTGAAAAGATACCCTAAAGAAATTATACCCATTTCATTCAGATGATCCATATCTCTGTTTTGGAGCAAGTTTTAGAACTTACGAGAGAGGAAAGTGGATTCTTTTTAGTGAAAACTGTTCAGATTTGGCAAGGTTACAATCTCTGGAAATTGTTCATTATTTTAGCATAGTAGGTGTTTGTAATGAGAGTGTAAAGAAGCAAAAGTTTCTAAGAATTCTTTGAGTTTGTCAAAGGCTGTTTGTTAAGGAGTTTGAAAGATGACTTCCTTGCAACTCTTTTGGTAGGCTGCTGAAGTCTCTTGGAAGGGAGACCTGAAAGCTTTCTTGTTTCTCTGACCACAAGTGAGAGTGAGCACAAACTGCCTTTAGGGACTGCTGACAGGTGAGGAGAGAAGGAGAGGAGGCAAAGTTTTCCAAGACTGGGTTTGAAGGAGAACAGAGGTCCAAGGAAACAGGCCAAGGTTTGAATTTAGTACACTGCTTTTCAAGTCATGGTCTATGAGATTTGTAGGCTCACAGCTTCCAAACTCTTTACAGTCTTGATAGGTGCAACTTGTGAAGTTGGCTTAAAAATTTAGGACTGATTTTTTTGTTTGACTGATTTCCAAATCTATCAACTGGGGTGTGTGTATATATGTGTGTGTGTGTACATGTATATGTATGTATGTATGTATAATTGTTTTTATTAGTAGTACCTTAATAGGACAAAGAAAGAAAGTATTTTTCATTTAAAAATACAAAACAGATGAACTAACTTTTTCTGTTAGGTTTACCTACAGAGGGGCTTAGAACACAGACTATCTCTAATTAGTAACACTGTGTTTTCTAACTGAAATTAAAATTTATTTTTAAAAACCCAACACAAACAAAAAACTCTAAACCTGGTTTCAGATGTTCATTTTGTATTACTAGGTGTAAGTGCCAAAACTGATTTAGAATTCTGTGTGATAGTTGCTTTTTCTGGTCCTTAGAATCTTTCCTTCTGTCTTGTATGCATACAAAGAAAAAGGTATAGAATATTACGGTATTTCTACCCTGTGTGTGCCTCATGTAGTAACTGTAAGGTCATCAAAGATGGTTAGGTGGAGTTTTTTTCCCCCCACTATAGCATCAGTCATCGGAAAAACAGTTCTTAGACTAAGAGGTCAGTTGACACAAGGAACACACAAGTGATTTGTGTATCTGTTGTGTCATGAAATCCATTCACATTTAATTGTGCATACTCAGTGAGAAACATTGTTTAGCAAAGAATTTCTGAGCAATACACAAGCTGATTAAAAGAACAATCAGCAGTGCATTTTTCAAAGTCTTCTAAAGATATTTGATTCCTCTGAATTTACATTAAACTCATTGCTTGAAGGTATTTTTTTCAGTCCGTGGAAGAACACTTTAGGATTTTGTGGCAGATGAGAGTTTATAACATAAACTATATATCTCTCTACACACACCCACACCCTCCAATATAAAATAAATGAAACCCGAAGGTTAGATGCAATAACACCCATTACTTATGCAGACGTATCCATAACAACTAGTACTTACCTCAGTGCTTTCTGCTTGAGGATGATGAGCCTATATATACACTGGTTTTTCTCATCAAGGCGTACTGTATCCCCTGTGTTTTCATAAAACACTGTAATTGGAAATAGTCTGACAGAAGCCTTCCAAGTCTTCATCTTGGCAATGAATCTGGCTGCAAAGTGATTCTAGTTGTACGAAGCATTTGAAACTGTTTATCTCTCACTGCTGGTATTCATTGATATGTTTGTATTTCTTCAGTGTCTCCTCCAGGCCTATAAAATTCTCTGCAGTGCTTCAGCAGACATTTTGCCAGGAATATGACAGTGAACTCAAACTGAGTGCTTCTTTCTTATTTTCAGGGTGGTAGTAGTGGTTTTGGGTGTCATCCTCCCCACCCACCCTGATCACTCTGTTTTAGTGGCTCCAAGCACTTGTGGGTGATTGAATGTTTGGATTCATGCAGTGACTAGCGTTACATACATTCCCTTGTGTTTTCTCCTCAGTGTTGTATACCTACAGCCTGAGTCCTTCGTTTATTTGGTACACTGATACAGCCAGAGAGCTGTGGTCAATGTCTCTATGTCCAGTTTGAGGCTGCTCAAACTGGTGTTGTCCCTCAGGGCTCTGTCCTGGAACTGGTGCTCTTTAATATATCAATGACAGAGAGTGTGATCAAGCACACCCTCAGCAAGTTTGCAGATGACATGAAGCTGAATGGCACAGCCATTCTGTCAGCCTTGAGAAGAGAAAGTTCCAGGGAGACCTCATTGTAGCTGCTGGTAATAATGGAGGCAAATGGCACTTTGTTTCTGTTGGAACTGTGGGGGAAAGAAAGTGTGTTCATGAGAAGATCTTGAAGTACAGTTATGCTCACATCTCACTGTCTGTAGATACTTGCACCAGCAAATACAATGTAGCCTAAGGAATCTTCTTTAATTTTATACACAGCAAGCAGAAGAAGGTTTTAAGTACAAAAAAGTAAAAATAAATGTGAATTGAGCAAAGAAATGAGTGTCAGGACTGTTAAGCAGTCTGTGACTGAGCTGGAAATTGGCCTTGGGGCCTTTGATCCTAGCCAGTGTAGAATATTCATTCTCTTATTTAAAACTGGGACCAAAATTAACTTTGGTACTTATTAATTTTCTTTAAGATAAGCTTTACCATTATTGATAGTGGGCTAAAAATACTTACTGTGCAATGGTTTTTCAAGTTGCTTTGTGACAGTTCTTTTTTATATTGGCTTTAAACCTGGAGGAAAGAAGCTGGTCCTTTAATACCTAGACAGAAAACAAGACCTAGGACACATTGCTTGTGCTGGAGACCAGGACTGTGTCCAGACTTCCTGTAAGAAGTAGAAAAGGATAGAATCATAGAGTATGCGGAGTTGGAAGGGACCCATCAGGATCATCCAGTCCGACTCCTGGCCCTGCTTGACTTCTTCAAGGGTCCTGTCTTGCAGAAACATGGCATAGCTTGTTGCTGTCTCCATGTCCACCATTCCAGACGATGTGCTAACTGGTAGGCTCCCTTCTTTGTTCACGTTGGATATAACTGGATTTAAAGAACAGTGGGTTTTTGCTGATGGCATCCGTTCAGATTTCATAACACGCTCTTCCTCTCACATGCAGAGCCCAAGCAAGTCTCAGTGAAACCACTGAGCAATAATTGCAGCTACTGATCATTGTTTGCCAGAGAATCCTGAAGTTCCTTTACTGGTCAGGGTCGAGATACTACAATGTTCCCTTCCTCTTCCACTCCAAACCTGCCCTCAAATAACCAGGTCTGATGAACAGCAGAGAGGTAATTTGCATGGGCAACACATGCGGGGAGCTATAGCTGCTGTTGAGTAATAGAAAAAATGGTCTGATTTCCTTTTTGGTAAATTAAGTGATCAGCTGGAGATGAAGAGCCATTGATTTCATATGAGAAAAGAAACTGATTAGCAAAGACCTTTTTCATGCCTTTTTGAGGAAGAGCAAGTGTGTGGCTTCCCCAGACCTCTAGTTACCATGCTCATGCTTTTGGCAAATACCTCAAGCTCTACCCCCACTGTTAACTTGACATGCATTAACAGCAACAGGGAGCTGAGGTCTGGAGATGGTCTTCGACTCAGATTTTTGACTTAATTCAAAAACACCACGTAGGGGTTCAAGAAACCTTTTGTTAAGAGCTGAATTTTTTCCTCGTGGGTCTCAGTGGCTTGATCTGTTAATTAAATAGTTCATACAGGTCTTTTCTATCTCCTATAAAAGAACCTAAATTTGAAGCAGCTATTTTACATTTGTCTGGTGTTCCCAGGAAAGTCTCACTACTGTCTGAAGCTGTTCAAAAGTGCATTGAAAAGAATTTATGATCTTGGTTCCTTTGCAGCTGGAGTGGCTTTTAATATTGCAAAACATACTGATTTATAATCTTAACTGGTAGCTGCAGAGAGAAGGCCATTTATTGCATGGACATGGAGAATGGACTATTGTATTTCCAGCAGACACTACCTCAGGCTGCAACATGACTGTAGGGCAGTCTGCCTCCTGCCATCCATCCCTGTCCCAGTCCGCTGATGATTTATACTGATGGATGTTAGAGCATGTTGTACCTTCCTGCACCTTCCTTCCACAGTCCGCTGGATTTCTTTCCATTGAAGTCAGATTGCAAAGGGTTGTCAGACCCTTACTTGGGTCTCATCCTGTGTTGGAATGATATGCCTGTACTTTCACATTGGGAAGTCGGTCTTTACCCCAGTGATACAACAGTAGAAAAACTTACGTTTTGACTGCTCATTGTAAATTTCTGGTTATGAAGGCAATGTACAGAGCATTTTTGACAGTCTGGTACATTTCACTGATAATCAATTTATTAAAGTTTTTTCCAAGTGTTTAAGGAAGAAAAAGGTAAATCTATTTAGGAAACAATGTATAAGCAATTACCTCATCAAACTGGTAAGCTTGGCTGCTGAGCTGATGCAGTGGACTGCCTCTGAGAAGGAATGTCTTAAGCTTTTTACAATTCAACCAAATTGTAGGACTCCATTGCCACTTTCAAAATAAAAATAAGAAACCTTCAACCCCAGGATTGTACATTAGTACTTGGCATGGGCAAATTTCAACTAGCAGTGAAAGAAATCATCTTTATATACTTTTATTTGTTTGTTTTGATTTTAACTCCCTTCTCCTCCCCAGAAAGAATAAAAACAAAAGAGAAGTTATTAATGTTTCTGGCTTCAGGGGTGGTGCTGACATGGGAACCCTCGAACAATATGCAGCTTTTTCTTTGTTATGGGGCTTTTCTAAGCATCTTGTCTGCAGTTCATTGCCAGACAATCTCGATCTCCTGCTGAGGTGGTTTGTTTAAGGTGTTTATTTTCATACTCTTTAATTCATGCCACCTTCCCCACAGTTTTCTGTCATAGAAGATGTTTGTCTTCATTTTGACTAGGCTATTAGGTAGACTACTGACTGCAGTGGAAAACTTTAGAGCTAGAATAAATTACGGAGGAGTTACAAGGCATTTCTCTGCTTCTCACTGCAAATCAACACCACTCTGTAGAGCAAGGGGTGAACACACTGACACTGCATTAAGGAATGAATAATAGAACTTGCTAAAATCCAAACTGAATGAAGAGGGAGATAATTCACATAGCTGTAGTAGATGTATTTAGAGACAGGAGTAGGGAATAGAAAAGGCTTATTGGAGAGACAGGGAAAATGCTTTGGAGGAGGGGAGCATTATTGCCGGTGGTCTTAATTTCTCTTGTAATCCAACCACCATACTTGCACACCATGTTAATTCTGAATATAAGAAGAGTTCAAAGCAATTTTAGTTAAATATTGTGAACTAATACTGGCTGGAATGCAGTTATATTGTCCTGATGCTAGTATGCAGGTGTCTGTTGAACCTGGAGAAATATTTTGTTGCCACTTGGGTTCTTTTATTAGTTTGTTTAGAAGCAGCAAAGCAAAGAAGATCTTCCTCCGAACAAATACCCTGTAACAGGCCACACCTTTTAAAATAAGCCTCCAATGGAAATGTTTCAAAGGGTTTTGTTAAACTTCTAACACTGTTTCTTGAGAAGAGTGAAACAGACTAAAAATAGGAAGCACCTGCTGTTGCAAGTAGTAACATACTTGGAAATGTGATGTTATTTTTCTGATGTTATGTGCAATTTCACTTACAAATTCATTATTGAAATATGGGGTTTTTTAAAGTTGAAAGTGTCTTTTTCTATAGACCTATAGTCTTTTGGGGCCAAATTATTTAATGTTCTTTAGAGTATTTTACAAAATTATGTTTAAAAATAACTCCAACTGAGTAAGTAACAGCATAGCTGAATAAATATTGAGACAAATTAATCAGAGTTTAAGTTATCCTTCAAATTCAGCATCAGAACCTTTATCTACTGTCTCCCTTGTATCATATCCCTTAATTTTGGTAAATGTATGTTGTGCTTTTTGTTTCATACTTGGGTGTTGATCAGAGGAGGAACAGTACAGAATAAAAATTACATTAAGATTTATTGCTGTAATAGTGGGTAATGCTATCAACTCCTAATGGTTAATTAATTGCTGTTTAGTAGTAACAATAGTAAATTTAGAAGGTACTATACCATCACTTTAGGAAGTAATTTTCTTTGTCAGCAGCTAACTGTAAAATTAGCAGCTGGATTTTTTAGAAGAATGTGCATCTTTTTTTGAGTTACCCTGAAAGGTGTGCATATATCCAGTAGATATTTTAGTATCATGATCTGAGAAGGCCTTGATTGAATGTCCTCCTTTCCTCCATACCTAAGTTCTTCCTCATTCTAATTACTTATAATACATAAGAATAGCCAAATAACTGGTGTTCTGGAAATTCTGAATAATCCATTTTTCAAATTACTACAGACTTGTAAATACAATAAACTTAACACTGTTTTGAAACAGGTTTGTACTGTCAAAGTTACCCTGAGCTAGGAGTGAGGCATTGCTTGTCTGCACCATTATGTCAGAAATAAACAACATTTCAAACTCACATGCAAAAATGACTGAGCAGATTTTTTCTTATTTGGTGCATAATTCAATGCAAGGAGAAATTTTACTGCTTGTAGGAAATTCTCTCTTTCATATCTTTTTTCTTACCTTTACTTAATTAAAACTGATTTCTGACATACCAGTGCATTTATTAGATTGCTTGATCCCCTAGATGTTCTTGAGCAGAAAATGAGCTTTCTCTGCTGAGAAGTCTGCCTGAGCTTGACTTGAGTGAACCTGGAGCACCACTTTCACTTGCAGAAAGTGCAGTGCCCTTCTGTTGCTTTCTATTACATCAAACACTAAGGAAGTACAGACACTTCAGCTTACATGAATGTCAGGCCAAACTGTGGAAGCCAAAGAATGGCATGTAATTTTTTGTGAGCTTTTTTAGTGAATAGTCTTCCTGTTGTCATAATTGTAAAGACTTTTTTTTTTATTATTATGGTAAGCTAGCTTTGTATTCATTGGTGTGAGTATTTGATTAATAATTCTGTATTCAAATTCTATGTGAGGGCAAAGATAATATAAGAATTTTGAAGGAATTGGTAACTTAATGTATTTCCTATGTGTTCACACCAGGAAATTTTTTTTGGTTTGGTTTGGGTGTGGGGGTTTTTTGTGCGGGGAGGTGGGTTTTCAGGGGTTTGGTTGGTTGGTTGGTTTGGTTTTGGGGGGTTTTTTGTTGTTGTTGGGGTTTGGGGGTTTGTTTGCTTGTTTGGGAGGGGTTGTGGGGTTTCTTTGTTTCGTTGGATGCTGCATGGTTTTGATAGGGATAATAAAGTAAAACTAGAATGTATAAGAACATACTATGGCCTTAGAACATCTTTGATTATTAAGTTAATCTATTTCCTTAAATCTCTGCTTAATGTCAATATTTTCAAGCTTATGTAAATCAATTTTTTATTTTATTTATTTTTGTTTATTTTCTATTTTAAACTGACCACCTTTTGGTTTTATTTTTTCCCTTGCTTTAAGTTTTGTTTCTCAGACATTAAGGCTTAGCTCAGTCCAATCTGGTTTGTGTTTTTTCTACATCAGAGCTCTAGAAATAGAAAAAACTGTCTCAGTCTTTCCATAAAAGTGACTGGAAAGAAATGGCTGCAGAGGAGTGATGCAGTTGGTATTTAAGTGGTGGATAACGTTGTAGGTTCCAAAAGGGGTGTTTTAGTGGCACTGAGTGGCAATGAAGGCTGAGGCTGCTGCACAGCCCTTCTGTGAGGGTGAACCATCGAACCTGGCGTGTTCAACAGGGCAGCCAAAGGTCTGTGTGCGCCCCACCTTTCATGACAAGTGCCCTGCTCTGGTTTCCTCTCAGTCGCTTGGTCTGACCTACTGCTCTGGCTTCCCCTGAGAGGAACAGATTATTGCTACTGTTGCTGTTATGTGCCTCCCTGTCACCCTTTCCATCACCACTGGTGCAGAGCACCCAAGGGGCTATGGGCCCACCAGAAATGATGGGGGAACACCACGGCTGCTGCCAGTGCCTTGTGAGGAGAACACAGGCGGTGAGAAGTGGCTCGAAACCCCTCCAGTCAGGGGAGGTGAAACACCGTCCATCAGGAAAATAGAGGCAGGCTGAGGCTGTGGCATCCACCCTCAGTGGTAGAAAATGCACTGAAAACTTGCAAGTTTTCTTACCAATAAACTTGCACAGCATCCCCCGGGACAGAAAATACCTTCTCTCATCCCTCTGCAAGCCTCAGTTCATGAGTGGTTGCCTGAGGGTAAAAAAACTTCGGCTTTTTCTTTGGGCTGTATAGGTTCAGACCATTCAGGTGAGAGAGCACACAGCAGGATCCACTTTCAGCAGAGCTGTGAGGCTTCACCCATTCCCTACTCTGCAAAATCCTGTCCTAAGAGCTGCACCACTGAGATAGCCAGATGTCATTCAGTGGAGGGCATCAAACCCCTTGCTACACTTGGCTTCCCAGTGGCTGGAGATACTGGAACCAATTCACTAACTTCAGCGTATGAAATAATCTATTTCACCTTCTTAGTTCTCAAGATAATTTGGAATTCTCTTTCAAAAACAGATATCAAAAGTACAAAACTGCAGAGGTTCTGCTCCACTGTTAACACTTAAGGGCAAACAAAATAGTCTTGTTGCTCAAGGTTGATGGTTAACCGCTTGAAGATTTTCTCATATGCCAGTCCCTGTTATCCCAGTAATTGAGTCTTAGGTTTCCAAAAGGTGCTGCTTGGGGATAACTATTTTATTTAAGTTTACTGGCAGTTTGTTTGCAGAGAAATAGATTTTTCATCTTGGAGTATTAGGTTCACATTTGTGCACTATTTTCAGTGCTGACATCTTCCTGTTAGAGAGAGGGACACCCCCGCACCACACCCTTACTCCCTGTGGGAAATATAGGGATATGTGATATGTGTTTTTGTGTGTTTCTACCTGCAGGGTAGGTTTGTTGCTGGATGTTTCATGTGTAGCTCTGGTGACAAATCTGGAGTTGTTCATAGTCTTGGATGAGGCGTATTGGTGGTGAAAATATTCCCGGTGAAATAAAATAATAAAATTGTGTAAGACTCAGTATGTCCAAATGAATTTTGGAAGAAGACATTTCATGAAATAAAGGTTATGTGAGCACCTGGCGTTCTAACGCATCTGGTTCCCGTCCATGCTCCACCTGGCGTGGTTGCTGTCTTCTGGAGCTTCTTTTGAGTAATGCTAGGTAATTATGCCATTTCCTTCTTCCTTAAAAGAAATGGCTTGGTTTTGTGCACTCCTTTTCCTATCAGCAGAAAGTGAAGATGAGGAATCTTGTCTCTTACAAGACTGCAAAGTAGTAGCCCAGAAGATAAGCTGCTTATAGTAATTTTAGTGACTCACAGGAAAAATATGTTTCGTTTCCTTCTCATACAGTCCTCCCTTAAAATAAACCAAAGAATCCCTCAACCACTGTTTGCAGAGGAGCGAGGACACAGTATGGAACTGAGAGTAAAAAGCTTTCCTTTTTCATTCCTGGTAAAGATGAAGAGGTTGAACTGGTAAAATACTAGCTGTGCTGCTTATAGTGGTTCATTTTAGCATTTCCAACCATAATTAGAGGTGGCCTGTTTCCAGTGACACTTGGAAATTTAGTGCTGTGTTGATAGTCTGAAATGGAGATCCTCTGACATTGCAAATGAAATATGTGCCACTGCAGTTCAGTTGTGGTTTAGCTGGTCATGGAGTTGGGATATAATCATATTATTTTAACTCCTGGAGATGATTACAACTTTGGGAAATAAAACCCTCAAGCATCAGAGCTGTCAAGATATATGTATTTTTAAGTTTTATTTAAAGTAATACTAGATTTTATTTATTTTTGAATGTTTAGCCAGGTTTTCATTATTAAAACTAGATGAGAACAAGGGTTTGAGTAATATTAATAAGGCCGAACGCAAACCTATAAATCTTCAATTTTCTCAGTAGGAAAACTAGCTGCTTTGAAATAACTGCTTCCTTTATGCTAAACTGTTTATCCTAAAATACAGTCTTAAGCACGTACTCAGCTCACATTGAAAAAGCAGAGCCTTGTGGTCTATGTAAAGATTGTTCTTCTACTACTAGTTTTGCCCAAAAAAGACCAAACTTCCCAATGGATTTGCCTAAACCAGGCCTGGGTTCTTATAGAAACCCACAGAATTCAATCCTCAATCAATCAATTATCAACTCTAAAAATTTATTTCCTCATAATTTTGGCAAAATGCTAAATGCAGGATGAATGCTCCTCGTTCTTTTTTTTTCTGTCGCTTCCAAATGTACTGGGTAATGATGTGTATGACCTTAGAGAGGGGAGAAATGTGTGAACGCTGGAAATGGAGGTTTTTGACTGAATACGTAGAAATTCTGCATGCAGGGCTGGGTCTGTGTTGGAAAGCACCCTCCACCCCTTTTCCTCCACTCTCTCCAGTCTGACAGCACAGGGAATGACAAACGCCTTCCCCCGACAGGCAGCCCAGTACCAGGTCGCCTCCAGGGAGTCACAGCCATGCAGGCAGAGGGGTTTTGTTGGCATCAGGAGTCATCTGGAGAGGCAGTACAACTCCACCAGCCAGAGAAGTCCTTTCCATCTGCTCCTGCTGTGTCCTGGTTGGGGGGCTCTTCCCATTTAGCCGTGCTGTTCCTGCAGGTGCAGAGAGCATCGAGCATAGTCGGGGCCACAAAAGTGATAAAGAAACCATTGTGCTGGTGTGTGCATTTGGGGGCAGTGCTGGCAGGTCATGAAAGTGGTTTGATCATTGTTTCAGTATAGAATAATATCCTTAAATCATGAATTAAGTTTTCTTTTAATTGATTTTGGGGACCTTCCCCACTCTGGGTGAATGCCTTTCCACAGTACACGATTTTTAAAGCGCTCAGCCAAAAGAGACATCACAGTGTGGTGAGGAATAAAAATGCTCATTTAATTACTGAAATGGGATAATTTTAGAGATTACCAATGATAAATGTTATGTCTTGTGTCCTTGACTGTTAAGTGCAAATGGACCTTTTATTTACTCTCCAGTGGCATATCATGAGGGTATTTGACTTGAATTAAATGTTGTTAAGTTCTGTGAAAATGGCATTCTAATTTTTCTCTATGTCAAGCTTCATTAAGTATATTTGCACTTAGAAATTGCAAGCAAGATGTTAACATTTCAAATGCTTAAAAACTGAATATTTAAAAAGTAAAATTAAATAGCAGCAGTCTTGGAGGTTTTTTCCCTTCTCCAAGGGACCTTTCCAGCACTGCTTATTTCCTGTTGATTTGATTCATTAATATTTTGCCTATCAAATAAATTCATTAATGATTGCATTTGGTTGCAGCAATAATTGTGTGTTTCAAATAAAAACTAATTAGCAGAATAAGTGGAAAAGCATCATGGCACATGAAGTATGCTTGCAGTTCATTACATCTGAAAGATCACAAAGACGTCTTTTTGGCAATTGTTGCTTTTCAGCCAGTTACCAGCAATTATGTTCTGTTTGAATAGAAATTAAGTAGCTGATTTACAGCATTACTCCTTTTATGCTGAGACACAAGCTACTGAGATTGAGGGTGTCTTCAATCACAGTGCACAGTAATATTTTCTGAAAGAGTTCTGGTTATACCCTCATACAACAGCTCTCTGTCCTGTAGTTGCTGCTGGAGATTTGGTTGGGTTTTCAGAGGAGAAGGTCATAGCTGGAGATGACTTAAAAATGGATTGACTGGGTGCCATTCCTTCTGCCAGAGGCAGCTGCAGACTGTGGGTGCCCACGTGTTGTTCAGGTGTGCCAGAGGTCTGAGAGGGCCCTCTTGGGCTGGGCTGTATCTCCAGTCAGCACCATTTAAAAGGGACCAGGAAAGCCCACAGCTAGAATGTTTTATACTACTCAGCCTCAGTTGATGGAAATTATTTTGGGGACAGAGAGATGGAAAGTTTTCTTCATTTCTGGTAAGGGAAAACTCTTCTTAAGGCAGTAGATTATCTGTAATAAGTATTTCAAGAGCAGCAAAGTAAGAAATGTTCAAATAAACAGGTAAAGACATGACTAAGTTGATCAAGTATTTGGTTTAGGAACTTCAGTTTTTATTTGTGTGTTATTTGTATATAATATATGGTATTGGAAAGTTATGCACACTCTCATTTTTCACTTTAATTGCCTATTTGAAGACAGCATGACGGATCCAAAGGTTGCTTTCAGCAACTGAGGAGCACTGAGGTCACATACTATTGTGCAATAATTAACTTAATTGCAGAAATTAGAAGATTTTAAAGATTCAGGATCCTTGACTGGACTCCACACATTCTTTCTCTTTTCTGTTGTCCGTGTCTGAAATAACCTTTTCTTGTATATGGTTATATTACAATTTTTTTTTTCCAATGAAAGATATTTTTCAAGTTTGCAAGTCCTTCTGTTTCTTTACTTGGCTTTTTGGTTTTTAAATTAAAAATGGAAAATGTCAAGTGACCATCTCAGTTGTGTTGCTAAAATACTTTTAGTAACTGTGCATTAAATTAGTACATGCAAAGCTGTAATCAGAGCCCTGTTTGGTTGGAGAAGGTAAGGGATGGCCATTACTTTTAAAAGTTAACAGTCTGAATTAAACAGTGCAAGGATGCAACGGGATCAAAGCACACATTTGTTTCTGTGTAGGTTCTCTGAAATACCATATATTATTTTATCACCCAGCAAGATACCATTTTCTCATATGACAAAGCTCTGAGTTCTTGTGTCTCTCAGAGGTTGTGTTACAAAATGGAATTTCGTATGTTTTAGTCTGAGTTAGTGAATAGATGCTGTTGGTTGTGGTGTTCTTGGAGGTTTTTGTGCTTTAGTTTTCAACAATTTTCTGCTTTTGAACTTCTCTGACCCCCCTTTTTATATGGTCTCTCTTGTAGTGATTTCCTCTGCATCTTAGAGGTTCTGCATTCATTAACGCTCAATGAAGCTAAAATGCTGGAGTGCTGTCCCTGGGATCATGGTGTCTTTCCAATGAAGAGGCAGATTTTACAAATTACCATTTTCCATGGGAAATACACAAGGACTGCCTCACTTCTTTGGGAGGTGCACCAACATGAAGAAGCCAGTGTGTGCTAATCCAGGGTGTTAAGTCAGCAGCTGCTGCTTTGCCTTCCAGCTGCCTGGGTGTTCATTCCCAATTTATAGTTACTGGGGTCTCTTTACGGGGGCAGCCTCCATTTAAATAAACCTTCTGTTTGACATTTCCTTTTGCTAACCACTTGTCTACATGCGTAATATGTAACTTGCAGTTATTAAGATTAATGATAACCTTTTTGTGCTTGAAAGCTTTAGGAGAAGTCCACAGTAGTTCAGCTTTTGGGCTGTGACTTCTCATGTTCTACCTTGTCTTTGGACTACGTTATTCTACTGTAATGCAGCAATTGCACAGGCCTGGTTTGAGGAGCAGCAGAGTGCCAGCCTGACAGAGCTGTCCCCCAGCAAGCCAAAAATGCTGCAGTTTTATGACCTTCTTGTAGTACTGACGTGACCTGTGTTTTTAAGGGTTTGTTTTTTCCTGGCTTCATGCACTTAAATACAATTTGATGGGGGAAATAAACTGTTTGCAGCTAACTGGGAAATTTTTGCAACTCTGGGATAGACCAAGAAGGTAGAATTTTGTACTAAAATGTATTCTGGAGCCTCTAGTGTTCACTCAAACTGTGAAAGTTGACATAAGTACAGTGCTTTCTTGTTTGTACTTGCTGAATGTAGCTTTCTTAGTCATCTATTTAGAGAGCTAAGTCATCTATGAGAGCTTATTGTGGAAATATGAAAGTTCAGTATCTGTTCTGTTTCACACATTTTGGTAAGTCCATCTCTGTGGCATTTAACACTTTGATCTTGGAAAGAACTTAAACTTACACTTAAAGATGTTTTTGAATTCTAGATTTAAAAATCTTGCAGAATCATATTTATCCTCCAGTGTTCTGTCTTTGAAATGAAGAGCATAATCTGCTTTTTGAAGATGAGGAATTTTTTTTCTATTAAAGATATAATTAAGGCACTATGTTAATATCTGTAAAACCACAGTTGTCTGTGATTTTTTTTTCTTTTTTTTATAAAAAGACCCAAATAATGCTGCATTTGGAATTGATACTGTGAAATTCATAATGGTTTCCTTGTCATGGAGGTTTTAGATGGGGAGCAATTTCCAGTAACATTGAATTTATCTATTTCTGGCTTTTTAAGCTACATCCACATAGGAACAATTGCAGACTTTTGAGGAAGCCAACAGAAATATTTGCCTTGGCCTCATTAGTGAAGCAAGCTAGTTTCAAGGGAAGTGTAGGTTTTAACTAACCAGCTGAGCTGACTTATATCAGCCAGTTTCAAGGCCAAGTGAAATACAAGACAGGCACTCTGCAAACCTGCTGGTGGGCGAGCAGAATGTATGGGTGGATGTTCTGGCAAAGTCAGGTTTGAGTCTGGGGGACCTCCGTGTTGGCAGTTTACCCAGTGTGATCTTGCACAAAGAGGTGAGATTATCATAAACATCTCCAAGTGACTTGGGAGAGAGATCCTATTATAAGTCCTTGGTCCTTGCAAATATGTACTTTAATACTTTTTAAATCCTTCGCAGGGGCATTATTTTCATGACAGTAAAGGCATTTTGTTACTCTCTTAGAGATTAAACAAAAATGGAAATAACACACTTAGGTTGGCAAGGGAAATTTTGCCTTCTTTGCTTTTCTTGTAACTATTTGGTGTATGATTGATATGGCTTACAGAAGACATGTTTTTCAAACCTAAGTCTTTTTAAGACATGGACATCTCTAAACCCCTCCCTCCAAAAAGTATGTCTGCAACATCAGTGAAATGTCTTGCACTTCTCCCCTCCCCAGAGCTCACTGGAGCTCACTGAGTGACCTTGTTTGTTAGACTGAAATTTATTCCCTAATAATCGCCAACCCACAATTAGTATAGTACCCCCTATGACAAAGATGGATAAAAGGAGAATTATCAGCCATAAAGAAGCTACTCAGGTTTCTGGTCTGTGAAATCTGTTAGAGGATTACAGCTACCAAAAAATTTTGACAATCCAGTCACTACATTTGTAAGTGAGCCGGGATTCATGTGTCCTTCTTTAGGCACCTGGACTTCTGTCAATCTTGACCTCAACCTCTGCTTGTTAAATGGTGGTAGGGTGGGGTAAAAACAGGACTGGCCAGTTCATATTCAAGATGTTGAAGAGCAGAATAATTTTTACCTCCTTTAGGTCATTATTTTTCTTCTGAGACTATCTTTACCACTTTGCTAGTGGTAGTGGCCTTTCCTGATCCTCCTAAGAAGAAAGCTCGTGGTTGTAAAATAATGCCACTGGAATTTGCTAGCATTTTGTAAGGTGAAAAGTGGTCTTTCACAGTGATTTAAAATCAGGGCTCGTATGAAAGTGAAGTTGCTTCTGATAACTTTCTTGTATCTTGTAGAATAAAAACGTATTGCTCTATAATATACAACAAAGATGTGGCATGTATTTTTGTGCAGAAATATTAATGTAGAACCAAGTTATATAATTGAAGATTGTGCCTATACAGGATGTATACATATGCCTTTTTTATTACTTGCTCTCTTTAAAATACTTTGCCAGGTTAGGATTTTGCAGTGCTTTCAAGCTGCAAGTTGTTTCTGTGTAGTGAGGTGATTTAGTAATCATAGCATGCTTCAGTAGTCAGTGATTTATTTTGTTAGAACATACTCCACAGAAAATGCCTGGTTTTGTGTGAACAGTTCAAAGATGATGCAGTGCAATTTATGGTCTCTCAGCCTTAATTATACACTCATACTACTTGTCTAGTTGTCCAGTATGAAGCAGGTTGTGGATGTGAGAAATTGGAGGGGTCTAATCCTGTAGATGACTGAGTAACTCTCTCTTATGGGTGTTAGCATCCACACTTCAGTCTTCTAATAGTGAGGTGGTGGGATGCAGAACAAAATTCTGGGGTGGTTTGTATAAGATAAAAATTTTATTTTAATAAAATTTCATTAAAAGAAAAAAAAAGGAGGGTTTTCAAAATCTAGCACCATAGTAAATGAGGAGGACATAGCTAAAAAAATGCTCACAGCATTGCAGAAATTTTTCCCACTGTGAAATGAAATCCACATAATGTTTATAAGAAGAGACAAGTACTGGATGCAGCTAATGTACAGCGGGTGGCAATTTGTTCTACCGGATTTAAAGTGTTACTGCAAAACCAGTGAAGCAGTGAGTCTTGGGTAGCCCTTGTTAATTCAAGAAGTGAGAGTAACTAGTTAAAGTAATGTTAATCAACCAGTCCCCTCAAGTTCTGGAGTCGTTTTTGTGTGTGTGCTGGATATTTTTCTTACAAGAAAGGGAACTCAAATCAGCCCTAGGTTATATTGCTTAAATATTTTCAAGAAAAAATTTGTCGTCTGTGAGTGTTTAATCCATTATAGGTGTGTGTTTGGAAACTATTTAGGCTACTTTTGGCTGACTTTGACCAGTCTATGTGAGTTTCAAGAAACATTAACTAAACATGCAACATTATACAGGGCCATTCTTGTGAGATTGACAACAGATTTTTGTCTCCACTGCTCCTTGTTCCCGAGTCAGATTAAGTGAGAGTGTTGGCTGATGCATAACATCCTGGTCAGTGGGGCAGCATGTGTTCAAAGACATGCTTTGGGCAGCATGTGTGGTATTAGAAAACATCCCTAGTGTCTGTATGAATGTGCTTAGGCGTGAGAAAAGCAGAGTGCTGGAAGTCCAGGCTTGAAGGGTCAGCATCAGGGAATACTGCTACTTAATCTTGCTGTAGCTGTATTTGCTTTTCCTTAAAAAAGAAAGAAAAAAAAATGCTAATTACTGTCTTTTTTTTGTATCAAGTCTGAGAGGGTTGTGTTCTTTTCGTAGTTGTTAACAATATATATTCACTCTGTGCTCAAAAGTGTGCTAACTAACATACAGTAAGGGGGGGTGGGGGGGAGAGCAGGCAAGGGCAGAAGGGAAGAGGGCAGTCCAGGGAATGAATTGCATCTATGTTTAGTCCTGTGGTACAAGAGTGAACAAGTGGCTATAGACATCTCCATGTAAGTTTTAACTTGTTCTTATGTTGGGACATTTTGAGAGGGGAGCATAACAGTGAGAGCAGGAGAGAGCAATGGAGCGCAGGATGTATAGGAAGAATTGGCATTAGGAAGGGGCAGGAGAGAGGAAGACAGTGTCTGAGGCTCGGCAGAGGAAGTGGGAAAGGAGGCAGAAAGGAATGGACTGGTGGCATTTTTTGAGTGAGACAGAAGCTGGCAGTGGTGAGCCAAATGTGCATGTGTCTGGATAGCACAGCCATGCAGGTTTTAGGTGGATGCAGAGGCGCTGCCAGTGTGGCCTTCATGTCCCCCCAGTTGGGGAAGGACTGTGCCAGGGCCCCATGGCTGCTGCCACCTGTGGCACAGCTGGTCTGGTTTCCCCTCTTTTCTGCTCTTCTCTGAGGGCCGTGCTGTGGCCCCAGAACAAGTTTCTGTGGCCTTTTTTTATATTGTAGCTGAGGAAGAGAAATAATACCCAGCAATGTTCTGTGTAGTTCCTGCTGCAGTGCAGAAGTGAACGCAGCATTCTCATGACTGGCAACCCAGCAGCTGGTTGCAAGAGGAATAAAAATGTGTCAAGCATTTTGAGTCCTAAATTCATACAAGATTTTTTACCATGGCTTGGATTATTTTGTGAAATTGGTATATACAGCATAATTGACTTGGAAAACATGTGAAGTGTGATATGTGGTGGGGGAAGGGATAGATAGGTTGAATAGAATCTGCATTGTGTTCCTCGTGTGTCAGGCAGCACCTACTGAGAGACAGGAGTCTGCTTTCTCCAGGTGCCAGCAGGCAAATTGCTCTGTGCTTTGATAACACACTCCTGCAAAAGTTACAGGGCTTTTGGTTTTTGTCTTTGTATTTTCATCCTCAGCTGGTGTTATGGTGAGCCACTGGTGAGCTGCAAAAGGGTGGTGGACTCTCCATTAGAGCCTTTCCTTGTCCTCTCCCACAGATAATGTGCAGCACTCTGATGTAAACCAGCCCCAATTTTGCCTCCTTCAGTCACAGAAACTGTTGTTTATAGGTGGAGGTTAATCCCATTTAAGAACTGGATTAGCAAAGACATAGTCATTTAACCACAGATGCTTGAATTTGGGTTGAGGCAGTTCTCAGATAGTCCTGGCTGGGATTAATGCCCTGGAGACATTCTGGATCGAGACAGTTTCATGGCAGGCCATGCACCACCGAGGTGTAAATCTTAGAGAGTTCACCGTGGCAGTAGTTGTATGCTTGGCCTGCTAAATGATGGTGGGTTTATAGAAACAAAGGCAAGTCAAAGATCTTTGTGTGTTATGTGAACCCAACTTCCTCAGAGAAGTGAATTAGACAGCATGGAGGGTAGCCGATGCTTTGCTGTCTTTGGTTAGCTTCATATGGAGTGTGATGTGCTGGCAATTACTGCAGAATTTCCCCAGGCACCAGCAAGATCTGTTCCTCTTAAGAATAGCAGGCTTGGGGTTGCTGATTGGATTGGCACTTGCACTTTTATCCATCTTCTCTGAACTTTCTTAGAGTTATTTATCTCTCTAGGGACATATTGATAAAGGCATATTAGCAAATCCTGCAGCCTAAGCTGTGCAGGAGCAAATGTAAGGAGAAAGATTAGGATCAGTCTGAACTTTGAGAGGCAGACAGGGGATTCCCATCTCCCTGAATAAAGACATCTGCTTCAGCAGTGGCGTGACAAATGCACCAGCCCTTGAGCACAGCCCCTATTCAGTTCAGTTAAAAATCTTCCTTAAGGCACAGCAGTAGAGACAGATTTCAAAATAGTTGTATCGTGTTTTAAACCCCACAAAAACCACTAAAAGCGACTGATCAAGTCAAACTAATGTGCTTATCAAGATAATGAGTTTTTAAACGTTAACAATGCTTAAAGCTGTAGGAGGAAGCAAGAACAATCCAAAATATGGGGTTTGCTTGGAGTGCCCCATGCCCTCCCCTCGCCAAACACAAAGTAGATGGTTCTCAGAAATAAAAGATGGAGAGCATCAGTGCTATGGGGAGCCATTTGGTAAAAGCAGTTTTTATTCTTGATGGTTAAAATGCAGAAGTTACACCCAGAATTGCTTTTAAAGTAATGCATAAAACATGTTGTTAATGACTACATAGTAATCTGCACAGGCAGGATGCACACTTTCCATTGGGAACTTTTGAAGACTGCTTATGCTCAGCTCCTAAAGGTGCCTCTCAACTATGCAGGGCAAAGTTGTGTTTGAAACTTCAATATAATGCTGGGGTTTGGTATAAGAAAACTGTCTTGGACATACTCCCTTGGCTTTGGTTTCAGAAATTTCAACCAAAACTCCTTTGTTAGATAAAAGCACAACTTAACTGCAAAGGACAATGGAAACAATGATTGAAAACATATTTTTTTCATTTGAGTGAGAAAGTTAGTACTTGAGGGAATTTGGATGTGTATGCTTCAGGGCTTTTGGTGGGCAATGCTCTGCTTGGCAAGCAATTTGCTTCAAGAGCATTTTTGTATGACTTTTCTGATTCAGAGCTTCAGAAAATAATCTGTAGAGAAGGGAGAGAACAAAACTCAGAGATGCAGAAGGAAAGTCTCAAGGCCCAGAAGATATCTAATGACTCTTAGAACGTCTTAAAATGTGTCAACCATATTTAGAAATAGCTACATTAAAAAAAGAAGAAAGCTTGATCCATTTAACACTATAAATCATGGAAAGCAGTGAAAACTAATATTTATGAGGGGGATTGTGAAAGCTTGTGTGACAGTTGGAAATTACATCACTGTTGATGTTTCAAATTCTTGTGTAAAGTAATGCAATACTGTGTTTATGAATGAATGAGCAAGTGGTTGAGCTTTGCTAACTGTACTCTATGGATCAACTGGGTTGAGCTATTTCATATCTCTTGTGTCCACTTACGTTACTTTGCAGCATTCAGTCCCCTAATTTCAGTGTAAATACAGAAAGCTCAATTCTGTGTATGTATTTTTTTATTCCAGATACAGACCCACGTGTATTAGAGAAACAAGAACTTCAGCAGCCAACCTATGTTGCTCTAAGTTACATTAACAGGTAAGTGTGCTTATTTTTCAGGTACAACTGATCTTGGTTTGCACTATATATATTCTACCAAAATGGCATGCTTATGGATGCACTCTGTTTTGCTTCATGGCATATGACACTATCATAACACCTGTTTTGGAAAAACAGTTGAATTAAAATTTAAATAAATTTTTAATCACTTCTACATAGGGCACAAGCAGCCCTTCAGCTGCTCTGCTCAGATACTTAGGGAATGAGGTTTTAGCTTTTTATGTTTTAGCTAAATCATGCAAAACAAGATAATTTTTCTTGGCTTAGTTTTCTGTTTTATTGTACTTCTCACAAGTGAGTGGAGGAAGTTTTCACTTTTGATTGAAAAAAAGTTCTATCTGATAATAGTTCAATATATAAGCAGATTTTTTACAGAACTTCAAAAGTTTTTCAACCACAATATATATCTTTAAAAATCTTGCTTACCAGCCGTGTGTAACCTAAAATTTGAAGGCAATTAAGAAATTAAACCGTTTTTAAAGTACTTTTCTAAGTAACGGAGCCTCAGCTTTTCAGTTATGGACTGATGGCAGTACTGAAACCTCCAGGGTCTTCCAGCATGGAGGAATGGAATGGCTGCTGGTGTCTCAGGCTGTGTTATGGTAAAGAGCAGCCTGAGAGTTGCTCGTTATTTTCCCACTCACCTAAGCACTTAGAAGAATTCAGTGGAGGTAGCTCAGATTACTTTTCCTCTGAGAGGACAGTGACCCATGGAGCATGCTCCTTGGAAGGGAAAGGTGGTGGGGGTTTTGTGCAGTTGCAGTGCCCCCTTTTCAGGATATTTGCCAGGCTGTCTTCTCATCCTAAATGAACACTGTACAGGCAGTGTAATTCTTCATTTAAAACTCTTTTTCCTGTTCTAGGTAAATCAACATGCTGCTGTTCTGGGATTATTTTGCCTTCTTTGACATCCTAGTGGGGTTTTTGATCAGGTATACTGAGGTTGAAAGTTCCAGTTAGTTGCGTTTTAGAAATGCACTCCTTGGAAAATACTTGTTATGGGATTATTGCTTTTTATACATGGAATGCCAGTTTGCTTTTTTATTTTTGCTGTCTAGAGGATGAGATACAAACTCATGACCCCGTAAGCCTGGAAGATAACCCCGAGATTTAGTTCAGGATAGACTGAGTTGATTTAAACTCTCTCATGGGTCATGCAAAGTTTTTCTTTCTAATTCTACTTCATTTTAAAAATGGGAAAAAGCAAAACAAAAGCAAAAACCAACAAACTTTTAAAAACACAGAATCCAGTGATTGACTTCCTATAATGTTTGCTGTAGCAAAAAAGTGTCAGTGGGCGTGTGGGGGAAGAATACTTCGAAGTATGAAAGTAAGAAGTGGTGTTCACTTGGTGAAATGACTGCATTTTCTCCACTACATGAGACTATGATGATTAAGAATAGCCAGTATTGACATGATTTCCTACTTGGCAAGTAACTCTTGGTCTTCCTGGAGACAGTCCGACTCTTTAAAGCGTATTTCGAAATTAGCCATGACCCTTTTTAACACTTAGTTCTGTTGATCTCATTTAACGTGTAAAACTTTTTTTTTTCCCAATATGTAGGCTTGGTATGCTGTTGTGCATGTTGGTATGTTTCCCTCTTTCCATCATATACTTGGGCGTTTTCTCTTTTTGCTTCTGTGGTTGTTTTACTTAATGTGAGAGAGGGGAAAGGTTTTGGGTTTTTTTTCAATTAGGGAAAAGCTGTTTTAAGACCACATACTGGACTGTGGGAGTTGTTTTAAGACAACGGGACTTGATCATCCAGTTTGGAATCAGACTACTTTTAAAGTAGTTTGAAAATGATACCTCATCCAGATTTCATTATTTTGGTACCCTTTAAACTGAGTTCTGTGTGACTGAGTTTAATTTACTACAAATTTTGTCCAAACTTTCTTACCCTGTCATTTCGGAAAAATAATTCTGGAGAGCTGAACTGTGTTGTTTATATGGTAGAAGTGAATCTGAATTGACTTGTGCTTGAACCAGCTGCTGTTTAGTTGCTCTTTTAAGTGTACTTTAATTTTTTTCCAAAGTGCTAGTATCTTTCATTGAACCACCTGCTCTATGCAACTCAAGCTCTTGAGGGAGCAGCAATATCCATTACAATTACACTAGAAGACATGCCTTTCTATTTCCCACTACATATGCCAGAGCTGAGTTCTGCTTTGTTGTCCCAGACTATGAACTCAGATTTTGTAGCCTAATACATGTCATAAACATGTTGCATACTGTTAGATATCAAACACCAGATACTGCTGCACTTTTTTTAAACCCATGCTTTTATGGCTTCCAAGTGGAACTGAACTTAGCTCAGTTCCTGCTGTGAATTACAGACCTTAAAACAATCTTCCTCTGCACGTTTGTATATTCAGTATGTTCTGTGTGGGCCATACAGTCTCATGGAGCCTGGGAAAATAGGGACATCTGATTCTCAAGGACTGCCAGAATTGTATGATAAGATGTACACTAAATATATGTTGTGGTAGAAAGATTAAATGGGTGTGCTTTATGCTCTGCCCATTGCCCTGTTGTATGGTGGCTATTATGAGCTAAAACAAAACATAAATCTGGGTTGTCTGGTTTAAAAGCTGGGAGGATAAAGTATCAGTAAAACTGATAGTAGAGAGGGAAGGGTACTGGAGTCTCTGTTTACAACTTGAAACATACTCTTGTTCCATTTCCCTTCTATCCCTGGTTATTTTCTCAGACATATTATTATGGCAATACTGTTTGAGCTCTGAAGTTCTGAGACAGCCCTCAGATTGTGGATGTCTAAATCTGTAAGGCTCCATCTCTTTCTCTGCTGGAGATTTACTGCCATTACAGCTTTCAGTAACTACACACAGATGCTGCTTCCATAGTGTGTGATCCTCATGTAGACAGATAACGTTCCTTTTAAAACTGGTGGACAAAATATAAATTATGGGTCATAATGGTTTGTTACTGCTACATCAAACACTTCCATCAGACACTGACTGAATTGCCACAAATCCCTTTCTCAGACAAAGTTTAGTGTAGCCTTAGTGCAGCCCCCAGTATTGATGGCTGTTCCCTGCTTTCTTCTGGTTTGGTTTCTTAGAAGTCAGAATTGGAATCAATAAAAGACACACTACAGCCGAAGCAGATGCAGTTAATCTGTTTCCGTCCTATAAATGCAGGAGAGGTTTGTCTGCAAGGAGTTCAATGGTGCTACTACAAGAATGGAATACTAGCTGTGATCTGTCAGGAGTAGTTGCAAATGAGCACTTGGGCCAACATCCTCCAGTACTTTCTAGAGGTATTTCCTTTGTAGGTGGATCAAGACACCTTCATATTTTGTATTGCGTTGAAATGCAGTGGTTAGCCACAGTGATTAATATTGCTTATACTGCTACTTAGATGCAGGTTTTGCAGCTTTAAGTTAATAAACATGACTATTAATTTTGCTTGGTGTTTATTGGAATCTGCATAGCATTGTTTGTGCCTCTGATTGTGCTAGTCTGGGTCTTGGGAGGTGATGGCTCTCAAGGTTGCTGTATTACCTGGCATTGCAGCGTACAGCCAAGGCTTTTAGACTGCTGCAGTCTAACGGAGAGAGACTTCTCATATTTGAAAGTTTGTTGAATGTGGGTGCTGCTGGTTACCTGTTACTGAGGAAAGTAGCTGTTGTGGGAATGCTTGAGCTTTCTGAAAAACAGCAAAACAAACATACCAATATTACTAGCACAAGTTAGAAGACGACAGAGGCATACAAATAATTCTTTCATCTGAAAAGGTAATATTAAAAATCGTTCATAATAAAAAAGCTTTTATTCCCAACTTAGTGAATGAAAAATTCTTTACAATTAAGTTTTAATGGGGGTACTTCAACTTTGAGTTTGTAAGTACCAGAAATAGGAAAAGAGCATAAGTTATTGGAGTCAATTCCTTTCACCTTGAATATGGAGGGTGGGAAGTGCCATAGTAACTTGTATTATTGGAAGCATATACCATAAAAAGGACAATTAATTCTGTATTTAATACAGTTTCCATGAAATACATTTTTCTTAGATACAGTAATTGCTTTGCTTAAAGAAATTTCATCCTGATGGGGAAAAAAGAAAGCTAGTATGCACCTACAACTGAAACTAAGCAGTCATAATTATATACTGTTTCTACTGCAAATTGCATAATGGATACGTTAGGGAATTTTTGAAAATAAAGACTATTGTAATTTTAAAATCTACCAAAATACTTTAATTATGTTAACCCCAGGTTCTTTTTAATAGTGTTTTTTTCTATTCATAATTGAGGTCATAGAAGAAGGGTTATATAATAAAGTATGTTTTAAGCATTGATCCTGCAAGCAGTTACAGCACACTGGTATGAACGTTTTCAGTATTGCCTCTGGGCAGTCTGTTGAATGAGGCTGTTGAATGTCTATAAAGTTCATTCTCATGCACAGCTGGGAGCACAAATGAAACCTATGATCAAAACTGGATGGCTTTCTTAGACGAAGAGCCCAAGATTATCCTTATACGTCTCTGAACTAATCTAATGTTTTCACTCCTCCCTCCAGATTTTATTTTTAACTAGCAAGATTTTGCCTCACTGTTATTATAAATTCCTATAGGCTTCAGGCATCTTCTCTTCCCCCACTTCCTTTTCATTTCAACTGTCATTGAATTCTCAAGAAAAAATTTCCTTACTCTGCCTCCTTTTGTTAATACCATGAGAATTGAAATCAATCATTTCTGTGAGCATATGTGTTTGTTAAAGAAATTAATTGCCTGTAAAGTTCTGGCCACCACAAACTGTCCCTGTGTCTTGTCCAGCTCACTAATTCTGGTTCTACAGCTATTACCTGTTTTTTCCAGGAGTAAAACAAACAGCCAACACCATAGGATTTAATGATCATTTGAAAGTTATTTGAAAAAGTGACAAATTTTTAGGTAGTGATATGTTTAGTATGCACTATGTTAATAATGCAGTAACAGGAAGGATGTTTTTGGATTTGAGGCAATATGCTTTGACTACATCTGTGGGGTTTTGTTGCCTGGAATCAGAAGAAAAACTTTTGCAAACAATATGGAAGTGGTAATATAAAATGTAGTTCTTTAATGAAAGTTTTCAGCTGCGCAAAATATAGGAATGTGCACACATGGTAGAGGATTTCTATGATTTTTGTAAGGCTAATTAATTAGTATTATCTACCAGGTACATCCAATAAGGGACCAGGTTCCCTAGAAACCCACCCTTGGGTCTGCCCCTTGGAGTTGTCCCAGAGGGTTCTTTGCCCTGTATCTTGCTATGTCTCTCAGGTGCTGGTGTAAAACAAAATGTCCATGTTAGAAATTCTCTTCTTGAGAATAAGACTAAACAGAATTTCAAGAATGCGTTAGAAAAGGTTACCTATGGTTCTGAAGTGTGAGAAAGGGTGAGAAAGTGCTAAAAACTATGTCTATATATTAAAAATCTACAAAGCTACAAATACATGAAAAAGCTAAAAGTCTTTAGGCATCAGTTTCTTAGCAGAGCATCCAAACCATGTGATACTGCAACACATCGCACTTCTCCTGTGGTTCTGCTCTGAGAGATTTTCCTGGGGTAAGCTATCAGCAGTAGTTGAAAAAGAAGCCATTGAAAGGCTGTAGCCTCTCGGAGGTCATACCCCATGACTGGATGTGCCACCAAAGTGCTCTGTCGAACATTTTCTCAGCAGCAGTGAAAATCCTCTTGCTTCCTTTTTTCTATGAGCATGAGCATTAAGTTGTTTGAGTAATTTGCGGAAGACCGAGATTCAGTTTTCTCCCCCTTGATTCCCTAAGAGTGTTTCAATCCTTGATTAGCTTGGGGTAGGACGTAGCTTCTCTTCCTGACATTTCTCCTCCTTGCCTTCTGATGTCTGTGTACCATCACTGTAATGGCTGTTGGGGCACAGTTTGGAACGAAAGTCGTGAGGCAGGAGAGAAGTATGTTTGTTTCTCCTTGTTTGCCTTCATAATAAATACTTTTGCAGAAGGCATATGCAAAGTGAAACCATTCTGAAATGGTGAGCATTTTTCTCTAAAATAACTATTCCCTGCATCGTTCACCTGATAAGCACTAGATCAGCCTTCATTTCTTTCTAATTAATTCAGGCCAAATATCTCCACTTTGAAGTTGTATCATTGGTGGTACATAATAGATTAATTGAGACATGCTACCAATAAATATATAAAACCCCTTACAATTTATTTTTGATCTCAAAATAGTTAATTTTATTTTTTGCATGAAAAAAGGCGAAATTTTAAAAAAGGTAATGAAGAGCTATCCTAACTTTTTTTTTGTATCGCATACACTGTTTTAAATCTCATGTCATGATTCAGAAACAGAAGGGTAGAGAGAAGGGAGACTTTCCCATTTCAGGAATTCTATTGTAGATCAGTTTTTCTGTGCAGGATCATCCGAGCCCATGAATCTGTTAAACTATTGTTGTACCACCTGTTCAGACTTGCTACATTTTATAGTGCCTAGTACCACAGTTCTTCCTCTTTGTCTTAAAATTTAACTTTTCCTTCCTGTAACATGATACTGTCTCATTTGAATTGAATATCACAACTTTGTAAAAGTGCAGCAATTCCCTTGGATTGTTGGTTCTCATCACATTGAAGGTGCATGCTAATGCTTCCAGTAGCTGCTGAATTGAATGCATGTGACAGGATACAGAAAGAAAGGGATCAAAGTAACATGTCAGTTGCCAGATAATATTTTTCTGTGTTAGCCTATTTTTAAGTTAACAGTGACCAAGTAGATCATATGGTTTTATTCTTGTAGCCATATCTTTATGCTCTGCTATTTGACTTGTTCTGGAGATGGAACAAGACAAACTTCAGATGATAATTCAAACAAGATGTGCAGAAATGAATGATAGCTAGGGTAAGGGGGAATGCCTTTTGGTTTGGAAGGATTTATGCAGATGGCTTTGTTTTCTCTTTCTTTCTTTACCAGTTTCAAGCTAAGTAAAGCTTCAAGATTTATATAATGTACAGCTCTTCTATTTCATGTCAGCAGTAAAGATCAAAAAGCAGATTGGCATTTTAAGGAAAAGCCTTAATGCCATGCCCTGAAATAAGAATTATGTGGTGAATTTAAACATAGGACACTGAAAGAATGTGTCTTAGTTGTGGGGTTGATTTTTTGTTTTAATTGGGAGGGAATTAGGTTTCTTATGGTAATTTTTCTGTGGAAGACTCCGGGGCAGAACAGTTTTCATCCTGTGAATCTCAAGTGAAAGAAGCGTTGCCAAGTCAGCATCATTTCTTGGAAGTGACTGTGTGCACACCTCTTTGTGTAGTTTAGTTACCAAGCACTAGAGCTGTCAGCATAAGTCCCCAAGATTTTCAGGATTCTTGTCTCTGTTGGTATTTCTTCATCTTTTGTCAGTGTGGCATGCCAAACTTGATGAAAAAACCATTTTGTCTTCCTGGCACTGTTTTTTGTCTTGGCCAGTTCTGTTTCAGTTCCCAGCTTTCTCTCTAGGTCTCTTGCACAAGTCACTGCATTTAGGGAAGGGGAAGGAGAAATACTTTGGCTTCTCTGGCTTTAAAAAGGAGGGCATTTCACTTCTGTGATGTTTAAATTTGATCCTAAGCAGTAGTAATGTTCTCAGAAGGACTGTGTGTTGGCTGTACAAAAAACCATATTCAGATATTTTGCTGTCAGCTACGTGGGCTAATAAGGCTCTCGGTATCTATTTCTCTATGTCATACCACAAAAAGGTCCTAATTCTTACTAGACTCTGCTAATAACATGTGTTCATTCTTTATATTGCAGTTACTTAACATATTTGCAGAGCTATTTGGAAAACACAATACTGTGCCAGCTTCAGATCCTCTGCAGAAATAAGAACTTGTAGAAACTATTATGCTTTGATTTCCGAGTGAAGAATGAGCAAAAATTTTACAATTGTGATCAGTTTTCTTCTCAAGTACAATCTGAGTTAAAATGGCTGAAAGGAGTGGCTGTTCTTCCTGACTTCACTATTTAGAAAAATAGCTGACATATACAGCAAGTTGCCTCCTATCCTGATAAGTTTATTTTCTTTAAATCACATCAACAACAGCAACAAAACATTATGTGCACAAGAGAAAATTACAGACTGAGTAGATAACATCTTAGGAAAGGTTCACACTGTCCAGTGTTTTGCTAAAAGCTTGTTGTGACAATCTTAGCTACATGTGAGGACTTGCAGATTGGCAAACTTGCCATCCCTGGAATCCTAAGGCAGCCCAGACCAGCTGCTGGTAATTTTATTGACTGTGGCCTGATTTTTTTTATGAAACTAAAGTTTACTTATCACTGGCCTTCTGTACAAAAGTAATTGCACTTCTTTGTCTAATTTCACTGATTTTTAAAAAGTAACAATATTTCATTGTTAAGCTGCCTACTTAGATTTGTTGCAAAAAAGCATGCATAGGATTAATCTACAGAAAGACTTAAAATTAGATTTTCAAATAAATTTCATAGTTCAAAATGCAAATTATTACTTTTTTAATTACAAAATTACAAAAATTACTTTTTTTTCCTATATTAGCTTTTAGTTATGTGAGCACATTGTTTATTCTTAGATTAATTCCTGTAGTGAATATCCCAATAATTTATTAAAATGCAACAAACTACATCCATAATTCCTAAGGTGTCTATAGATGCTGGATGTTTCCTTCCCTTCTCCTTTGTTCTCATTTTTGCATATAACACTTCCAGGTAAGGGCTCTTGCACATAATTTGCAAAGTCTTGCTAGTGTTCAGTGAGAGGTGGGGCCTATAAACATAAAGGCCACGAAGCAAGCGGAGTTGCAGCAGAAAGTTTGTATGTTCTTGTGGACACTCAGAAGCAGGGCTGCAATTTGGAGGTTGCATACCAAGGCTGTCCAAGTCATGCTTTAGGACAGCCTGTAGCCTAGACTAGAGATTAAGTGCAGATGAGAGAATATTCTTAGTGCTGGAGAATTTGGCTCGTGAGGAAAGAACATTGATGTCATCTTCCGCTACATAAAACCTACTCCAAAGTGTTAGTCTCAGCCTTAATTTTTATTAAATACATTTGCGGTTGGGTTGACCTCTCAATTTGATTCTGAGCCAGAGAGAAAATTTTATATCCTGCAAAGATGCATTCCTTATCCCACCACTTCCTCTGCAATACTCCAGTGTCCCAGGAAATGGAGACCAGGTGGAGAGCTTGACAGAGTTGGTTTCTTCTCTTATTGAGGCTGAGGGTGCATTTAGCAGGCCAGTGAGGGAATTTTGGAGTCCACCAGAAAAATGCTTTTGGAAGATGGTTCTCCTAGGTCCATGACTGGAGTAGCACAGGTTATAGCAGTCTCTAAGCACCTTCAATACAGAGCTGAAAGGAACCTGTGTTGTGCACTGGAATCCTGACTAGGCTTCATGCTAGAACAGAATGAAAGTCAAAACTGAAGCCATCTGAAAGCTACTGATGGATATGAAACACAAGCATGAAAGAGAGCAGGGAGGATATATGTTATGATAAGGAATTAGTGAAGTTTAACTGCCCTGATTGTGAGCAGGTATTATATAGTAAAGGAACTTTTAATGTGACCAAAACAGAGGAAAGAAGAAAAGGTTTCTTTGGCTTTTGGTTTTCCTTTGGGGCTGCTCTCATAAACTTGTAAAGTGCTGAGAGGAGAAAGCCCTGGCACATCATCTGTGATTTTTTTTTTTTTTAATCTACCTTATTTTGCCAAAATAGTATGGTATCGTATAATCAGAAAATAATTTTCGATGGTGTAGAGACACAGGCAAAACCATGGGGCTTACTGGATTTTTGTTACGAATGTAAAAACAGACAAGAGAGTGCTCTGATCTTGCCCTTGGATTTTTCTGAAACTTCTTGTCCACAACTCAAGCAGCGAAGACAATTTACAAGGCTGTAAAAGTGAGAATTTGCATGATGAAGCAGGAGTAAAACCCTGAAACTGGTGCAAAGACGTGGGGTTTTTCTGATGTGCAGCTGTTGAGTGTGTTTGGGAATAGCGGTGGACAGTTGCATATCTTTCACCTCTGAAAGTCTACAGTCTAATTCAAAGCACTTTAACAATAGCTGTGTATGTCACATGTTACACATTGTTTAAGTAACTTATGTTGGATTACGATGACCTGAAACACTCAAAAGGCTTGCTTGGCTCGGCAAACAAATGCTATTAAAGGCAGGTTTTATTTAATTAATTTGGCTCAGTTATAGTTCAATTAGTCAGGTTGATTTAGTACTTTCTGAGTCTTGGTTTCCCCGAAGCAATACAATTTTGCAGACACTAGATTTCTTGTTCCAATTTTTCAGAGAACTGAGAAAGGTTTTCTTTCATTGTTAGTGTTGGGGGTTTGTTTGTGGAGTTTTGCGGTTTTTTTAAATCAGGCACAAGTTTTTCCCCAAGTGGTATATGAGGATACAGGCAGAGATGGAAATAATTACAGCAGTAATTCCATCTACAGGTGTAGATGGGCCGCAGGGGTAGACACTGCTGATTTGTCCTTGATTTACAGAAGAATTGCCATGGGTTTGCCTTGCATGACTGTTTAATATCTAGTAATTTCTAATTAGAGTACCTTTTGTAATGTATGAGAAACACACCGTAACAGAGAGGGATGTAGTTGTGGGCTGTGGATTCTGGATGGAGGTGCAAAAAAGGTGACTTGTTCCAAAGCTGCATATAACTAACATTTCGTATCTGCCACCATCGTTGTTGGGGACTGACCATGTGCCTCAAATGAATCTTTTACAAGAGCATTTGAGCTGGGAATAGGTTGGATTTGTTCCTTGCTTTTATAGTGTGGATAGCAGGACCATTGCTCTTAACATCCAGTTCACCTGTAATTCCTGTGGTGGTGGTAACCATTTGTGATAGTAAGTTCCACTGCTGCTACACACAATGTAAAGTAAATTCAACAAAACTCAAGTATTTGTTGGAAGCAGTTTCCTTCCCTGTAGTAGCTTCCAATGTGACACATGCTTAATAAAGTGTTAAAAAACCCAGCCCAAAACATCGCTGTTCAAGGTGAGTCGAGGCATTTATGTGTGACTTGCCTCTCTACTATTTCTTTATTTCATTTGCTCACCTGCCATTTCTAAAAGGTCAGTATTTACGAGAAATTGTGAAGCAATTTAAACCAGGTTAGTTGGGCAGTGCTGTTTGCAAGAGGCAGCTGAACAGTTCCTGTCCCTCCATGTAGCGGATTACCAGGGCTGATGCTGACTTTTCAACCACGGAGCTTGGGTATAAAAGCCTGGTTTGAATATTTCCAGCACAAAAACTTTGAGCTTATGCTTTTAATGTGATCTTTGGGATCTGACCAACTACAGAAATACTATCTGTTACCAATGTTGAGATTGTAGAAATGTCCTGAATTTGCACCCAGTGCAGTGTAGCAGCTCTGTAATAAAAAGAAAACCAAGAGTGTTACCATTTAAAACAATGAGAAAATACCTCTTGATAAATGTAATTCTCATAATCCGCTAAATATACTGAAAAATGACATTTTGCGGGGGCTTTCAAGAACACTCAGGGGAGTACTTAGATTTCCTGTTCCCATTAATTTTCCCATGTAAAGTATATTCCCTTAGGTTTTTTTTTACTTTTTTTTCTACTGATTTATCTTTCCCAGTACTTTGTCATTATGCTCCTAGAGGCTGCCCTTTATTGTTGGGCTTCTGTTTTTTGCCATTTAATGCAGAAAGCTGGAAAAAGGTTTGTGGAAACCTGTAGTGCAGTTATATAAAATTAATGTACTCTTCTTCGTGCTAGTAAAAGAAACATACAATCAATAGGTAAAGAACTTCTAATTTTTCTTCCATGCTCCATGTAGTGCAACCTCATTTATTCTTATTGGCACCTAAGGTCCTGTGCACATAATTGTTCATTTGCGTCATGTGTTTTAATCTTGCTGGTAGTTTTGATTCCACCCCTCTGGCTCAGTTAGAGCAGTGTAACTCAGCCCAGCTAGGCTGGGGATTGTAGACAGCACCACTGCTCTACTGGAAACCAACCTGCATCCCTTTCTGTTAGTAGGGATTTTGCTTTAGACTTAGGTTCAGTCCAGTAAGAGTCCTTGACTACTACATTGACTCGAAATCTATCATAGGAAACTACCTGTCACAGTTTCTAATTGAATCCTTTTACAAGTCACGTGTTTAAGTGAGGAGTGACTTAGTTGCTTGTGAGAGGTCAGAGTCTAATATCTTCCTTTAATATTATGAATCTTTTTTTTCTTTAACAATATTTTTGTGGAGAAATTAAATCATTCCCAAAACTTAGTGTAACATGGATTTTGCTTTAATTTCAGGCTAAGAAATTTTAAAAATTCTGCTTACATGAAATGCAATATAAAATTACAATCTATATGCCTTCCTAGTGGTATAGCAAGTCTAGGCCTTTTTTTTCTTTTTTTTTAATTATTGGTTTAATATGATTGTGAGAAAACATTGCCAGTAGTACAAGCTTTATAGGAAAAGATGCTGTACGTTCAGTGAGCTAGGCAATTAAATGCATTTTGGCTTTGTATTTATGCGATCTGTAAAAAATGTTCAGTTTCCTCATTACTATTTTTTCTTTCCCACTGCTGCCTCAGTGATGGTAAATGCAGACAGAAAATACTGCTTTAGTAAAGTTTGGACTTCATTATTTCACATCCTGAATGTCTAAAAAGCATGCTGGAGGTTTTGTCCACAGGTTGTGATGAAAAGGCTTAGTTTCTTAGTAAATTATTGTGATGGGGAAAGAGAAGAACTATGGCACAGAGGTATTCCATCCACATTTCTTGAAAATAGTTTCTTGGCAAAAATTGTAGTAAAGTAGAAGTCCATTGCCATGAACAATTTTTGATTTGCAAAAGCAGTAATTGTATACATACTGCTTGTCAGTGCATGTTCTTACATATGGTATAAAACTAAAACATTGCTATCTGACGAGTTCTTCATTTTTGCTGATGTCCTTATTTTGTTTGAGACATCATTTATTGGGGCAGCATGTAGGGCACAGTGAAACTTTCACGATGAAACCTGAAACTGGATGAAACAAACCTGAAGGCTGGATCAAGTTCACAGGAACATTTGCTGAGGTTTCTAAGTCTGGGTTGAATTTGCAGCCAATCTGTGCTCACTTACTGTGCATTGAAAGAACCGCAAGAAATGTATTGGTTTCATATGGTTTCAGCCTTCAGTCACTTCACACTACTGGTGACTTCAGTAAAAGCTGGTTGTTGCTTGCTCTAACTTCAGTGAAAGGGAACTGAGGCCCATGTCAAGTGATGTAAAAGGTCAAGCGTAGTAAGTGGTTTGACACTACCATCGAGTAGGAATGAGACAGAAAGCAAGAGATTTTTGTGCTCCCGAAAGCACAAAGGAGAAATGCAGATGTAGGCAGGGTCTCCCATCACACTTGAGAAACTCCCACTTGGTCATTACTGAGCTGCAGTACAAGTGACAGGATTGGACTGTGCATGCATTGTTGACAGGGAAGAGTGGACAAGGAAGGGCCAATGAAGAAAAGTGAGGATGGCTTCACCTTGTGGGTACAAGCATGGGAGTTTTGTGGAGGATTTCTTTTAGTCAGGGAAACACAAGGGAAAAATTTTAATTGTGGCATAGAAGTATTTGAGGGAAGTAAAAACCTGGGTCAGCTTAGTTACAGGATGACTGAAACGTATCAAGAAAGGAGAATTCAAGGGACACAATACACAACTGAGTCCAGGAAGGGTTCTTCAGTGTGATGGGTGGGGGCCAGTATCTCGTTCAACAGTTAGAGAAGGGTTATTGAAGGGTTATTTCTGGATCCTGATGAGTAGAGGTAAAAGGAAAGGTTTCTACTTTTAATTGTCTCTGGTGAATAAAATCATCTGTCTGTTGGGGGTAATTTAAAAGCTTTGTTTGCTAATCTTCAGAAGATACTTGCTGATACTGGCGCTTGCAGCTCTATCTCATGAGCTCTGTATCACAAGAGAAGTTTGATGGATGCATATTTAAATAGGACTTGGTATCATTCTTCTGAGGTAACGCCACTAACAAACAGATCCCTTTTTATTTCTCTGTCAACAACGCTGAAATAAATTAGCTAGCACTTGAAGTTGCTGAACTTTGGATTTAATTCCAGTGTGGAAATACATTTGGCAAAAGAAAATCCAATGATGAATAAAAAGCAGTCTCCCAAGACACATGTAGGAAGCCTGGTTTCTGGGATTCCACCATACTTCCTGCCAGTCAGAGTTGTGGAACCTGCTGGCCATTTTTTACTAAGCTTAGCAGTAGGGTAGAGGTCTTAAAAGTAAGATAAATTAATCTAATCTTCATCTAGTAAGTTGTTGGCTGGGCAAGAAAGACCCAAATTAATGCTTTGGGTACTGAGGGAAAGGACTCAGGTGCTAAATGCTGTCTGGCAGTGCAGCTCTGGAGCAGCCTTAGCACGTAAGAGTTTAGAGGAAGCAGGTTTCCATTACTTTTGCTGGTCATAGGCAATTTGTTTTCTATTGATATCATCGAATGGAAAACTCCCTATGGCCTTGTGTTTGGTGCTCTAATATTTCTCACAGTACTTCCCAGAATTACTGGTTTGTCCTTGGGGAATTCAGTAAATATCTATGAGAAATTAAATGCCTTGCTATAACGCTGGCTTTGGATCAGTGGGAGTTGTAAAGAGTAGTGTAAGGTAGAAGAAGTTTTAGGAGGAACTTGGAATAAGAACTAACACCAGATATCCAAGAAACCTCCCAGATTAAATCCTCCTGTTACGTCTCTTTGGCACCTGTCTTCCTGATGATACTGTGTTGCAGGCAAGGCAGGCAAAGGCTGTGGAGCTGAGATTGGGCCTGGGGGTCCATGGGAGCCATGACAGAGAACAATATCTAAAGGGATGAATGTTATCATTATTGAACAGTGGGTGTTTGGGTCGGGTCTGTGTGCCAGTTTCCTTTGTAGCCAAAAGTTTTCTGCTAACTTTCAACAATTAGCCACAGTATCTGAACTATAACCCCAGTTTTCAAGCGACAGATGCTGAAGACTTGGCTAGATAATTATATTAGCATTTACTTTCCTAAAAACTGTACACAGAGAAAGACAGCATACTGGCAAGGCTTTTACATAAGAGCAACAGTTCACAGAAAGTATCATTTCGTTGTTACATCTGTGATGCAGCTTTGAGAACAAAACCAGGTAATCCCTGAGGAGCAATTCAGCCAAAGCAGCTCAGATTTGTAAGAACTGGCCACCAGTACCCTTATAGCTCCTGCTGCCTGACTGCATATTCGTGCTCTTTTTTCTCCACCACCACCACAACCCCCCTGATTTCCTGTGAAGATTAAATTAATGCAGCTCAGACTATGCTTCTGTGGTGGTTTTATTTTTCCCTGAGTAACTTCAGAGTATTTCTATTTCTCAATGCATTGAAGCAATAGTGACAGAGCTAAAGACTCATATTTGATGTGGTCAGAAGATTTGTGATTTAAGAGGTGTCATGTAGGTTAAAATGTGGTGATAGGATATCAAGGACTCATTTCTATGAAGAGGAGCACAGGATCTCGCCAGGTAGGAAAAAAGAGTGAGAGTGGAATCTACAAGGAGGTCATATTCATTCTTTACCTCTGTTCATGCATTATAACCTTGAGACTAAGTATGAACATACACTTTCAGATCTTCTTATCCTGTGTGGGGATGAAACGGGAAATGTTTTCTGTGGAAATTAGAGAATGAGTATAATAAATGTTACGAGTAACATGTAGAATACTTAAACGTATTTTTCCTCAAATACTGTCTGTGTTAAATGCAGTACAAGTTACAGACTGCTCTTTCCTTGCATCATTTGATTTTTGGGAAAGCCATTAGCAAAGGTATGAAGCTGTGAGCCAAAATGCACAAGTTCTGTTCCCCATCCCATCAATTATCTGCTTTGCGATCTGAGGCAAGTCATTTTTCTGCCCCTGTGTCACTTCCTAATCTGTCTGATGCTTTGGCTGACTGCTGACAGATCCCTCCATGTCTATGATAAAAAGTACTTTATATCAGACAGGTGGTGGTGTCAGCTGCATCTCTCTAGTTGGTGTCTGTTCCTACAGCATATTGAGAATTACAGTTAATAAGCTAATCAAATAGAAGTATGTTAATTTAATTTCAAAGACACAGATGTTACTTTAAATTCCATAATATATAACATAGAGATTAGTTTTTCAAGACTGGACAAGATGGGCAATTTAATGTGAATTCAATGCAGAAATTTTCACTAACGTAAGTGATGACTCTGCTGTAGTTTAGAAAGGTTTGGTTAGTTTTTCTGCCCTCAACTGTTCATTTTCCTACACGTCTTGTGCTTTAAAATTCTGGCTTAACCAAACAAGAAACAAGACTATCAAGGTGCTCTGTCAAGGGCTGCTTTCTAGTAAAATTCTGCACGGAAACATGCAGTGCTGGCAGCTTTGCAAAAGCATAGATGCTGGTAGACTTCTTTCAAATTTCAAATTCTTTTTGCTTGGCATTTATTTAATAGGTTGGATCTATCGGCTTGCTGGACTTGCCATTTGTCAGAAAATAGGCATTTATGAACTTAAAAGCATGGTATGTACATAATACAACTAAAATTAAGCTATATAAGCTTTAAAAATTACATTCCAAGAAAATACCAAAATTAGTTTGTAGTCCATTCTTATCTTTTAAACTTCTGGAGTTTTTTAAATAGTGCTTGGTAAAAAGCCCACACCTCAAATACATATGTAATATATTGTCTTTCATTGTGTGGAATTGGCAAGCTTAAAACACTATTGACAGGAGAATATTTTAGTCCAGATGGCCTCAGCTTTGTGTAATTTACCTTTTAATGTACGGCTTGCCAGCTGGGACAACTTTGCTTTGGGTGAAATTTGCATAGCCATCAGATATTTGTTACATGCCTGGAAAGAAAAGTGGGAGCAAATTCTGGCTTATGCTAATACTTTGCTATCACCACATGCTACCACTAAAGCAGCAAAATAAGAATTAGACTCCTCATTTGTTCTCAGCAGTTAAAGTCTCTGCCTTATAAAGATGAGATACTTTTCTGTGAGCTCTTTACCCTGATGAAGCAGGCAATGCTTTAATTGTGAAATTGTTTCACCTTGTTAAAATACTGCCGTTCTTGTTGAACAAATTAAGTTATAAAATATTGAATATGTGCACCAGGCATTTCCAGACATCAAATAAATTTTCAGACAAAACAAACTAAAACATTATGGGAATTCACGTTTTAATGCTTGGTTTTATTCTAGTTCTATTTTTGTTACAGTAGTTTTAAAATATTAGACATTACTGGTTCTAAAATAGTGCCACACTATTCTTGTAACTGTCCCAATAATAACAATAATTAATATCCCCACATTTGCATTTTAAGCCACTCCATTTCCCTAGTCATCTATTACTTGGATGTGAAAAAATCATTTCTCGTCAAAACTTGGCAAAGAATACCCGAATTCCATACTTTTTACCAGATGTAAAAATAGAAGTGAACTAATTAATCTTTTTCCCACCAATTAAGGGGTTCAATAAAGTATGAGTTAAGTTTTGTCCTTGTTTTGATAAATCGTTTTCATTTACAAAAGTTCAGAATAACTCTGATCTAAAAAAAAAAAATTAAGAGAAAAAATGAAGAGGGAAGTAGAGAGAAGGGGGACAGGGGGATCTGCCTCATGAATGGCAATAACATGAAACTGCTGCTTTCCAGAGTATGCCTAACAGCCTCAGCTCCTTGGTGATTTGGGAGGAGCACTTGCTTTTTGCAGGGCAGTACTGTAAGAAAACAGCCATCATCTCCACTTGGCCACCATTGAGACAACTTTGGTCACAGGCTGTCACAGGGTGCTGATCACATCTGTCTCAAAATACCTCCAAGTGGTTAATTCAGGCCAAGAGCCTTGTACTGCTCCAGAGCAGTGTGTGTCCTTGTCTTCCCTGAGAAAGATTATAAATGTTTTTCACCTCCATCAGTTTTTTATGAAGACCCTGGTTTTACCCAAACCCTAACTTGCTACAAAAGCCTGTAGTTTCCTATTGGATCTTCTTAAGGAAACTTCTTGAGCCTAGGGATATTGAGAGAGAGACCCATTGATTTAAAATTATACTTGATGAAGTGCAAGTTTTATTCTGTGATTCACCATTCTAATTTTAGTTTTCACTGGGGTAAAAAGCTGAGAAATATTGAGAACTTTCAGAAAATGGCAGAAGCATCTCCTGCTTTGGGTTAGTAGCCACACAAAGCCCACCAGTGTGCTGGCCAGAGCCCTACCCTGCAACACATGGAGTGGGTGGGTGGTTTTTTCATACAGAGCTGAGGAGTGGTTTTCCTGCTGGATTGCTAAAAATCTGTTGCAATAGTACTGGGTTTATGCCAATGAATCATCTTTATTTATTTAGAAACACTTTTTTTCCAAGCCTGAATTCAGTTCATGCAGTTATCGCATCTGTGTTTCCCACCGGGGGAATTGCATGGTTCTTGCAGATTTCTGCCCAGAAGTGTTGGCTTGCCTGAGGCGTAGGTGTAAAAGTTGCACATAGCTGAAATATACTATTTTCTTTTCAATTAGTGTGCATTGCTACCACTTGAGGAGACCACAGAGGAGACAGTGGCATATAATGACCAGACAGTGTTGAAGCCCTCAATTTGGTCTTATTACAGACACAGATTTTTATAACACTTTGGCTTTGTTGCAACCTGAGTTGAAGTTTCAGGTCTATCTTTGAAAAGTGGTATTTTTGAAAGCCAGAAATATGTGGATGTATCCTCATTCATCTGCAGAAGGACAAGCAGGGGAGTGAAGGGAATGGTGTCAGCTATTTTGTTGGAAGCATATTCCCTCCATGAAGGGCAAGGTGCTGTGGCATTCAAGTCCCTGCTATTTGTCTTGGCAGAGGAGAAGTTACTTTGCCCTCAGTGGCTGGTCTATCTCATGCCTTGCACGAAAGGTGACACAGGTCTACTAAGGCTGTATTACATTGACACAATCTTGGTGACTGAAAAATACTCACTAATTTAAGTGGATCAGGAGGTAGGCTGATACTGAGCCTGAAGAAGAAGGGGAAAAAAAGGCAGCCCACCCTTGCTCTAAATATGTAAATATTGGCATGCAGTAATAGACATTTAAAATTTATCACAGAAGCGAGAGTACTTTGCAAGGCGGTGCCCGGTCAGAATGACAAAAGAACAGGCATATTCTGTAACTTGAAACTCAGGATTCCTTCCCATTTCTGTCTCTAGTAGTTAGAGTTCTTCACTCTTGCTAGATTACAAGTCCACAGGGACTTTTAAAACTACTTATTCAGACTTTACTGTTTTGGATGTACAAGAGTTAGTTGCATTAAGCTGTAGCTTGGAAAAAAAAACTGAAACCATTTTTATAGCATTTTAAAATAACTTTATTAAAGGATAGCATAAAAGATCACAGTTTCTCTGTTTTTACAGCTCTGCTTTGAAAAGATAATAAAGCTACTACACAGGACATGTATTAGGCTGGTGATTAATGTGTCTGTGTGTTACAACTCCGAATACTCTGAAACTTTATATTGGAATGAATGAAAATGTCACATAATGAAACCGCAGAGGAGGAGTACAGTGCTAAGAAAATAATATGCACTTGTCTCTCACTAGGTAACATTTTACATTAGCAGAGTGAGCTAAACTTTTTTTGCCTTCCATATGGGGATCTTAAAGTACTTAACATCAAAGAGGAGCTCTGTTTTGATAGAGTAATTGATAGAGCCTGGATAATCCTATTGTACAAACATTAGCAGGAAGCTGGGGCTCTTGACATGCTGAAGAATAGAGTGGAAGTTTTAAAGTAGTATTTTCTAGGACTATTCTTTAATCACTGATCTGTATTTTAGGCACTTGAGTTCTAATATCTTGGTTTTAAGATGAGATCCAGTATTGAATAAATAAATGTTGTTATTGGGAGGGAGATGCAAAGACAAGGTCTTTTTCCTCTAGGGAAGGATGGATTTCTGCCTTCTTGTAGACACTGCATAATATAGGTTGGAAAGGATCCCAAGAGGTTTTGTCATTCAGCCCCTGGCCCTAAATAGGGTTAACCTCAAAGGTAGATGAGGTTGATTAGGCAGCTTGTCTCTTTAGGCAGCCTTTTCCAGTGCCAAGGTACTCTTGTGAAACTTTTTTTGTTTATATAAAATTGAGATTTTTCTGTGCTGAAATACTTTTACTCATTGACTTTCACCCTTTCGATGTGTACACATCTCTGAGGAGAGCCTGGTTCAACCTCCTAGCTAGACAAAATCAGCCCCCTTGCTCAGCTTCTTCACATCTTGCATGGTGCAGCCTCAGACATCTTGGTGCTTCCCTGCTGACCATCTGTCGCTGTCCCTCTTTGCTGGGGTTGCAGAAGTGGACATACTCTTCCAGATCTGTCCTCATGAGTGCTGCGTAGATGGGTTTAATGGGTTCACTCAACCTGCTGCCTGCCATCGTACTAAATGCAACACAGGCTGTGTGATTAACCTGTTGCTGCTCTGATGGGTTGCTTGCTCTGGGCTAAGAGGCTTTCTTTCCATTATCAGTTCTTTTCTGGGACGTTGCATTTCCTATGCCCTCAGTCGTCACAATGATCTGTAGTAGCAGTGCTTTACTTAATAACAAAAAAAAAATCCAAAACAAAATGAAAAAAGGGAGCTGCAGACAGGTGTAAATGCGTAGTTGTCTGTCACATGTGTCTGACTTAAACACCAGAATTGGAGTATCAGTCACCCAATACTCAGTTGCGACCAACCCAAGGTCACTTGAGGAATGTTCTTTGGGTAGTGCCTCTGAGAGTTTGCTTTTAGAGCAGCTCACGTAACCGGGTCAGTTTATGCCTTCAGTGAAATTCATCTCAATTACAGATGTGACCACTAAGTATTTTAATAACTATATCACTAATAGTTTAAAAAAACATGAAGGATTAAGAGCCATATGTTCTCCCAGGCATGTGAGCTTAACAAATGCAGCATTATGCTATAAAACTTTTTTTTTTTAACTTTGGTATGTAGCCACCCCATCCCTTGGCAGAAGAGGGATTCTATCCACAAGCTACAGGCGAGGGTGTGTGGTCTTACAGCAGCATGGGAGGAGTTGGGTCAAAGGCAAACTTTTATATATGTGCTGTGCTACCGAGGGGAAAGGAAGCCGTAAACCAGAAAGGACTGCCTTCCTTCAGTACTGGCTCTTTTGGCTTTCACTTCTGCAGCTGAGGAATCCCCCTCCCTTCTCTGCTTCTCGAGTAAGAGCACAGATGCTGTACTGGAGAGCCAGTGGAGCTGTGCTAATAGGGTTGAAGTCTAAATGAAGAACTCGCCCTGCAGAGCCGACACTGTAGATTTTGTTGCCTGAGATGCCTTTTGTGGAATACAAACCATGTTGGATGTATACAGCATATTGTTTATGAAAAATAAATCAAGCAGCAAGGGGAACAGCATGGTATTTTCTGGACAGATCTGCACTTCTGGATGCCAAACATGGTTACAGTAATCTCATATTTAAGGGAATACAAATTGAAACCTTATTTGAGTGTGGCCTGACGGTAGAAATATTTTAATTGATGCAACTACAGTTTGCTGCACAAATTTTTCTCTTCACTGTGTGTGGATGTGAATCAAAAGCATTTTCATTATTTCTTTGAAATGTGTGTAAGCACAAGAGAAATGGGAATAGCATAGTATGTTTAGTCAGATCTATGGTGCTAAACTTCCAGACTCATATAATTTCAATGACTAGTTATATGATTTTGATTTTTTTTTCATACTGAATGGTTTTTTAGTATCTAATATTCTTGTGTCAGCTATACCGGAGCGAATGGAAGTTTTGTAAAATTGCCACAGTAACTAGATCAGCTTCCAAAGAACAAAGAGAAATTCCAGGTTAAAGTCAGAAGCCAAAATGGTGTGAATCTCCCAGGTGGTATTCAGCCTCTAAAGCTACAGAAAATAGTTTGTAATTCAGCAAAGGAAGCCGTTAGACAACCATTAAAGAGCAATCAAGAACATTTTCTTTATAAGGAAACAAAGAGTACTCTTAAAGGATGATCGCTAAAGGTTAAAGTGCAGCCTGAAAGAAAATCAGGCCATGTGCAACTTGTGAAAAACTTGATTTCAGTGTTTGCTGTACTAATTTGACAAACTGTTGGCACAAAGATCAGGTCGTTACACTGAACCCACTTAAGAAAGAAGAAATAATGCCATGCTGAAATATCTTCTTTCAAAGCTTTTTGTACTTTTTTTTCCAATATTTTTTGAGTTATTTCATCCCAGTTGCAGCTGGAATTGCCAATTTCTTGCTTCACTTCAGAGATTCATCGCGTCTGAACCAAATACTCCTCTCTTCTGTGGGACTGTTTCAGAAGATACGTTATTGGAAGAATGTTACACAACTTGATATAGACATTTGAATTTGTTCTGTCTTCTTGATTTATAAACTGATACAATCTTCGCAAGTTTTCATATATAGTAAGATGGACTTGTTTCACAGCACTTGGAATCATTTAACCGAGCAAGGAACTTAACTGTAAAATAATTTGCAAGACTGGGCGGTATTTTAGGTTTGCTTCATGAGTGTCAGTGTTGGTTGTTGGTCCATTATGGTGTTCAATACTGAATTTGCTGGTGTCATAAGTGGTTTGTGAGCTCAAAATTAAACAAGGAAAGAACAACCCAGGCAGAGAACATGGTTGCCAAGATGAGAATTACCTTGGACACAGTGACTGTTCCAATTATGACTGCAGGCAAAAATGTAGTAAAGGGCTTTTCTTGTGCCAGGTTCTTTTCTGAATTCCACATCTTGGGTGAAGTATTCTGTGTCCACATTTTGGGTCTTCTTTTTTCTCGTGTTTAGTAGGTTTCCTGCCTGCCCTGTAAGCCTTTTTTCTCACTTGCTTCTGTTTAGGGTAAGAAAGGATATCATAGTCTGCCTCTTTATCATTCACTTTGAAATCAGTTCAAAGAATTCATCAGTCTTTCCCTTTCTTCAAGAAGACATTAATTTTATTCAGTTTAGATTAGGAAGTGCATCATGGGAAATGATTGAACTGAATTTTTTTTTTCTTCTTATTTTTATCTTCTCCATGGTGTCTCCATGGTGCACACACCTCTTTTGCAGGAGCTGATGACACAGGAGTACCAGTTGTCAGTCACATAAGAATATCTTCCCCCACATGCCCGACATCACCACGGTGTAGTTCTTTTTCATACTGGTCAAACAGCCTTGGTAGTAAGACTACAACAGGAGTTGTAGCTCTGCATGCACTGTCCAAATAGCTCGCGTGCAATTGAGAAAATCCTAAGTCATTTTAGTGGCCGAGTTGTGCTTTCAGAAATAAACTGCATTGCAAAGCAAGTACGCATCAGTTTCATAAGTGGCAGGGTTTTGACTGATACTGTGTCCTGCAGAGCCTGATGCTTTTATCAACTCGAGCCAACCAGAAGGTAGCTGGAATGGAGTGACTACCGCCAAAATCACAGCAGACTTTTCCAGTTTTAAATCTCTAGTGCAACATATGAGGGTGTGTTGTAAACTTTCTGGATGATATTCTGATATAGGGGTCCCTGGAAAGCTCTGAGGGAGCAGGAAAACTGATCCGTGCTGAATAATTTTCAGCTTCTTTCTCCCTCTACCATACTTGTTAGCGTTATACGTGTATAAATTTTTAATGGGGACACTGCAAGATGTCATAAGTTTGCAGGAATATTCTCAAGAGTGAACTGTATTTATTTACAAAATACCTGCATGGACAGGCAGAAGTGTTTTGTGGAATCCTAACTCCATTGGATAATTTTTTGTGGATGAAGAGTTTATTTGTTTTTCATGCTTTTGGAATCTACCTATGTTATTTTTGTGTGCCTCAGTAAGTGTCCAAAGATGGATGTCCTGGAGTGTGAATCCAGTCCTTACCTGAAGGGTTTAAGTTCTGATAAAGGTTTGCAGCATGGTGAGGCAATGGGAAGGAGTTCTTTATGGTTTCAGGCTGGTGTTCCTCTGTGGGGTGTATCTCAGTTTTGTAAGTTCTTGAATCAGATCATTCTTTTCTAAAACTTTTTTTTAAATACATACATATATTTGTGTGTGTGCATGTGTTAAAAATATATATAAATAATTTCATGAGTCTTTTTAAAAGCAAATTATAAGCGTCTTACTGAAGAGGAAAAACAAAGAATGGAAACTCTCCTGTGGGTCAAAATCACATTGCCATCCCTTTCTGATGTGAAATAAAAGCCTAACCCTATGGGTTCGGGTGACCTGTAGGGTCTGTTAGCAGGGGAAGTCAATGAAATGCATCACAATTAACAATGTCTTGTTGATCTCCCACGGACTGGAACTGTAGCAGATAATTGTGCAGTAGTGGGAGTTTTGCCATGACTAGCTTTATCATTTTGTCAGTTTGCTAATAAAAGGTCACCAAGGGTACAGAGCATCTGAGATTTACATATGGCAGATACGAAAGCGTTCTGGGGAGCCTGCTTCAGAGAGGGGCTGGGGCGTTTGTTGCAATTGACACCCATGCTGTGATTCCAGAATTGACAAGAAACGCCGCTACTAAGCAGATCTGCCAAGATAATTAGAATTCAGGGTTGCATTTCTAATCTGACTTGAGTCAGATAATTTATCACAGCAGTAGCAAGCTGTCAGGGTCACACAATAAATACTGATTATGGAAGAATAAAGATTAAGTGCAGCCATACAAAAAAAAAAAAAAATACAGGTCAAGTTGTACTTAAGAAACGTTTTCTTCCAATACTTCCCATGCTAATTTCATGTGATATTGGCAAAACATCATATCTCTAAAATGAGCTTTTTTATAAAAGGAGGCAATGCTGTATAGGAGTGTCTGTACTTAGGATCTGTTTAAATTTTAAATTTCAAATTGATTGGAAGGAAGTATTAATTTTGAAAACCTGATTTAGCATGACTGTTCCATTCCTATCACCACCATAACAATTTGGTATGTTAAAGGACAAAATACTCTATCCTGAAGGCAGTCCTAATTTGTTAGCATTAGTAAGATACTGCATATTTAATTTAACACAGCTCTTGCTTTTGATTCACACATAGACAGTTTATGGCACTTTCATTTAATTGAAGAAACCTATTTATTAAAATATGCAACTTTGAAAATGGTTTCTGAAAGCCATTTACAAACTAGTGTGTTATGGATCCAGCACTTCCATATTCACCTCTAGTTTTTTAAGGATACAAAATCAAATGAGAACATAGCATTTATGCACATAGTATGTTTCCTTGAAAAAAAAGCTACTGTGAAGAGGAATAATTAATAGATGTATGTTGTATTCAAAAAGAAATTTCAAGAGATGCTGAAATGCAGTAGCTACCTTTAGAATACAGTTTCTTAGTAAGGCATCCTGTATCTCTTTAGCAATACAAAGCACCTTTAGCAGCCGTGTTTAGGTAGTGTGTTGGTTATGTTGCTTTCCTTTTCTTCTACAATACCATAGCTTACTATTTATCCCCGTAAGAACTTTAAATAAGTAGTTAGTTATTACTGAAATATCTACAACTGAGTACTGTGAAGTCTTAGCTGAAAAAAATGAAAGCTTTGAGATATTAGTAGGCTTGCATTTTAGAGTTGTTTTTTGATTTGCTTTCTGCCATTGAGTATTTCATGGAGAGTGGGATTTCATGTAGAGATGTTTTCCACTTTTCTCTTGGCAGCATTTGTGGTTAACTTATTCTTTTGGTTCTGGAAATAGTTTGTGGTCCTTTTCTATAATGATAGGACTCTAGTACATCTGCCTAAGGAGAGCAATTACTGTGAAATTTTTTCAATTGAAATTGAGAGAGTGAAGCATGGATGAAAGATACTTTAAAAAGTAGTATGTTACAAAATCTTAGGAATACATATATTTTAATTGTAACTGTAAAAAAAAAAAAGGTAAAATATTTTGGAAGTATTATTTCATTTCCAGAAAGTAAGTAGATAATTTTCAATTACTAAAGGTCTTTAGTAACCTTTGAGTATAGATTGTTTTCTAAACAGATATGCATGACTGTGATTTTCAAGAGATTTTCTGCCTGTTTAATAGGTTCAGAAATTGCAAAATTCCTCAATATTGACTCTAAGGCAGAATTAGAAAATGTTTCCTGTTGAAGTCATGAAAATTATTAATTTTGGTAGGTGCATCAATAATGAAGCATCTTGTTTTTGGGGAACAAAGCACTCGAATCTCTCTTTTTATCAAGGAGGTCTCATAGCAGGCACTGGAAATGAAACTTCCATTACACTGTTTTTTATGGCATACTTAATGAAAGCTTTAGTCTAATCTTTTGAAATATCTGATTGTAACCAATGAAAAATTGAGCCCTTTTGTGTTACTTGTATGAATGTCATTATTATTACTACTACTGCTATTACTATTATTATCATCATAATCATTATTAATTTTCTCAGTAATGAATTGCCCTGCTACCTCACTTAAGTAGCAGGGGGCAGAAGTGTGTATTACTATAGCATTCAGCCTTGCTGGGGAGGAACAACACACTGTGTGAGAGACTGTAATGCTGGGGCCACAGGATATTAAAGCTCAAATTGAAGGCCAGCCAGGAGCGCAGAGCACTGTGTTGACTGCAGCATGTAAATAGTTCCTTACTCTTGTCCAAGTGCAATGAGTGCTGAGGACTACTATTAGGTAAGATACAGCTTTTATGGACCCAGAAGACTACCCTGCCCAAGTCTGGGGTAGAGTTGTCCAATTAACATTGTTAATGTATTAATAATTTTGTGTTAATAACATAAACAAGTCCTAGGGAGGTGTGAGCTTAAATTCTGCACAGTGAAAGAGCTGTGTTTGCAGGCAGGTTGGGAATCACATCTGCTCAGAGGGCATTATTTAGGAATTTACTTTCAAACAGCTCCTTTCACAGTCTCACTACAAGGGACAGTAGCTGGAGTAGTGCCTGGAATAAAATAGGAAAAAGAAGGGAGGCCACTCCCTAGAAGCCTGGCAGCTCTGAACCCTGCAAAATCTCTGGGCTGCTGTTTCCTAGGTCCAGATCTGTCAGGTAAGGATAAAGGAGGGCAGGCAGAAAGGGTTGCTGAGTGCTTGAGCAATGAAGAAAGCATAATAGATCAAACTTGCTTGATCTAAACACCTGTGTCCTGGGCATCTTTTTAAGGCACCCTTTCTCCCCCTCCAACAGCTCCTAGAGCTGTGGTCTGTGACCAGTGGCCTGTAACTCCCGTGGCGGTGAGTTACGTGCGCCTACCTGAGCAGAGGTGTGGAGAGATGCCCTCAGTGACTTTGCTTTCTGCATACAGCCATCTCCTCTGTAAGTGCTGTTTCTGACCACGTCAGGTTCCACAGCTGACAAGTTGAGTGACACACATAATCTTTTCTGTACAAATATTGGCAGAAAATGCAGTGTCAGCCTCCCTTTTCGCTGTGATTGTCTATTAGTAATACAGCTCTTATGTTAGCAGAACTCTCTGAAAATGGTTACATCATTTACATGCATGTTTGTAAGAAAGGTCACTTAGCTTGGTAATGTTGTGTTAATTTAGACACAAGGGAAGAAACAGGTCAGAGGAAGAGATAACATTTGTCTGTCTTCTGTAGTGGTCTCGCTGATTACTTGATGAAGTCTTAAACTTAGATAGTACCATAGTTATGATGAATTAATTCCTTTCAAAATAATAGGAGAGCAAGATAAAAAGCAACTTGAGCATGCTTGTATTCCTTACTAGGAACAGACTTTAATCATGTTACTGAACACTGTTCAGTCATCCCGTAGTATAGCAACTGATGTAAATGGGCAGGTCATAAAAGGCCAAATGGGATTGTGTTGGAAGAGCTACTTCCAGTGGAGGTGAGACCAGTGCTGGTGCAGTGGGCATTGTGACTTGTTTGGGATGGGGTGTAGGGCAGCAAAGGGTGTATAGCGAAGGGAATAAAGTCATGTCAGAGAAGGTTAGCTCTCCTTTAGAGGCTAGCCAATGCTAGGAGAGAACAGCTTAGCTTTCATAAATATTGTATAAAGAATAAACAAGCAGAGAAGGGAACTATCCAAAGTAAAGAATCACATAGCTAGCAGAACAAATGTTTATAAATTTGTTCATGGATCTTCTGAGGATGGAAACTGAAAGAAAGTTCTTCACTTGAAGTTGTAGTCACCTTGATGCTTCAGTTACTGTAGAAAATAAAAATTCTGCACCAGGGGGCAGTTGTGTGCTCCAAAGCTTTGCCAGTGGCAACTAGGCTAGATGATTTGTCACAATAGTTTTAAATGGTTTAAGAATTTTCTTTCCCATTATGTGTTTGAAATACAATATCACTTAATTTCAGAGTGGAAAAATGAGGAGTATAAATGTATTTAACAGCTGAACCTTTGATTCGCACAGTACTATGAACTGTGTGGAAATCCAAATGTGAATAAATAGCTATAAGGAATTGGTTAGCCAACACTCAAGGCATGAAGAAATACCATGCTACAATTTTATAATGCATGTTACAGCTGTATAAATATGAATAAGGGATCTGTAACACCTCTGTGACTTCTTGCACTGTCTTAGATGGGCCTTAGGTGGTGCTGTTGCATTTTTTCTTTTGGCAGTGGCTGTTTTTAGTGCTTCAATCATTTCTGTTCTGCTTTGCTTTCTAGATCATACCAGAAAACTGAGAATAGTTGGCTACACCAATATTTGTAAAATTTACCAAGGTGGAACACTAAAACATAACCACTTGTAGGGTGCACTTCATTTCCTAATTTAAACACTTTAGCACTTTTGTATAAGAACTAAGTAATACTGAACTATGCTCATAGCATAAGGCGTGTCTTGCTCTACGTGTGTTATTTTGTCTAATGGTGTATAAATGTGAGTATAAAAATAAATTAAAGACACAAGATCGAGTAAAACCTCTCCAAAATTAAGTTCAACATGTGGGATTGATGCTGTAAGTTCACAAGTCTTTCAACTTTCCATATGGCTAATTAAAAAGAAAAAAGTGGCTGAATTTTAGAAAAGAAATGTGTATGTCACATTGGCAACTTGCAGAGTGCCTCCTCTGTTAAAGGACCTATGCACTAGTTTTACATCCAATTTCCTGCCCTTATCTTCCTTATGCCAGCTCACAGTGTGGTTCATTGGGAAACTGTTTGCTTTTTTTTCCGATTTCTTTTTTCACAACATAAAAAAAAAAATTCCCATGAAGGTTTTTTCCACTACAACTGCCTACCCTTTATGCTCTGCAGCCTGCCAAGCTTGCCAAAACTCAGCAGGTAGCCCACATGGTATGCATGTCTGTGTGAGAACGCTCCCCTGATGTGGACAAGATGTTGGTTGTAAAATGAAGCCAACATCTTGTCCACAAGTGTGCAAAAAAATATCCTCAATCTGGACAGACATGTTTTTGTAGGCTGAATGCATTGGCTGTGCTAATTCAAAGTCTAAACCTTTTAAAACCAGGAAAAAATAATTATATAGTTACAGTACCAATAATGCTATCAGTAGTAGTAAAGCTGCAGACGTATTTGCTAATCTGAGACTGTTTGGTTAAACTTTTACTGCCCTGGTATTTACAGTAATTCTTTTGGCATCTGTAACTTTCAGGGGTTTTATCATTCCTATTTTAGTCTCCACAACCTGGGCAAATAATGTAACCCCAAGATTGTGGGCTAGCAAAGAACGGTACAAGAATTAAGAGGAGAGAAGCTGTGGGTTCAGTCTGCAGTTCGCCCAGAACTTCCTTTGAGATGGATATTTTTGTTTTGTACCTATGCCCTGTGGGTTGCACGTGAGGAGCAAGGGAAAGAGTAATGTATAGACAGTGAGGGGTAGCAGTGACAGACTCCCTTGCTCAGATGTAAATGAATGAGGCAAAGTTGGTTACATAATGTAAACAAAACAAAACAAAAAAAAGCCCTACATGGTTATTCCCTGGAACTGTGTATGCTTCATATTTTCCAAACTAAAATTGTCAAAATGTTCTGATTAGTTTAAAACTTGTAAGTATTAAACTTAGGTTTTCTCAGGGGAGCAAACCAAAACATTGGCAGAAAACTTATGCTATGCTTTGGTGTTTTCGCTTATTTCAGGCTGAAATGTGGGAAGGACAAAAGTTGGTTTAGTTTTCACTTTGGTCTTTTCAGTTTAGGTTTGTTGTTTAGGCTTTTTTAAGCTATCACAGTTTGAGTACTTATTTAAGTTAAAGGTGTTCTGAATTGCCTAGGTCTGCCTAAAACTGTGGGTTTTTTCCCAATCCATGCTACAGAATTTTTTTACTCAGAAATTTAAAACACCACACAATTACATTACACCTAAAGGTACATGCAGTGATTGAGTACATCCACACTTCAGCTCGAGCAAAACTCCTGCTGATCCACACGGGTCACCTGTGGATGACCCCACGCTGGGAGGGGAAACCAGGATTCACCCTTTGCTTTAATGGATGCCATTCTCCATGTATGTATCTGCTAGTATATGCTTGGCATAGCTGGTTCTGGTTCTCTCCTCTGCCCTTGCAGTGTGTTAGGGCTGGGGACACCCAGACACCAGAGTATCTCCCTCACTAGCAGGAGTGCTCTGCAGAGGAACCTCAGAGCTGCAATTGCTTCCTCTGGATTCTCACTTGAAGTTAGTGGAATATGGGGATACTTAGCATACCTAGACGTTCCCAGTAATATAGACTCATGGCACTTACTTCAGGCATTTTGTTTGGTTTTTTGTTTTGATGGCTTTTTAAAAAAAAATTTAATGCAAGGTCTTTGTTTATTACCTGGCAAAGTACATATTGCCTATTCTCCATTTACTTGCATTATTGTGTAAAATCCCATGAAGGTTAAGGATTTCTAAATGCATTTGCCTAGCATGTGCACACCTTTTTTTTTGTAAACATAATGGACAACAGCTTTGAAGAATATTTGGCTGGTTTAGACTTGCAAATTAATACCTAGTAAAAGTTCAGGCATGTTCTTCCACATAATGCTTTTCCAAGGTGCATGGTTGGCAAGTGTCTGGTTTAAATAGCTTCTGGTTTTGCCTTGATTCATTCTGGTTTGAAATTTCATATTATACAATATCTAAAAATTAAACTTCATTATTGCTTTCTAATGAAAAGATAAGGCTAGGTTGATTTTTTTTTTTTTAATTTTTTTAGAAGATGAAACCTATGTGCATGGGCATTTTCTTTTGAATAGTTCGTGCTCTTTCAGGGAGGTAATATTTTCATTCCTTTAGAAGATCTGTCTTGATGTACTAATATGCATCACTGTCTTGAAAAATGACTGCATGGTAGTGTTCAGCAGGCAAAAAAAAATTACAGTGTGTGTAAAATTCCTCCTTGATCGTGCATGACATTGCCCAGTTTATGAGACCTTGCAACTAAAGAGTAATCTATTCTTAAGCATGTAATTATTTTTGGCAGGCAGGTATTTCAAAATACATAACTTGAACTTTTTTCTGTTCCAAGTCTGTTTCAGAGTGTGTGATATGCCCATTCTTATGGTGGAAAGGACTTTGTCATTTTTCTTCATAAATGTCATTTTTGAAGTTTCATTTCAGTCTATTACAGGTGAACATAGCTCATAATTTATGCGTTACACTGACAGACTACAAATAATAATGTCTCTTGGAAAACAGCAAGTCAGAAAATCACCTAGCATATTAATTACAATTGTCAAGCAATGACTGATCATAAATTTAACATCAAAGACCCAGACTTCCTAAGAAAGCGTCTTAAATGCTCCGTTAAAAAATTTGCCCTTGAAATTGCATGTTAGATAATAAGTACTAAAGTGTAACAGTAATGTATTAATTTTTTTTTTTAACTATGGAAATGTCTTTTTAAATAACAATTTGGTAGAAAAGTTGGGGGAGGGATTTATTAATTTGTTATCTCTCAGTGTAAGAATTCTACACCTACGTGTGAATAACAATATACCATTAAACTTACTTATTGGATTTGGTTATCTAATAGCACTTTAGAAGCACCTGAAAGGCAGAGTAGAGGACAGTGTTCTCCATGATGACGTGTAGATGTGTGTGGTATGGTGTGGCTAAGCCACAATCTTCTCTATGTCCCCTGGTGCCTACAGATTCCACCACGTGTAAACTGCATGGTTCTGAGGAGTGACAAGTGTGACCTGCTAAGGGACAGTGCATGCTCGGTTGTTGTAAGTGTCTGCTTGGCTTCAAGGTCAGCTCCTTCAAAGAAAAATTCCAGTTGGACTTTTCTGTCCTGCCCAAACTTCTGATTTTTTCCATCACAGAGGTGGGGAACATGGTGGGGGATTCAGGCATGGTATGCCTCGACCATTTCTCGTAGGTAGGGTCACACTCCAGTTCCACAGCTGAAAGTTGCACAGGTTTAAACTTTTCCCTACATGCTGCCAAGGTCTGGCTTGAGTGCAAACCCCAGCCTATCCTCAGAGAAGGTTTCCCAGGGGTACTGGCAGAGGTCAGTGGGTTCAATACCAGGAGTCAGGAGTTCATATAAGGAATCCTAAGTGACTAGAGGGTTGAAGGACCAACTGTATAGATGCCTTTGCGTGGGCCTCATCTTCAGAGAACTTTAGCTATTGAAAGTCAGCGGGTTACAGTGAATATTTAGACATTTGTCTGAGGTTACAGTTGTGGTTGAAACAACTATAAACACTATGAAAGAAGATCTGGGTCTAAATGTGGAGGGGAGTGGGTCACAGGAAAATGAAGACGAGAGGAGAGAATTACAGAAGACACAGGAGGGGCTGGTGTTTATTGCAGTAGGAAGTTGAAGGAAGTGGTTTGTATGTCCTTAGGAAATCCAGCTTCATTAGTTCTGTTCTTTACAGAACTTTTTAATTTAAGCTAGATGGGTAGTGGACTCACAATTGGGAAATGACATGGTGACAAATAGCATTTCGGTTTTTGCACAGTTGAAGTCCTTTCCTTTTCTCAAATGTATCTCAGAAGTTGCTCCCATGGTGTATGTCCAGCCCAATGTCTGAATTAGTAAATGGGAACAGGCAATGGAAAGACTTGTCATGCAAAAAAATTAATTTGAGGAATATGTGGAAAGTGTCTGTGATGAGGCAAGTCAGTCTAAACTTGTCAACACTTTCATTTGGCATAACTTGGTGCTGCTGGAGAAAGGGATGATTGCCTCTCCCTGTTCAGGCTGCCTGTTTCCTTTGTGTGCTGACTTTGTGGTTCTGACGTGGTTTTGGTTGGGTTAGCTTTCACTTGGACCAAGTCCATGTTCCAGCTTGCCCACAAGCACACAAACACTTCTGCTGCGAAGAGACAGTTGTGAGAACAAGCAGGCTGGTGTGGAATGAAAGGTGGAGCCATTTGCCTTGTGAGGAGTTGAGCCAGGCAAGGGGATTGCAAAACCATCACCTCTGCAGGGATGACGGGAGAGTCAGAGGCTGCATCCAGGGAGAGCTGCTAAAGAGGGATAATCAGCAATAATGTTTTTAAGGACTTCTCAGAACCATTAAAATAATATGTTGTGACACTGAAAGTATTTGTCAACAATTACTTTTCAATAATTATTCAGTAATAGTGTCATTGACTTCTGACACTTAATATTGATAACATAATGCTGGGTATTTTATTTTCCTCTCTTTATCTCTCTCTCTTTTTTTCTTTAATTTTTTTTTCTTTTACTGGATCCCTTTACTGCACTCTTTTAAGATGTAGAACCATTGCACTTTATTAAAAAGACATTTCCCTGCCTGGGCAGCTGAGTGCCTTGTGTAAACCACAGTGCTGAAGGGTGTGTGGGAGCTGGATAAGAGAGACTTGGATTAACCATTTAGGCCTACCAGCAGAGCAGAGGCTTCTATTAGTTTTTACTGAGATGGAAGTAGTTTGACAAAGGTGATGTCCAGGAAAAGTAAGTATTATTTTCAAGTATTATCCCTTAGCTGGGTCCAAAGCATACTCGACAATGAGCCTGATTTTTTGGAAACCATAAACATATTAAAGTTCAGCATTAGCTTTGAAATGCAGGCAAGCAGATTTAGCTTCATCATTTTTGGAATCCCAAACACATCATGGAGAAGTTTTCTGTGTTTTTTAATGTCACCAACCTAAATATAACTACTGAATTGCAGCAAAGCTATGCTAGCAGATACACATAATTTGGTTCGTGTTACTTATTCTGTATTTCCACGTCCATGTGATGTGCCTGGACATGGTATGGACATCTGTCTTCCTTCCACTCCTCGTAACACACCGGTCCCTGGTGGGGCAACCACTGGATTCTGTCCACACCTGGGGGAAGCTTCTTGTAGCCTGATGCTTTTCAAAAGAATAGCACCATGGTACTGACACTGCATCTGCAGGAACTGAGTTTGAGACCTGACATTTAAAACGTCATTCATTTTGGCTGCTTCACTATGAAGAAATAACAGGTCCATGCAATGGATTAGTAAAAATTAGTAAAAGTTTAAATTTCCACAATTCAACCTTATGGAAAGACAGCAATACAGTGCAAGGATAGCTTATAGGAGCATGTAATTTTGCAGTTTTCTTTTGGACTGGCAAAATGAAAAAATGTAAGAATGGCTACAGAACCCTATGCCTTGTTTCCAGCTCTTTAGTGACTTTTTGCAAGCATTCACCTTGTCTCATTTGCAAAGCAGAGTGCTTGTTATCATAAGGATGTGGCCAATAATAAAGATGCTGAAGGATAAAAAACCAGTAAAACTAATATAGTGCATAAAAGTAGCTTGATTTTGTTATGTCTTTTTCAGATTTACGCCTGAAGTTGCACAGAGGCTGTTTAGAATTGTTTGAGAGTTGAGGTGTTGTTACATGGTTTTAGGATGCTCTTGAGAGCTGAAAATGGGGAGGACAGAGACAGCCTGAGACTGTGTTCTTAACTTTCCTGTGTTGTTTTCTTATGGGCACTGGGTGAGAGAGTTTACAAGATAAGTTATACATTCCCCATGTAAAACTGCTTCTTATTTTTCTTAAAAGCACTCAGGGAATCCTTAAGAATGAATGGTTTGGGGTTTTTTTTAAATGGATTTTGGTTTCACCAGCCCAATTATTCAGGCAATGGTGAGGGCCCTGCAATGTTTTTGGCTAAGTGGAGGACCACGTGAAGAAGCGGAGAAGAAACTTGGGATCTGAAAACGGATATACCGTTGCCTAGCTCCAGATGCAATTTATAACATATGAGAATAATCAAGTCCTGAAAGTGTAAAAGCTTAAAACTTGAGAGCCAAATAAAATATGATGTAGTGGATTAGGGTAAAATGTACTTAGAGCAGCCTGCGTTAAAATTGTTTTATTTCTCATCAGAGCATAAATTGCAAAGGATTGTTAGCAATAAATTTGGGCTTAGTTTGATAGAAGACATCTTCTGCAACTTGTGAAATCTAATAAAATTCATTAATATGCTGTGATTCAAGATCTCTGTAAATGTTAAGAAAAATATGACTATACCTAAATAAAATAATATTAATCGTGTATTTATTCTAGTCTTAAGGCACGTTAGCAATTATATTTTCACATCATTGTTCAGCAGTTGCAAATGTACCACAAAATATTGGCAGAAGACTGTTCTTTAAGTGAAAACAGAGAGCCTTAAACTTTGGAAAAACCTGAAGAAAGTCTGTTTAACCATTAAATATATAAATAATCCCATTAACATTGGAAAGAGAATTCCCTACTTGAGTTCAACAAGAAGAGAAGAGAGATTTAGACACATTCTTGTATTGCAGTCTCACCTGCAAGTAAATGAAATAGAAACTAGTTTTGTTTGAGATATCAGCAGAATTTTCCTCCAGTGAACATGAAATTACTTGCTTTTTTCTCTGCACCAGCATCTCTCACACTGTAAGAGGTGTGCCCCCGTTTCACTGGTGTATGTGAGAAGAAACTCAGAATTTTCCCGATTCAGCTTGACCTTTATACCAAATTTCAAATTAGTCCTCCCCCCTGCACTTGTGAGAGTTCTGCATGTCCTGGTTTTAATTTTTGTATTATTATTTTTTTAAGGAATACAGTGAGATTGTATCTTATAGACCCAGAAGTGATGATTATCCCAACAGAGAAACCAATTGTGGGCTGTTTCATCAGTTCCTGGACAATGATGACAGAGGAGTGGGAAAAGTACGTTCTGATTCAGCTGTTTATTCCCACATGTAGTTACTGGTTTGTTAGTGATGTTCATTTCCTTGACTAAGAATTGCAAAACTCAGAACAACACGGTGAAATAGGCAGAATATTTGAAAGCACTTTGTTCCAGAGTGGAAATAAATAGGACATATAGAGAGCTAAAGCTTTATGGTATTTTGAGCAGTTTGTCATGATTATCCCCGAGTTTTCAATTACAAGAAAAAGAAAAGTGGAACAAAACCACCACAGAAGCAACTATTCTTCATGTTTCGTAAAAGGTTGGGTTTTGCACCTAAAAACTTTTCCATTGCTTAATTATTGAATTTAGTTCTTACAGTGACAGCAGAGTCTTCTGATGACAACGGAGAACCACCATATGAAGACAACTGTAGTATTGATATTATACACCTTTTATGGTCTTCTATTTAGCAAATTGGAACAGAAATTCTTACTGTATGTCTTCCATGCTAAGGGAGGCTCTCTGAAATTTGCCTGAAGCACAGACATGTGGCCTCATCTTGTACAGTTACATAAGTACTTTTCCCTAAGTATGTGGTAGTAGGAAGGCAGTTTTGCAGTTTTTGCTTTTGGAATAAGCTGTGTTCAAGCAACACATACCTGAGAGGCCAACTCTGTGGATTCCTAAGAGTGGTGACACATGCTGCTTGTCCTCTGTATACTTTACCTGAAAAATTATTTGTGAAATTCATGCTTCCCTTTCCTACCTTACCTCTGCTGTGTAATTTCCCTGGCAAATTGACTCAAAATTTTGTAGTAAAAATTGAGGAGGTTGTGGAGGGGACTGCTTATGTAGAGAATAAAATGAACCATGATGTGAAGGATCGCTAATCTGGTTGGTAGTGTCTTGTTTATAAGTATCTGCTAGTTGATACTGAGAAGGTGCTCACAGAAAATAGGGATTAGACTGCCCAGGGAAGGCTGAACTGCCTCCCTCTTTAATCAGTGGAGGAGAGAGGTGCTTCTCAAGGAGATAGTTCAGACTAGTCAAATTCATCCCTTCTCTCTACATCAAGGGCAGTATCAGTGGAGTAAACCAGCAGGATTAGGTGAGTGAAGTACAGTGGGCTGGAGAGGTAGATGAGAAGGTTTATGTGTATTGCGTGGAGATGACTTGGTGGGACTTGGAGAGATTAACTTGATCTCAGCAGCTAGTGGAAGGCAGTTCTTCCCAAACATGCATTAGTTCTTTCCTGCTTATCTCATGGAGTATCAGCTCTCTCAAATGGCTGATGAGGGATATTCACAATTAAAAGCTGTGAACAGGCCCCTGATCAATTATATCTGTATCAAGCTTTACAAAGTTTTTGATAGTACAGAATGGATCCTTATGGTTACCTAGACATAACACAGGCAAGGAAGTGTCCTCACCACATCTGCAAAGGAATTGTACTCTTTTGCAGCAGAAGTGAGTATAGCCTGAACTCTGTAACGTGTGATTTGATGTAAAGAGTATATTCTAGAAAAACATCCAATATTGGTCTGAAGCCAAATGAAAGACTTAATTTCACTTGGTAGGTCTTCCTTATTGTTAACTAGGTGTTGGGTTTTTTAATTTGAAGCCAGAATGTTTCCAATTCCCATCCATTAGATAATGTTATCCCTCTGTTTATTTAAATCCAAGGGCCTTTATGTATGTTTATAATCCACAGTGATCATTAATTTACTCTTTGAAAAGTTAAGAGCTTTTGTGGCTGTTGTGGTGTTTGTGTGCTCTGGAGAAGACTCCTTTTTTTAATGGGTAAAAATTATGGAGAGTTATTTTCCAGTTTCTAATTTGCTGTGATAGCCAAAGGCTTAAGAAGAGAAGTCAACCACTGCATTAACTCTTGGAAAGAAAATGAACAGAACATGTCTATCTGGTTTAGCACTAGATTTTGGCAGAGAGGCAGCATTCTCAGTAGTGAACCAATTATTATGGATAATAATGTTTTAGCTTGCATAGATTGGTTTTTTAGAGTGTTCCCAGCTAATGATAGTCGTTAATCCATTGGTAAACTGAGTCCTGAGCTTTCTGTTCTGATCTTTATTTTTGATTTGTTTACTTGAATGGATTTTTAATGTGATAACAGCCAGATTGTTTTTGACAGCCTGATGTCATGGCTGATTGTTCTGTTTCTTCCATTAGCTCTTGCCTGCTCATCACTGCCAATATTACTGTGAGTAGCTTCCCTCCTCCACTCTTACATCAGTTTTGTGGGTTGGGGGACAGGAAGGCTGGTTTGGTTCTTTTCTCTTGGGGTTTGCTTTAAATTTTATGATTTTCATGTTTCTGCCATTAAATCGTGAGACTGTGGTGTGGCTTTCCTTGCTGTGCTGAAAATACTCAAATGTTATTTTCTCTTAATCCTTATCACCTGTCCTCTCCCATGTTCTAAATGAGGAAAGCATTGATGTTGTTAAAATTACTCTCTGGAGCATAAGAATTTGCAGCAATAAGCCTGTGAGTCTGGGGGAGCAGTCTATAGATGCTGCTGGGACTGCGGCCCCACATGCTGTGCCAGCTCTTGGGCAGCTGCCATTTCCTTGGCAGTCTGGTACACTGAGGCACACAGTGTACCAAAATGTTCCTTCAGTTGTGCAGTATCAGATCAGAGATGCTCCCCTCCAGCTGGAAAGGTACTGGGAGAGCCAAGTGATCATGGTCTAGAGAGTTTTCTCACTGAGTTCATGGGTGCACACGGACGTGCTGTAGATTTTAACTAGAGATTTAGGCAATGCCTTACTAATCCTGATAATTGAGGGACAGGTATAAGGTGCCAGCTCTTTGGAATCAGAATGTCATTTTATCTATTTATTTCTTATCACTGAGCTTCCCCTGCAGTAGCTGAGTTTTAACTAACCCTCCTTGTCTGTTACCGTGGGACTTTGTCCTTAAGGACCTTAACTCCTCCTAACTTCTCTATCCTGCCCAGTCTGCACATTCTGATCCATCTTTGCAGCTTCTTGCCCCGTCAGGTTGCCATATGCTGTTCTGAGTTGCTGCTGACAAGAATGTGAACACCCTCAGTATCGAGCCCTTTTGTGGCAGCACTCCCATCTTATTTCACTTACCTTGGCTCCTACTCAAGTGCCGGGGTGACCCTGATGGTTTCATTTCACTGCATTGCAGGATTCGAGCACTGCTGAAGCTCGCTGATGTTGGTATTTGGTTTTGTAAGTTGCTGAGCACCTCGTGCAAGTGTTTTCAATTACTCTAGTGTCAGTGGGAGATGAGGATAAAAATGGTGCTGAGCAGCTCCAGCAAGTGGCTGCTATGTCACCGCTGCAAACAGATCAGCCTGTATCACTGTGAAGTTTATTACCTAAGGGGGAAGGAGTTAACCTGGGGGCAAGGGAGGGATAACTTTTGGTGCTAAATGTCACATGTTTTTTACTGCAAATACACATTTCTCAGTGGTGGTTTGTTTTTTCATTTTTTGGTTTTTTTACTTTTCGGGCTTTACAGTAATTTGCAGCAAAGGCAAATAAAAATATGATATCTATTTAGTCTTTTGACACTGCTAGGATAAAGAATGCTTCAGCTCAGGAGTATGTTCAGGAATATCCATCCTAATTTCTGATAAAACTGAAAATCTTATTTAGGGTTACCAGAGTCAAGTGTTTGACAGCTTTGCAGTAATTACTCAACAGCTTTTGAAAAGTGACTGGATCTGTTTGTTTTTAAGGGACCAATAGACAAATTTCAGACAAATACCAAAATCACTGTTTTTTTTTTTTTTTTTTGCATTTAAGTTAATAACTTTGATTACTCTCGTTTTCATATTTGTCATTAAAATTAATAAGTTTTATTGAATTCAAATTTTGCCTTTTAAAGTTCAGCCCTTTATGAGCCCCCCTTTTTAAAAATGGTATGGATGCTGCATATAGGATTTTCTTGCTCTTTCCTCTCAATTAATGGAGCACGATAGACATGAGTTACTCGGGGAGTAGAGAGGAGTTTTGAGTATTTCAGTTGATTATATGTGAGAGTTTGCATGCAACCCATATAGGAAAATGCTATTCAAGGGCAATTTCAGAATTCTTCGCTTCAGCAAAAGAAGTCTGCATCAAGGGGCAAGCCTACCTGAGCATCCAAAAAATCCCAGTAGCCTTAAAAGTTCTTGAGTAAAATTTGTTGCAAAGTACCATTCCTACATTGTTTAGTCCTGCTGAGAGTTTATTATAAAGAATTGACAGTTCGAGTAAAAATTGGCTTCCATGAATGAAAAAATATTTTATAAAATTAGTTTGGATAGGAAAAGGACACTAGCATTGAAGGAGAAAGATAATGATTAAGGGGAGGCAGATCATCACACAGCTTTTGCATTTGCAGGTGTTAAACAAAAAATTCTTCTTCCTTTGAAAAGTTTCTTTGTCCCCCTCCACTGTGAAAGACTGATTAGAACGGTCTTTCAGCATTTCTAGGAAGTCAGCTCCAGGAAAATTTGTGTAATATTTATCATCATTGTATTTCATAATATCTATATAAAATGGGTTTTGGAAATCCATTCTGAACCATGATCTGAGCTCTACCTTGATCCTATTCACAAAACAGCCTTTAGAATTTGTTTGACTGATAAATACAGAAATTAGGGGAAAAAAATCTATTTTAAGGAGCTGGCCTTAGAAACAGCTAAAACATTTTTGAGAATTGAATTATTCAAAGATTTAAAACTCTTGTTTAAAGATTTGCAAGAAGCAAAGTATTCTGTGCATTATACTGAAAGTGTTTAAACTTTTTACCACAGATGTTGACTGATGGACGAAAAGCATTAAGGGTAGCTATTATTGACTTATATTAACAGCAGTCCATAGGTTGATTTCCAGGTCTGTAGATTTTAAAGTGTTTCCTCTGGTGTTTGACATAGGCTTTGGGGAAAATAGAAAAGGACATGCATCTCTTTAGTCTCTCGGTATTTGGTGGTTGGTTTATGTGGTAGGAATATGCCAAAACAGACTTGGAAAGTGGACAGAGCAGAAAGGAAAGTGGGAAGGTTTAATAGATTTTTAGCCCCTGTGAGCAAAATTAAATCTGGAAACCAATATGCCAAAGATTTTTTTAAGTCCTCATCTCCAAAGAGAGTACTGTGTTAATATGTAAAGGAAAGTTTGTGAAGTTTTTGTGACAAGCAAGCAACAAGAAGTTATTTAATTGTCTGCCTTTTAGCTCTCTCTTTCTACATGGTGTTGCTGACGTGAGAGAACTGCCCCTTGCCAAGGGGGGGCCTCTTGGCCCAGGTCAGCATTTTAGGTGAGATGAGCAGCTGAGAAATGCCCTCCTACAGGTTCATGTCTGATGCTCGGGCCAGAAGTGGGAACAAACCTTGGCCATGTGCCTTTCAGCCCAGACATTGGTTCTCTAGCATGGCAGTTTAGCAGAGCAGAGTCAACACGCAGTGTTTTCTTAGGCCATAATGCACCAAATTTTACCCTCTGGCTTCTAATGAATTGCTGTTTAATATAATTTTGTAGACCATCAAGGAACCACTAAGTATACACTTGTGGGAACCACTGTGCTGAGAGGGCCAGAGGTTTCAAGTCCCTGTAGCTGGTCAGGCCAACTATTAAATGTGGCTAATATTTGCACTGAGGTTGTTGGCATGGTTTAGGATCTACATAGGATGAGCAGAAATTTGCATTTAAAGCATTTTCTTAGACTAGCTTTTTGCAGGTTGTTGAAGTAAGTCTGAAATTTGAATATGTGTTGCAAGGTACTGTGGCGTAGAGGCTTAGGCACTGGCTGAAGAATGGCGACAGTGGTAGTGGTATTTTGAGACTGTTGCTAAAATTTCTCTGCCGCTTTCTTCTGTTTGGCAACAGTCTCAGAACTAGAAAGGGATGCTGGTCAATGTTTTTCATCCATGGCATCGTGCTTCATTATTGACAACTTCAGAAATTCAAAAATCATGTCAGACACTACCACACTTTATTACGGTTATTTCAAATCTTGATTAATAGTTACATTTCTCTATTCTTTCTTTCTGGGTTTTGAGCTTTTGAGATATTCTCAAGGTGTATTTGCAAACTTGTCTAGAATTTAAACAATGTTTCAAAAATTGAAAATTACAGGACAGGTTAGAACATTTTCTGTCTTTATATAAGTGCTGTGGTCCTCTTCTCAAAACAGATTCTTTCATCAGGACTTACCTTAGAGAACCATCAGGAATTACACTAATTGCTAATTCTGTTGTGTGTGTGCTGGATCCTGTTAGGTATGTGCTGCCTGAGTAACAGCTCTCCAAAAGTCATATTATCTTGGCCACACATTTTTTAAACTTCTTTTTTAATTATTTTGGCCCTCAAAAGAACTGCTTTCACTTGGCTGTTAAAATGAAAAAGAATACACAAATGTATTTAATATACAAACATATATTAAATTCATATGTATGCATGTAATAGGTACATGTGTATCCATGAATCTGTATGTGTTTATATAGATCTGGATGAACACATGTACAAGCAGCAATACAGTGCTACTTAAATTCAGGATATGGATTCTTAATCAGGGCAGAAGACCTAAACTGGAGAGGTATGAAACAGAGAGGGCTGAGATCAGAAGGAACCACAGTCAAAAGGAGTGGTGGAATGACACTGGTAATGCAGAGAATATGCGTGTCACTTGGGTGTAACAAAGCTGTTGGAGAACAAGGCAGAAATTCTAGTATGGATTGATAATATATGTAAATGTGATTGAAGTGTAAAGAACAAAAGTGTAAAAGATAAGAGGTCAGATCTTTTCCAGAGTGATAAGTGGAAATGATGATGGTAAATTACTAAAAAAGCTGTGGAGAGTCATCAGAGAAAGTTCTCCATTTAATTATTTTCCCTTCACCTATTCATCCAGCATCAAAAACTGCAGAAAGATCAAGGAGGTAGATAAATTATATGTTTTGACACACAAACCAACTTAAAACTAGTGCAGATTGCAGCAGTGCCTGGATACCAGCTGGAGTTTGAGCTGAGGTAGGTATTGCTTTAGGCAGCGCCATGTGCACGCGCCGTGTGTTTCTGTACTTTATACACTGACATTGTAGGAAGATGCATTTTGTGTTGTTGAAAATAAAAGTGAATGATGGTGCTTTTGGATTCCTCTGGAGGGTGTGAGAGGTCAGATGGTTTTCCTGTTCCCTTTGTGCCAGGTGCTGCAGGTGGTGTTTCTCTGAAGGTGGAGGGTTTAGGACAAGGGGCAATGGGCAGAAACTGATGTACAGGAAATGCCACCTGAATATGAGGAAGAACTTTACTGTGAGTGACTGAGCACTGGAACAGATTGGCCAGGGAGGTTGCAGGTGGCAGAGTCTCCCTTACTGGAGATATCCAAGAACTGTCTGGACATCATCCTGTGCTGTGTGCTGTAGGATGACCCTGCTTAAGCAGGGAGGTTGGACCAGATGATCCCTTCCAATGTCATCCATTCTGTGAAGCAGGGGAAGACTTTAGGTTTTGTTCCTCATTACTGTCACTGACAGAGTTTCACATTTATGGAGTTTCATGGGGCCAAATTGTCTAAAGCATCCTTGGTGTGGCCAAATTGGTGGTATTTTTGTGGCATGCAAGCTGAGGAAACCTATCTAGTCCACTGAGTTCCCTTCCCTTGTGTCACCTGGCATCATAAACCCACACATTTTCAAAGTGAGATCTTCAGGGCATCCTAAATTCGCAGATGCTGTTGGTGCAGATTTTCCGCCATCCTGTGATGAGTACTCTCCCACCTTGCCTTGGCCTACAGGCCTTTCTGGGCCCTTCTGGAAGAAGCCATGCTTAATAAAGGGGCGAGTATGTCGGCAACTTGTTTTGGGGTGGTAGAGCAGGATGGGGATGGGTGGTGATGCAGGGGCAGCGGGACGGGATGAGGGATGTGAGGTGATGGGGATGGGCAGTGATGCAGGGCAGCAGGCGGGGATGGGATGGGATGGAATGGGATGGGATGGGATGAGGGATGGGCAGTGATGCGGGGCCGCAGGATGGGATGAGGGATGGGCAGTGATGGGGATGGGCAGTGATGCAGGGCAGCAGGCNAGAGGGCTCTGTGACACCGCGTTTCCCCCGGCTGTGTGCGGGAGGGTGGGGGGGGGAAGGGAGCGCTGGGATAACGCTTCCAACAGTCTGGTCTTAGTCTGGTAAACAGACTAGGAATTGTGGGCTAAGTCCTTTTCCTCAGGCTTTGCACCAAGGCTGAGATCAGATGACTCAGTCCGGACTCATTATTTTAATAGCCTACAGCTAGTTCACATAGCAGCGGGAGTCCACAAAAAAGGCATTTAATTGTTGAAACTCAAACTGGTACATTGTAACTGCAGATTATAGTATTCAGATTTAAGTGATTCAAGTAATTTATAAAGCTTTTGCACAAGCAAACTGAAAGTTAAAATACTGATATTGTAATAAAAAGTAAATAAAACATACTTTTGTACATTAAGACCCAATTAAGGAGCATGATTTCATTTAACAAACTTAAAACAGGCAGGTGATATTTGCCAACATTACTACAGCTGTGTTTTACATTAGGAAATTAATTAAAATAGTAATTTATACATTTTTCCACTTGCAAGTCTTGGGCCTTTCTGTATTACACCATCTATTTTCTCTTCATTCATTGTGTTAGGGTGCGTTTGTAACCTCACTTAGGCTGCGTCACAACTTTGGCGTTGGTTTTTTTTTTCCTTACCTAATGAAAAACCGGCTTTCTGCAATAATGCCAGCGAAGCAGATCAAAAAGGGCTGAAGGAACTTCCCTGCTGTCTGCCTGAGAGGCAGTGCATTGTTAGTTATTCAGATGTCAGTCCTTTTCTTCCGCATCCTAGCAGGGTTTCGCTGGTTTCATCAGATCACTCGAGCTGGAGGTGGGGGGGTGGCTGCCAGTGAGGGATGCGAGGGAATGGTTTCCTGTTAACTGAGCAAAACTGGGGGATTTGCTGCATTCCCATACATGCCTGGGTCTGGTGCAGTAGCACACCATGAGCCTAACAGGGACAAAAATTCAAAATGCAAATCAGCGTTCTGCTTTTATACCTCACAGCTGAATAATGGGACCTCAGGAGTTATTCTTAGTTGTTAGGTACTTCCCCCTCCCCAAGCTGCTAAAACAGTGATTACATAATGAATTGTTAACTTTGTCAGTCAAATCAGCTTACAGTGTAGAGAAGTAGATTTTTTTAAAATAGCACATAATTACAGAAATGAGAGTTCGTTATTCTGTTTGTATGAAAGAGCAAACACACGTGATGGCTATCTTCTTCCTTCTCCACTTTTCCTTGTCTGTCTTCACCAGGATAGAACTTTGTTCATCAGGAACTTTGTTACCTTCAAGGAGGAATCTTTCGTGCCAGCTATTTTATAGACTTGTGACTCATTGCAACAGAGTCTGAAGAATTGGGAATGTTCAGTTTGCCATTTTGGTGGGGCTCAATTGTTTGTAAGTTGCTATCGTCCTTTCAAACAACTCACGATGCCTGAAAACTTGGTTTATTAAGACCAGACATTTCACATTCCTAATGTTAAGATTGCTGCAATTTTCCATTATAAGCTTTACCCCACCCAGTCCTCTGAATACAGATTCATAAATCAGTTTCAAAAAATGCTTCTCCATCTAAATCTTCACTTATATTTTAAGCTTGGGAGAACATCTTTGAGCTGAATGCTCTTTCTCAACTGGAGAATCATGTTCTGTATCAGTGTTTTCACAGATGGATTTAGTTTCTTTAAAAATAAAATCAAACAGTGAATGCATTGTGAGTGACTTTGTGGTGTCTGTTTTTGAAAGAAAAACAGCATCTATAGGTTTTAGGAATTAATTACTATGCAGCTTACTAACAGTTTCTTTTTGTCATATTTTTGTTGAATGGGTATTCTGGATTGCTTACAGCCTGGAGGAGCCAGGGCAGACATTGTATATGCGATACATTTCGGAAAGACTGAAAAATGTGTTAGTTAATGTGTTTGACTAATACTGTGTAAAATACTGAAGATTGGTTTATTTATGCAGACTGGTATTAGACATCCTTACAGTTTATAAGCAAGGCTTTGTGATAATATCTATTTTCTAAATTCTTGCATAATGAATCTGTCTTTGGGTGTTGACTTGAATTCTCAGGAGAACTCAATACGGAATGACACAAGAATAGCCGGACATAAATGGAACATTACGAGAATAAAATATCCGACATTTCAGCTCCCTGCTTCTTAAAGTCCTTGAGGCATCAATAAAATGAAACCAAGTCCAACAGTAAAAGTGTGTGTCATGCATACACAGATCTACTTCTCTGTAGGGCTGACTGAAAGAAATTGTTTTTACATAAATAGTTACAATAAGCTCTTCAAGAAGGAAGGAGGGTGGACCAGTAGTGGAAAAAAATGTGATATTTTACGTTAAGCACATCTAAACGTAAAACATGCTACTGGAGCTGGGCAGTTTGACAATACTGAAGCCTGTGCAGAGAGCCAGAGCAGGGCTGGTATACTACTTAGTCCCACATAAGAACTATTTTGAGATTCGAGTCAAATTTAGGACATACAGACCCTTTATTTTTATTCTATGAGCAGCTTAATTCCATTTTCTCCAAAGACATTAGTAATATACTAAAGTTTATAATTTCTTCAAATAAGAAGGCAAACACAATGTATTACCCCTGTACTTTCACTAAAGTAAAAATTAAATCTTTACTCTGTTCAAGAATTTTGTATTTCATTCATGCGAAAGCTTAGAGTAGTCTAGCAAGTCATAAAATATGAAATAACAATATGTAAAATATTCAAGTTTAATAACTGATAGGTTAAGTTAAAATATTACTGAAAAGATGCTATCAGTATTCTTTCATCTGAGATTGTCTTCAGTCATACTAAGAAAATTAATTCGGGGGTTTTGTTTCTCTGATGCAAATTTAAAAACTGTCAGGGTGCATTTTTTAAATTATGTGGTTTAAAAAATACTTTAAATGAAGAAGTTGTTTTTCATGTCACATTATTTATGCCTACTACAATTCTCATTTCAGTCTCTGTAACATTTTATGGCTGTGTGACATTACATTATTCCTGTATATTAACAAGGATATGAACTGAAATGCAAGGATTCAACGATTAATTAGGCAATAATGCATAAAGTATCTGTTGTTAGCAGCAGGCGAGGGCTGGTTTGTTCATTAGTGGCTGCAAGCAAAGCCAAGGCTGATGTATGTCCCAATAAGCCACTTTGTGAGTGCAGGGAGTGAGTGCAGAGAGCAGTTCTCTGAAATGAGAACTGCTACATCACACTAAAGGCAGGGGTTTGCTGCAGCATCTTAAAAATCTGTCCCAACTGCAAGAAAGTCTGCAGGTGGTTTACACCATCCAAATGCTCCTTTTCACCAATGGCAAAACTCTGGAATGAGTTTGATAAGAAATAAGTTGATGTCGAGGCGGAACACAGCATAGTGAGTGTTTTCATCAGATGTGAGGGTTAGCATGACTTTTTAAACTCTTCTGCATTTGTAGAAGAGGTGAAAATATCACACCAAACATTATCAAGTGGTTGCTGCCTTCCTGCTAATTATCTCCTTCAAGTATCTCTTTTGCTCAACTATTGCCTTTCACTCCATGAAAATTACAGAATTTTGAAGATGCAGCTAAGTTATAGCTCTTTTCTGAAACTCACTCATTTACTTCAAGATAGGGTGGAAAAAACTGGGGAGGGGGGTGGGAGGGGAAAGGAAGAAAACTAGCAGTATGTTTCTAATGTTTTGGAAATTACTGTTGCTCTCTTGAATTTTGGTGAGCTCTAATTTTGTTCCTTTTAAACATTGAAATGTCATTTGTTTATTTTAACAATGTCAGAAAGACAGCATGGGCTTCTCCTTGAGTCCCTGTCATCAGTCAAGGGAATAAGTAATGAATTTTTATTATGAATAAAATATCCAAAATAAGACTGCATCTGCCCTGATTATGTTACTGTTCTAATGTTACCTATCCAGTGTGCGTTTTTTGACAATTTAAAAAGAATATAAAATAAAATGCAGCCCTCAATTTTTCATTTTCTGTATTACCTGAATTCAAGAAAGAAAAGGCAAAAGTACCATGTCATTTAAAAAATAAACAAAAACCAAAAAAATAATTCCTACATTTGAATTTTAAGTAAACAGCTATTTTTGTGATGGGCTGAACATACAACACTGGTTTATATTTGTTTGGTTTTAATTTTAAATTAAATATTATTTTGGTGCTTCTTGAAAAGTAGATATAGGAAAATAAGTGTAAGCAGAATAAAACAGAAGAAAAAGAAAACAGAATAAAGACAGACGAAAAGAAGATGAAAAAGAGCTCCTTTCCAAAGAGAAAATATTAAAATTAATGTATTTAATATCATAAGCATTTATTATATTACATATAATATAGTAAATAATTATAAAGTGGAAATCTAGGGCTTACATTCAGTGTTTGGTATTTCTGTTAATCGAAGTACGAAGTGTAATTCACACTGATGTTTTTGTGTATTCCCAAAATCAAGAGAGATACTAAATTTCTTTCCATTGCTTTTAGCACTGCCTTGTATTGATTAACAATGAGTAAACACATGCTCTTCTGTAGGCAGTTAGATGATTTGGAATGGTTTATTTTTATTTTGTTTGAGTGGTAATAGATTATTTGGCATATCACTGTCCGTTAGCTTCACTTACACAATTAGATATGAAATTACTCTATCTTCTGAATCTATTTTTCATGCTAGAAGCATAAAATATCTCCTTGGTGAATGTTTTATTGTGTCTTATTGTAGCTTTTAAGAACGTGTGAAGAGCGGACAACTAAAGTAAACCCACTGAACTCTTGCTCATATTTAGCAGATTTCCTATGGTTGCAGCCTTGAGTCTACTGACAGCAATGAGTGTGACTGCATGTTGTGTTCAAGTCTTTCAGTGATGAGGCAGAAATGCAATTTAATTTTTTAAAGGTACATGTGAAGCCTAATGAGCTCTACTACAATGGCTTAAGATGCAAATATTCAGAAAAATATGTATTACTCTATAGCTGATTTTGTGGCAGTAACAATTTTACATCTTGAGAGAACTGTTTGAATAATGGAAATGAAAAACTTGTACCGGCAATGAATTATCCCTAAGGCAAATAATAAAAAGAAATCTGATTCTGTCCTACGTGTCTAAGATACTCATCAGTTTGTCATAAATATGCCTTATTTATAGGAAAAGCTTTCAATAGATGAGTCTGAATACAACTGGCACTGAGAATGAGCACTGAATTCCCTTTTAAGACCTGATCTCAGTAAATGAACATGCTGAAGTCCAGCACAGATGTGTGGTGTTTCTGCCATAAACACTGGGCTGGAAGAGTTCCTTCCAGAAACTTAGAAATGCCCTTTAATGATCTGTTTGATCTGGTTAGTGCCTGTTGTGAAATCCAATACAGGTTTGAGACAATAATTGGGAGGGGATTATTATTTTGGGCTGTTTCTTCCGCACTTGTTATGGTTTTTGTGAAATTAGAAAAAAAGCAAGACAGTCCAAAGGGGATTTTGTATGAATCATACGCTTTAGCACTATGCAAATACTCTGTAATCTAAATAGTGGGAAGGCATGCGGGGGATTATGCATGGTTTTAATGGGGCTTTTTCACACTGATGTTTCTTTTTAGGGTTTTTTTAAAACTATAATGAAAGATCTCTAAAGGAAAAAATTTGTTGCTAGCTTCTGTGAAGCAGAAGGTCTGTAAAGAGCTGCAGAATACTTCTGTTTTCCCCACACTACAAAGAATGGTTTGTCCAAGTGCTCAAGGGTGTTCATCAAATTATTTGAGCTAATGGATGGCCTAAAACTTGCTCATATATTTCTTTCCTCATTATCACATAAATAGTGTGGCAAGACATTACTGGGTATATTGGCTGTCTTTGTTTTGGCCCAGTGTTGTTCAAGTTCAACTGAGAAAAGCCTTTCATCCTTTCCAGGACACAAGACAGCCCACGTCTGTGAACTTGTCTGTGATAAAGTACTGCTGAACTCCCACCATTTAGATTTCACCAGATTTCTCCTTAACCCAATAGCAGTTCAACTTAACAATTGTCTCTTCCTTCTGGCATTAGTTAAATCAAACTGCTTTGCTGCTTTTACAAGAAAAGACAAAGCAAAAGGTATGGAGGACAGCTCCTGACTTGAGGAGTCCACTGAGTCCCATCCTACTGTAGTGGGGTCATCCCTTGAGAAGTGGATTCTCCTAATCCCTCTTCAAAGTAGAGATCTCTGGAAGTTTTAAAATACTGTACAACTAGACATACCTTCCATCCTAGCTTTTTTTTTTTTTCCCTAAACACTGCTAATGTGATGAGGAAGACTGAAAGCTAAAATTACTCTCCCCACCTCATAATTTCTCTTGGTACAGCAAGGACAAAGAATAGCATAAACATCTTGAGGCAAAAGTGGGAAAAGACTGAGGGGAAAAAACAGATACAGCAAGGACCTTGGTCTGATGGGTGTAAAGAGTAGCAAGAGAATTAATGTGTGGCTTTCATGCATGTATGTAATTTAGTAGGGAGAAAGCTAGTGTGTGCCCCACCTGTCAAGTAAGCCTGACCACTTTTTATTTAAATATAATTCTACCAGAAGGCAGGACAAATCTGTAATAGAGCAGCATGGATTTTTTTTCTCCTCCTTCCAGTCAGTCTTGAAGTTGAGCAAGTGTCAGGCTAAGGAGCAGTCTGTTGAAATATAAGTGATGGAAGCTCAGCACATTCTCGTGTTCTGGTAAAGGTGACAGGCTTTCTCAGGGCAGGTTAGCCAAATTAGGCAAACATGACTATGACCTGAATGCTACTATCAGTGTTTTTTCATAATTATCTGATAATGAAAAAGGTCAGAACTAATTCTGTTCTGCTATCTTTCCCCATTGTGGGCTAGTACTAGTAGTCAGTGGTAAGGCACAGGACAGGGTATATTTGTTACTGTCAGGTAGTGCTGTACATTTTTTTAAGCTTGTGTGCAGCTGGACAGTGTTGTGGAGCAATCCTGGGGTTGAGTCTTGGTATGGTGTAATCTGCTTGTTATGCAAGCTCAGAATAATCCCCCTCCTTTCTCTTGCCTGTGCATGCAGTAACTGGAGAACAGTAGGCTTGTGATTGTGACATGTCCTCTGTTGGTGTATGTTTTAGAGACTAGATCATGAAGAATCTAAATGTAGCAAATGAATATGCAAATCCAACCAGGTAGCTGTGATGCACCTTCTTTACTCTCAGTGTGAATGTCTGTGGACATGAAAACAGAGCTGGCCCAAGCAGGGCTGACTTCCTGCATCCACAAGATTTAGCAGTGAGGAAGAGGAGGAAAGGGTACTTCATGCCCTGATGAGAACTATTAAGAGTATACGTTCTGGAGCGCAACCTGGGTTCTTTTTTTCCATTTCAGTTTACTTGCAGCTCATTTTTATAACCCTTACCCTCAGTCTGGGTGTATGAGTCCAGAGCTCTTAAACTGTCTTAGCATTGTGTGTAGCATAGGTTTTATGATAAACTAACTCTGACATCATCATGTGAGTCACACTGGGGCGTGATCGTGAAGCAGTGCATGATAATAGCACCAGGAAATTTCTAACAGTATGTTCTGTTCATTCTTGACTCCAAAGCTTTTCAGGGTGACAAATCTTATAAATACTGGAAAAGGTTTGATTTGAAAATGCTTTTTTTAATTTGAGCATAGCCTCTGCTTTTTTGTTACTTTTGGTGTTGGTAACAAGAGCTAACGCTGTTTGTATTATATCACCACCTATATGAAAGGTTGTGCAACTCTTTCCATTATAAGACTGTTTCAGTTGCGTATGTTGCCAACATTCATCTGTTTGGGCTGAAATTTTCCATGCTGGGTGTCTCCTTCGGGCTGAATTTCTTGGGAAACTTTCAATAAAAATACTTGAACCATTCCAGGGAATGAGAAGAGGGGGAAAAACTATATTTTGCTTGTGTTTATTAAAGTTGCTGCAAGCACTTGATTCAGAAATCACTGCACCTATGTGTTTTGGAGCAGGGAGTCGAATAATTAGGAAGGTCAAAAGGGTGAGGAAATAAAAAATGGGTGTAGAAGAGATTTCTTTAGAAAGAGTTGGCTCCTGCCTAATGTTATGAAGCGTTGGCAAGAAAGCACACAAACCTTATGCTTTTCAAAGCAGGGTCAATGAATGGCTGGGAGCTGAATGATCCTCCTTGTTTCACTACACCTATGTGATGTATTGGTTTGAAGGAGAGAGGCTTATGAGGTGTAAACAAAATCATGTGCAACAGGGAAGGTGACTGAATTCCGTGCAGTGGTGGAACTAGAGGGGCAGGGTTATGTAGATAATAATCTGAAAATAGCAGAGGTAGTTTTGCTCAGCAAAGAGATGGATCTGAAGATGGTGATACAGACTATCAAGAAGATGGGATTTAACCTAAGTGGTCTTACAGCAGCCTTTTTTAGTTACAGTTCATTTCCTGTTTCCCAGATATCTTGTGCATTTAAATGAGGCAGGGAAAATTATATTCAGTCGTGTAATTTAGAGACCAGTATACAACCCTAATTCCAGCATGTTTCATTCGTGAACACTTGATGTTGCAACCATAATGTACTTCAATCATGAAAAGTAAAGACTTAGTTGGAAATGTCATTCTATATCCATCATTAAAATGCTTGTGTTTTAAGCTTTGAAGAACACTGCCATTGTCAGACACATGCATAGTACTGCATTTCAGTTAAAATACTGAAAAATGTTTTCTTTTATCCATTTAAACAAGTTTCCTTTTCAAAACCACAGCTCTGCCAGTGCTTCAGCAAACATGTATGGGACTATTTGGATCTGAAAAGGTTAATTCCATATGTGAGATGTTGGAAACTGAACTTCTCAACAGACTCTGCCTTCCATTTCTCTCAGGTTCACAGTGTAGACAACAAATGACATTTTGGAATATACTTTACATGCTTAGCCCAAATGGGAATGAGTTAAGAGGACAGGGAGAAGTTTCAGTTATAAGTTCACATTTTCCTGATTTTTATGGACTTCAACCAGAGTGGTTATAACTCAATATTATTTTAACATTGTTATTTGTGGCTGAGTTTACTAAAGAGCAATTTTCATGCTGCTGCTTTTAATATCTCACAGTTGAAGTTATCTTCCAAGTTTTCAAGGATTTATAATGTTACCATAACATTTTCTTAAGGAATAAGGCTTCCCATCCAGAAGCTAGCATACATCATAGTACAAATTGCAGAAATAGTGAATTAGACATTTCCTAGTTAGAGGAAATCAAATATGTACTGAATGACCACTTTATTAATATCCTTTTACTTTTATTTTCTTGAATAAAATTTAGGCTTCCATTTGAGTACTGTTTTGTTAATATCATCTGCACCCTTGTTTGAAGAAGAGAAATTTAACACTCAACTGTTACTATGGATATCTGCATTTAAAATATTAACTTCATAAAAATGCCATATCTGGGCTTGACATGATGTATTGTTGTCTCAGTTCAAAGAAGATAAGATGTCATGTCACATACCTGTTTATTAATGTCTGTGTGTTGATGTTACTTATCATGGCAAAGATCCGCTTATTAATGCCTTCATGGTATGGACAGACAGGATACATCTTTATTGCTCTAATGGTACCTAAAATTTTATGCCATAGTGTTTTGAGACTACGGTCAGACAAATGCTTGTGTGTAACTTAACTTTTTATTCTGTATTGTGTGCTAGTGCATTTTATATTTATTTACTGGTAGGTGTAGTTTGTACTTGAGCCTCAAGGACAGAGGGCTGTACGGACAAGGTCATTTACTTTAGCCTGTGCTAGGAATCCTTCCAGATATCCATAATTATTAATGTATATCCATATGCAGTGGAGGGGAAAGATAAAGGATTGAAATGTCTCTCGAATGCTAAGTCATGAAGTCTGACTTGCAGAGGTCCTGTTGTGGGGGACCCCCAGCCTTTTCAAGCGAGAGTTAATACAGGTGCCAGCAGCAATGCTTTGAATGTCAGCACAAAGCAGCATCAGGTCTTCTGGTGTAACTCTTTGTATGTACGTGGAATAAAAGTGGTCTTTTTCAGTTCAATTCTACCTTTTTGAAAGGAATCAGAATAAAAGTGAAAAAAGCTCTATTTATTCCAGATAACGTACCCCATGCAAAAAGTTACACTACTGGAATTACAGCACTACTGGTGCACATCTTGCATCATGCTGCTAGGATTGCCTCTCAGCACCCCACAGAGATGAACCTTGAATTACATTAGGCCTTCAGCAGCCTGTACAGAGCTCTACTGAGACACCTCATTTGGTTTTCAAGAGTTGGGAACTCCAGTTTGAGGAATTGCAATTTAATTAGATATCTTTTATGCCAGGCAACTTTGTCTAAAACCTTTAAGCAAAAGGATGTGATTATCCTATTGAAAATTATCTACACAGAGTAATTAATTCTATTCCTTTGACCTTCAGATTGAACGTTATTTGCTGCTAACATTTTTCTCTGCTACTTTTTCGCAGAATGATTGAATGTAGTTACTGTAAAGAACTGAGTACAATCATTATGTTACTGTTAGTAATGCTGAGCTCTGGTTGGAGTTTAAAAAACACTTGTGTGTTTCCACAGGATGCAAGTATGTAAGTTTTATTGAAATGAGAAGGAAATGGCCCAGATCTTGAACACCTGAAGTTGTTGATGGAGAAGTTTGTATTCTTTAAATTTGTGTACTGCGGAGGAACTTGTCATGACTGAGTTTGAAATTCCATTAGATCACTGAGGGCAAAAAAACCCTTAACCTTTACCTAAAGCTTGCTGGTGGAAAGTGGTTCAAAGCTCTCATCCTTATGATTGTCCTTGTTCTAGATTTATGACTGATGCAGCTCGACGTGAGCAGGAGTCTTTGAAGAAAAAGATTCAGCCGAAACTCTCTTTGACTTTGTCAAGCACAGTGTCCCGTGGGAATGTATCTACTCCACCTCGCCACAGCAGTGGAAGCCTTACTCCTCCAGTCACCCCTCCAATCACTCCCTCCTCTTCTTTTCGCAGTAGTACTCCTACAGGTAAGCACCTACTCTTTGATTCATCCCAAATAAAGGGAGCAGTTTTACTACTTGGCATTTGGAGAACAGGAGACATACTGAGGCATTGGAAAGAAGTGCCCCCAAAAATAAAACAGAAAAGCTTTGGGCTGTTTTACGTTTGGTTTGCATTCCCTAAAATGTGTTTGGGCATTTTTTTCCCAAATTCTTTGCTAAAGCAGAGAAGGACACTAACTTTAAGTGTTGCAGCTGAAATTATTACGTGAAGAAACTACCCTTACCAGAAACAACCAATGTGCAAAAGACCCCTTATGTATTAATAGGAGAGCTCTGCCTATGGTACCGTACTCCCCCCCCCCCCTTTTTTTTTNGTGGAATTCATAGATAAGTAAGTGGTCAGGGAGGAATGTTCTGCTGCTGTCATCATGTAGAAATTACTTTCATTAGGAAACTATGTTCACGAAAAGAAATAAATTTTAAAAGGGTCTATATTTTCTTCAAAAGCTAATATTCCAGTGGTTTTCCAAGGTATAAAAGTCCTGAGAATTTTTTTGCACTGATTAGAGTAACTGAAAATTGCTTGTTTTGCTGAACCAGATCTCTTGGCCTAAGTCAGTCTGATTTACTTTAGGTAGAGATCTTGTCAGATAATTCTGGTACACTTCAGACTAAATACCAGTATTTTCTTCTAAAAAGCTAAATGCATATAGTAGGGCTATTCTGTTCTGTAGTAAATAGGTTCACTTTATTCTCCTTAGCAGGAAATCACGTGAGCATCACTGCCTTGAAGAACTGTTACGCCACAGGGTTTTTTTATAGGCTATTTCATGTCTTAGTATTAATGATTAAATGGAAAAGTTGTAGCAGTCCTTGCGATGTTCTGTCTGCAAGTTGTAAAATGAAGTGGTTGTTCAGAATGTCCCTGGTTATGAAAAAGGGAAGCACATTGAGAAAAGCTAAATGGTAAAGTCCTAATGTAATTCAGAAAATTTTAGATTTCCCTTATTATCTCCTATTTGAAACAAACTGATTCATTTCCTTGACATCCTTCAAGGATGTTTCTTCTTTCTTTTGTTTACTTTTTGTACAGCTCCTCCTGAGAAGGCTAATTCATGATGTGTTCAGGTACTGTAAGTTTGTACATCTGTCAGGAATATTGGCTAGTTATGTACTCTTTGAAACATGTTCCATCAAATACTAAAGAAAAAAAGCCAGCATCTGTCTACCAAAATACTTTTGCTTTTATTATTTATGTATTTTCCAAACTTTTAAAGTTAGTCAGAATGTTGTTTTACCTGCAGTTCAGAGAATCAGCTTGTTATGGCTGCATTTCTCCAAGTCGTGCCTGCCAGGTTATAAATAATACCTGCTTCCACTTTCTGCACCCTCAGTTCCAAGTTCCCATTTGGACCCTGTTCCAAAGCTAGGGTTTGTAACATCCTAGTAGCAAAGAACATACATTCTTTCTTTAAGACTTTTTTTAAAATTTACTATTAACTGCATTGCATTTCAGCAGCCTCAGCCCAGAATTCCCATTTTTCTCATCTTAAAAGTTTTTCTGAACCTAAAGTAAGCATTGAGATTTTTCTGATTACTACAGGTTTTTTTCCAGTGTTTACTTGGTGTAGGATTTTTTCTAACATAGATAGATGAGGTGCTCAGAGTCATACCATGGCATGAGTTTCTCTTTCTGTGGGTGCAGTGCCTGCAGAGGCAGCCCAGTAGGGGTTGCAGACTCATTTTAGATATGCAGCTCACATGTCTTTTATTGGCCAATGCAAATCTTTTTCCCTCAAGTGCAAGTATATATGGCATTTGACTAGCAAGGTGATGTAACCACGGGTAGTTAGGCAAGATCTGTTTCAGGGAAACCATTTAGAGTATGTAAATTGTCCTTCATTTCAGCCTCACAGTGCCTGCACAGCTTTCAAGCCCTACAGGCATACCCTCCACTGCATCCAGTGAGAATGAAGAGTATTGCTGTATTCCTTCCATGCAGTCCTGTTTGATTTGTACTCCGAGAAAACTCTTGTTAATTCGTCTTTGAATGCAGGCAAACGTGTATGTTGCGGTAGCCTGAGAAAACAAAGAGGCTGTTTTCCCTTAGGGTGCCTTATGTCCTGTATTTGTTATAATCCAAATATAATCCTTGTCCTCATCCTCCTTTAGACCTGTACTTTGTCAAAAATGAAATGGGATTGCTTTGACCCAACTCGTTCATGAAATTTCCAGAATGGCTGTTTCCCTTTTATTATCTCCTGTCTCAGTTGTTGGATAGTTCGTGATGGCTCAGCAGTGTGCCTGGCATTACTGTCACTGCACAAGGTGGTGCCACTTCAGATGCCAGAGAGGAATCATGCCCTACAGGCTGGTGAGGTGGCATACAAATACTCATGTTCCTCAGCAGAGAGCATCTGTCACATGTGGCTTTTTCCCATTCTTGTTCAATGTAGAAAGTGAAAACCACACTAATCTTTCGAGTCCCCTTTTCCATGTACTGTCCTCCCTTTTGGTATGCTGCTCATCTTGGCTTTCCCAGGTGTGTTAGTCTTGCCTTGGGTGAAGCCAGGAGCTTGCCTGGATCCCAGCCATGTGTGTGCATGTCCTCACAGCGATGTCTCGCCACTTCCTGGTGGTTTTAAGCTACTGCTATAAATTTTCAGCAACGTGCAATTTCATGTAATGATCTCTCATCTATGTATTGACCAGACTCAAACCCACTTAGCTTGTGAAACCCGATAAGAAGCGGTTCAAGGTGTTTTGGCTGCAGAGAATGTTTGTTAAGTTTTACAGTAAAAAGCTGTGCCAAAAGACTGTGGGGCCTCGTTCTCAGACAGAGCTGAGCAGCGTCCAGCCTGACACACATTGATGCTGGGAATGTTGCCTGTGCACATGTAAGCACCTCCTCCTTCTTGGTAAATGAGATTATTCTCAGAGAAGCAGAAATATTCAGCAAAGAAGTGTGCTCTTTAAGGCTCTTCTCAGGTAATGAGGTAGACATGTATTTATCCTCAGGCTCTGTATGTGTTAGTCCCCTGAAATGGCCCGTTTGTGGTTTTGGTGGGAAGTAGAAATGCAGTAGTTAATTTGCTATACCTCCCCTCTGTTCCCTCAGGGTGGCTGGCATATGCTCTCTGCTTACATTTGGCTTTTTGTTCCCTCTCCTATAACAAGTTTTCTCTTCTTCTTAAGACCTGCATCCTCTAATGATTGCAGAAAGTTCACTTTAAAAATTTGTTCCAGTTTTTATTTTAACAATAGTGTCTCCCAGGAGACTTTGTTTAGTAGGGCTTAAATGGTCTTGTTAGAGTTCACAGGCAGGATTTAGCGAAAGAAATGGCTTCCATCAGGATTAAAGGCTCCTTAGGGTGATAGGGAAATAGAGCAAAGTAGCACCAGCACTTCGCTTATTTTGGAAAGATATTAACAGTCTGCAAACACTGAAATATCTCTTTATTTAAGAAGCACTCAGTTAAGTCACAAAAATTCATGCTGCTTTTATTTTTAAATGTCAATTTTAAACCCACAAAACTAATGAAGTCTAATTACAGATAAAAATGTGGCTGGCATTGCATCCTTAACATACGTTGTTAATTTTTTTAATGCTTTCATACATCTATGTGGCTCACAGATGAAACTTCCACCCCTAACTTCCTGGCTTTTGAGTGTAAGTCAGAGCATTGACATATCTTTGAAAACTGTGGTATCTTTTCATATGGAAAAGCGTTAAAAAGAGGTTCAGTGATAGTAACTTATTGGGAATTAATTATTATAATAACCTTTTCCCCAATTTTAGTTGGAAAAGTAATTCATAGTGATGAATCTCAGACTAAAAAAAAAAAAAGCCACTTACACATTGAAGAAATGCCAAAAATCATCTGAAACCACTGTTTTGTGTTTGTTTATTATTTTCTTCTATATTTATGACTTTTTTTTTTTTAACTATTCCAGGCCTGGAATAATAAATTTCAGCCTGGAGTGAATTTTTTGCCTTCTTATAAACCCTAAAGCAAGAGTTTAATACCACCAACTGGATTTTTAATAGTTCAACCCTAAGTCTTTTTTGCCTCCCCACCTTCCCTGCACAAAAAGAAAAAAGAAAAGCTGGAGTACTTGAAAACCTCATAATTAACATTACATTTTGCTCTGAAGAAGCTGGCTCTCAGACATCCTTTCCTGTTTATTTTTTATTTTAATAGATTACAAGTTATAACATTTATGCTGTTTTAATAGGTTTATAGACCTATTTACTGCCTGATCATTTGGAGCAGTGGATGGCAGCCAGTCCTGGCACGAAGTGTTGAGGATGCTGTGGTTGCCTGGAACAGCTGTGGCCATTTCTCAGTCCTTCCACTTGGGAAGGAGATGAAAGTGTGCAGATTTCATGGGTGGTCATAGGCTGACCCCATGAGAGAATTGGCAGGTTTCATTTTGATTTACAGCTGTCATTTGAGTAGGTGACTAACTATTGGTTTGTCTTATTAATTAGGATGAATGCCTTTCTGGGGAGTCATATTTGTTCAGTCATTTTTGATTGATTGCATTTGAAAGTTTTTACCTTTCATAAATATGTCAAACTTCCTTGAAATTTCTACCAGTCCAGTCTCAGTATTTATGAAAGTGACCCTGTTTTCTACCCACAGAAAATACCTAACTTGTAATTTTTTTTTTCTTTCTTTCTGGTAAAACTTGAAAGTAATAAATCATTTTCATCTGGAGTAAAAAAATACTTTGTAGGATTTGCCTTAACCTTTAAGAAATCTAAGATCTAAACAGTGATATTTATTCAAATATGCCTAAAAATTCAGCAAAGTAATGTCATAAAACTTGAAAAAAAATATGACTGAGGCTATCAAATTATTATTGTTGATGTAGAAATTATTACATTTACCATCTGGGGATACTATCTGAATGATGCTTCAGTAGATTTATAGTGAACGAGTAGTTTCGTAGATATATAAAGCATATTCTAAAACTGAAATCAAGATTGCTTTGTATCTTTGTCAGTCATGCTAAAGCTGCACTATTTCAGTCAGAACACAGGGTGTGAAATGGGCCAATTTTTCTCTAATAAATCATACTAGTGGTGAAACATGACTTAATATAATATGTCATTCTGTAACAGAAAGTGAAATTCAATTAATTTTCAATCAAAAGGAAAAAAATCAGTCTTCCCCTAGTGTCTTTTTTTCGGAGCCTGGTGTAATTAAGAGTACTTTTTATAGCTAGAGTGATTGCATTCTTAAATATTTGCATTAATTTTAAATATATTTGTGTTTGATTCAGGTTTAGGTAACTAAATTAAAGAGAATCATGTCCCATTTACATCATTAGGGAATATCTTCTAAAAGGTACATATAAATTTTTACTCAATAAAATTAATAGATTCTAACAACTCAGACTATTGATCTCTTCCCTTATTAGGATGCGTTTTGTTCAGGATTCAAATGCTACTGCTGGCAAAACAGTGACCAAAAAATTACAGCTTCCTTCTGTGTTAACAAGAGTTCTTGCTGCTGATGAAGTAATTTAGAGCATCCTTGTTCCCTCTAATTTATGGGGGAGGAAAGTCTGCATATTACAATGAAGGAGCTCCTTTCTCTACCTACCAAAGGCAGTTGGGACTCAGAAATTGATCCGTAAGGTTTCACCTTTCTTCTGGTTCATTAAGGACCTGTCTGTTGTGGAAGCTTTGATTTTGAGAAGTGAAATACTGTGTGGCAGTTAGTGACTTTTCCCAATAAACCTTGTTATCTCATGTACTGTTATCTCAATGACATAAGATATCATTCCTGTAATTCTGTATATGTATAGCATTTGCCTTCATGGATAACGCATGAAGGAATCCCACGGGCCTCCTCTTGAATCTGTTCCCTTTTCTTTTCCAAGAATGCAAAAGCTGAAAGAAAACCACCCATTGTTTGCTGGTAATACCAACCAAAACCACAATAGTAACCAGCCTTTGGAAGTGGGCATTGAAATAGAGTAACAGGCATGCTGGAAACTAATATGGTTTAGATTCGAAATATGTGTTTAATTTTTTTTACTTTAACTTGTTTAAAAAATGCGTTGTTGTAATGTAAAAGCTCATTCCTCTTCATAGGTATCAAAGCAGCTAACATTTCAGTTGAGTTTCCTATGTCAGGCTTTCAACAATGAAGTAACCAAGTGGCACAGACAGCTGTTGCACAGAGTGCTGTAACAGCACATTAAACAGAATCCAGCAAGAAAAAGAGATCTGCTCAGCTGAACTACTTTGTGAGTCTAGAGTGAACAGCAGAAATGTAAAATAACAGGGTTGTTCCCCCCACAAATTAATTGAAGACTTAGAGGAGGAGGAGTTAGGTGCTCAAAACTTTTTGTGCTGATGGATGTGCTATTAATACGTAGCCGAATTAAGCTGAATTTGTTGCAGAACTGCTATTTATAGCAGAATCTGTTTGGCTGCTGTCAGCAGGTGGCATCTCTGAACTCCATGTTAGGCTGAATCAGAGTAGGCTATGAGCCATTAAATCTGCTTTTCAGTTGATAATCTGCAACACCTTTCTCTTTGGGCGATGCAGATTTACTTAATATTGCTACAGGTAGAGAGATACTGCTCCTTTGTGGTGGGCTTGTTTTTTTAAGGGAAGTGCACTGCAAAATATTCCTTGATTAAGATCTTAAGGGATCTTGAAATTAGACTTGGGAGGACAAGCGAGTGGAAACAAGTACACGTCGATGGCATTTTGACAATCATGCTACAAGTAATTCAGGTCACATGCGCTTTAAGCACATGATTAATGTTAAGCACCTAATACCAAGGAAGTAAATGCTGCCTGACTTTGAGCACATAACAAGTGCTTTGTCAGACTGGAATGAAGTATTCAGCACTTGCAGAGTTGCAAGCTCAAGAATTTATGTAGTCACAAAAACCCCCCTTTAGCTATTCACTTCAAAAATTCTTCATCTGTGCTAGCATACTGTAAATGCTTAAATTTAATTATTACACCTTATGTTGAAGTAGTGTAGTATCATACAGATGTAATTGAAAAAATAATGAAAAGTAGAAATATGAAATCAAATCCCCGGGCTCTTGTATTAAATTGTTGCTGAGAAATGGGCTGAGAGTGTTACATTTTTGTGTGTTTGACTTACAGGGTGTCCGGCATAGTAAAGCATGAATCACCCAAGCTCTATTGCAGCTCGAAAAAACACTTTCAGATGTCTGAGGAACCATCTCATTACTTGTTCAGAACTTTCTACTTGTTTAATTGCCTGCTCAGAAACTGAAGAACTTCTATGCTATGTTTTTATTAAAAATTAGATATATGGACTCACTCTTGGATAAACACTATGGGCAAATAAGTAAGCCATACTTCACAAAATGAAGACTGAATTCAGTTTTCCAGCATAATGAATGTTTGAATACATTTCATATTTCAGGCCTGCAAGATATGATAAAATATGTGTTAAAGTATCTTGTGGAAACTGAATTGTGGTCTCTGATAAAATCTCCTGAGGTGCTTCACTGGTGCTAGGATTTCACATTTCTGTGTAGATGATGGAAGAGAATTTTCTTTATTGGAGCCAAAATGGTTCCATCTAATTGCAGGTTTGGGGCCCTATATTAATCCTGCACACTAACTAATATGTACGTATAATTGCCCAGCATTTAGCAGTCTGAGGCACCTATTCTAACAGAGCTTTATGGGTGTTCTGGTAAAAAATAATTTAAAAAATAATGAATGACACTGTGCAAAACAGTTGATCAGTGTGTGCTTAGACATGGTATGAGATTTTATCATGAGCTTTTGGCTGAGGTCGTGACTAAGCATGAATAATAAGAGAAATCTGTGGTAGTTTCTAGTTTCTGCCTTAAGGAATAAAGCTATAATAGAAGGTTTCTAGTAACAATGAAAAATAGTAAGTAAAAGTGCAATTATTTCCTGCAGGGGTTTTCTTAGAACAGGTGGGATTTGTTCCCACAACTAAAATATGTTTTTTCAGAGCTAGATGTCACATCCCATTTTAGGGAGTCAGACTTTAAACTCGCACATATTCAGCTCCTTCTTAAGTAATCCATAGTGAAAAATGTTCCCATGCTCATCACTGTGCTTGGCTGAGTACTTCAGAAATTCTTTTTTTTTTTCCTAGCAGTCATCAGCTGTCAGGTGACTGTCTTGGTTCCTTAGAGAAACAAGACTATGTATTAAACTGGTTACTCAGTGACTAAACCAAACCAAAAGAATTACGTTCCCAGAACACACTGAGACTTAGGCTTGAAGGATCTGTGGAGCAGAGATAACTCCATATTGCAGGCACAGCAACAGTGTTACCGTGTCTTGGACTAACTCGTAGCACCAAATCAAACAGCTTGAAATTACCCTGAAGACCAAGAACATTAACTTGGTCAAACCTGCACACTTTTTGACCTCTAGCTGTGCGATTACCCGGGTACCTGCTCTGCAGTGTGGCTGGACCCTAAAAGAAGGAAGGATGGGAGCTGGCCCACTTTGATGGCTGTGTCTCTTGCAAGGGAGACCCTGGTGTCTTTTTTTATCTCCTAGACAAAACCGGAGTCATAAGGACTCACAAACCCCAGCCCTGTTTGCCTTACAGAAGTGATCTGGTTTGTTTTACAGTGTGTTTGGGACCCCTCAAAGTCCACCTCTTTCAGTGCACATGGGCCAGGTGATGAGGAGTGTTGGTTAAGGCTGCGAGGAGTACAGGGCTGCAAGTCCACGACTACAGTTCTTTCACAGTCCTGTAGCTTTGCGTACAGATCCCAAAGTATTTCTGCAGGGCCTTGCAAATGACATGACCCTTGAGTGTTATAATTTTTCAGAGGTTTGGTATTCCCCCATATCCTGTAAACTTGTGAAGATGGAGCAAAATTATGGAGATTCTCCTGGAACTAATCCCTTCTATGTTTGCATAAAGACACATGCTATGATAACCTCCCCTGCTTAGTGCTTTGTTTAACTCCGTACTAAACTAACTTATAACCTAAGTACAAAAAGGCCTGTACTGCATTCACAAAATGATATTATTTGAAAGTGGTGCTTCTAACTATTTAAATTGCTTTTAAAGTTACAAGGGCATTTTTAAGTGTATGTAGAGGAACGTAAGACTAATATGAAGGTAACTGATGGGGAAAAATGGGGCTGTGCTGTGAGGGGAAATACATGTTGACTTTTTTAAATCGCCATTCCTCTCAGCTTTTCGCTTCATTTTCTGTTTTTCTTCATTTTCCTGCTTCATGGGTGCATTTCCATTATAATTCTGTTAAATTTCTCATTTGCTCTTTAATTTGGCAGTAAAAATGGGTTGAGCCCAGTTTGCTATAAAAATATGTTCTGGGAAGATTAACTCAGTTGTCAGATTTTGTGCTTTCTAGTAGAATTCTGAATCTTACCAGAGGAAAAGGCACACAAAAATTTAACACTACCTTTTGTTTCATCTCATTCACTACAGGTAGCTTTACATGTAACCTCCTGCTTGTTGTACTTCATCTTCCCAGCCCCTTTAGAGCATTCTTGTTTGATACAGACATAAATTGCACTGGCAATTGTAAAGCTACTGTGCTGTAGAATTGTATTTTAATTGCACATACCTGTAATTAATTGTATGGGAATTTTCACAGTACTCTCCCCAAGGAACAATTTAATTGAAAAGTAACCAAGTTGTCTAGACTATAGCAACTCATAAAATCATCACTAGTTTTGGGGTTTGAGCTACAAAGCAGCAATAGAAACATGGCTTGTAGATTAAAGTACTTCCAAGCACAGGAACTGTTTTATAATCCCCATCGTAGTAGTCTACCCTGGCAAACAATTTTTAACAGGGTCAAGAACAAAAAATGCACAATAAGCTTAAAAGTAAAGATTATCTCTCTGTTAATTTGTGATAGGATAGGGATTTTTGTGTACAAGCACACCCATTACACATAGACCCATTTCTTCCTCCAAATGTGTAAAAAATACGTCTTTTGTAGAAAGCACATTATGCCTGCCTTTCACAGCTTGTGGCATAACTGGTTTAACGTAGGAATAGTGTGACACTCAAAAAGTTACTTCAGGGGTTCTGGGTAACAATGATGGCATTCATGTTTGTGTGTTTATACTGCAAGGGCCAATTGGTGGAAGGATTTTTATTTATTTATTTGCTATTTAGCTTTGTAAGTAATCTGCTAATTATCTTGAAAATTCCTAACTGAAAACACAAATGTTTTTCTCAAAGTTAGAAACAGTAGTGGCCACATGGAGGTTTTAGGTGTTTATTTAAATTGTGTGTGTGTATATACATATATATGTACATACATACTTACACATATACGTATATATATATATTGCACTGTGACATTGAATGGGATTTATCTGTACCACTGTAGTTCCTCGAGGACTGAAAAAATTGCTCTATGTCTGCACACTGACAGTGGTGTTATGGTTTAGCAGAAAAAAACCAGGCTCATTTAGGCAGCACTTCAGTGTGCTGAAAATGATGAAACTTAAGCAAATGTTTGAGTTTTCCTTGCATTATGGCCAAAGCAAATCAGAAGTAATAAAAAGCAAGGACTAACATACCACTTCACACTCGATGACTTATAACCCAGAGAGGTTTATTTCACAGGGGAAATGGTGTATCATGAGTTGATATTTGCCAGTATGAGATCTTTAAAATTATGTAACATTTTAGGAAAAGCGGGGTTCTTTTTAGCTTTTGTGTATTTTCAAGTGAGCTAAAACCCATGAAACACTTGATGACCCCTAAAACCACAAGATCCTCTTGTCTTTTTAGGGCTTGTGGCCTGGCAGGTGGAAGACACCACCCTAATTCTTGCTGAAGGTGAAGGTTGGTGCTTCGTCCTTGCTAGCATAGACTCCCTCTTTTAAGGTTTTTCCATATATAGTCAGACAGTGCCATTCACAACAATTTCTGAGCACTTCTGCCTCTAATGTCAAAGGATACAGGAAGCCAAGGAGCAGTGGAAAATAGCAATTTGAAAAGTACTTTGATTTCAGGCCAGTGTTATGTCACCTGAAACAACTCACAACTTGTAACATATGTTTGAAACACTGATAGCCTCAAAGAAAGGTTTGTGATAGCATAACAGGCACAGTGCACATTTTATTTTATCAGAATCTTTGTCTTTAAAAATGAGACAGGAGACATGACTCCCCATTGAATTCTCATGTGTTCTTATGCTTGGGTGCATTTCTTTCTGAGAAACACAAAGTAGGATTAATAAAAAACATATCAGACCTTTCCTGTAGATTTTTTCTGTGGTTAGAATGACAAAAACCTTGATTCTTGCTCAGTAGTCAATAGCCATTTGTAGCCCTTACTGGTAATTCTGAGTCTTAGGGCTAGCTCTCAAACCATGCTAATGGTGTTTCTTAAATCTAGATGGTCAGAGCTTCAAAAGCAGGCAGAGAGAAGTGGTCAGTGTATTTTCATACAGATCAAATCCTCCCACCCTTCAGGGCACTGAAGTGGAGAATCTGCCATTGCCTCCTTTGTTGCTAGCCAGGGGTTTGTAACCCTCTTGGGCCTCATAAACGTGAAATTTCCTCAGCCCAAAGCTGCTGAAAAGGCACTGAGTTGTCTTGCATCTCCACAGCTCCTCCTCACCCTGGTCCTGCATGCACTGAGCTGGGGCTAACGTGCGTGAATGCAGCCCATTCACACAGGAGGGCCTGAGGAGGCCCAGGAGCATCTTGGAAATCCCTGCCCAGCTGGATCCTGCTGAAATCAGCGGCACTCCTTGTGTAGTGCAGGCTACCTGGCAGTGACAGCAATGCCTTGGGCGGGAGCCTGGTTGTAGCTCGGCGCATCCGTGCTGGATTTGCGCGCTGGTGAAGGCAGAGCACACGGCAGTCGGGGTGGGTAGGGACTGCGTGCATTAGAAGTTTTATGGCCTGTATTGTAAGTGGCTGGATAGCTTTTGTGCAGCTGTAAAGCATGTATAAAACATGTCTCAAATGTATTTTCATGGCTTCATAAAGTGTAGTTCATTTGTGTAGGTACTTTTTATTGTAATCCTTTATCTTCAACATGGAACTGTTTCCTGGTACCGTTTCTATTTTTTCTTCTCTTTTTTTTAATAAAAAGGGGTAAAGAAGAGAAAAGAAAAACTGCTTTTTTGTTACATGCACCAGGAGACTCCTTAAGTACAGTAATAGTGCTCTGAACTTGTATTTTTGTATTTCTAACCTTGGAATGCAGGCCTAGCAACTAAAAAGCCAAAATAACATTAATTATGACTCTTCTTCGCTGTGGTTTTTGGAGTATAAGTTTGGAACAGATGTTTGAGGGGCGAGAAGCGGGGGGAGGAAGGATGGATTGTTTCTTTTTCTCAGCTCCAACTGGTTTTAATTCTTTCTTGAACATTTTGAGAATATCTTTAAACATTTGCCAGAGTTCAATTAACATCCTATGACTAAAGGTGGAAAATGTCCTACTTTGTTTTACTTCAAACATATACCTGCTCTTGCTTCTCATGCCAAAGCCAGAAAAAGAAAGGATTCCAGCTGGCGTAGGTTTTATTACTGTTACATTAATTTGCAGGTTAAGCCTCAAGTTGGGAGGGGTCTGCTGATTGATTTATTTATTTACTTTTTTTATTTTCATGATTTTTAAAAAGTGCCATGTAAAACACTGCCATTTAATTACAGGAAGGTTATGCTCTTTTTTGGTGAGCGTTAAACAGCTTATTCTTGTTTACATGAAGTTGTAGAAATCTAGTTTTAAAATATGTTTAAAGTAGAGATTGTGTTCCTGGGTTTATCATGTTTTTCCTGTACTGTGTATAAACACAAGATTGTACATTATTGAAAGCCCTTTTTTGTGGAAAACAGGATTGGGGGGAAAAGTTTATGTAAGAATGCAAAATAACTTCCCGAGACTATTGGCGCAGTGTGACCATAAAACCTCAACAGCACATTGTGCAGTGACATTATAACAATTTGCTTTAGCACCTCTGCAGCGTTCTCAGAAAGTCCTGCTCTACAAAACACATGCCGTGGTATCAGTTGACTGTTTTTTCCAGAATCAGTTCTTTACATGCATGTTTTTGTGATTAGTAGCTGTTCCACGGGTAATTGGAAGTGGGGGAATTTTTTTTTTATTTATCTTATTACATGTATGTTTTATTTGCATTTAGACATTCAATAAGTTGTAACATGTCTGCTTATATAGGTGTGCAAGTGGATTTATAAACTTTGGATTGGGATTTACAGTGGTTTAGTTTTAAAGACTGTTCTTTGCTATACCAGTATCAAGGAAGAAAATGGCACACAGTTGCTCTTAAGGCCAGATAGAATCCAGCTGCTCCACCAACCCCAGTATTGGCTCTGGAGGACTATCTTTTTTTTTTTAAGCTGAGTGTGTTAGTTTTGTTTCTTTAGTAACCCAAAATGGAGAGCAGAGCTCATGTGTAAATAGTTCTCTGTTTTGCTGACAGTGAATAAGAATATATAGCACTAATGTCATACTTGTTAAATAAAAAACTTTATGTTTATTTTGTACCTTTATCATTTCAGCTTAGCCTGCAACATTTTAGGGTGATTTCCCATATAGGTTAGCTCAGCCAAAATCATTCTCTACCGAAATACAATGTATTCAGGTTTGTGTTTCACCTGTAGGAGTGTCTGCATGCTTTCCAAAGTGAATTCAAACCTTGTAATGGGATACATTTTCAGTCACTTAAAATTCAGCATGAGTTTACACTGAGAGCACTGAAATGAAAAGTGCAGTTGGTGTGAAATGTTGGAATTGACCTATCTACCATTTCATTTCAAACACCAGGATGCTCCATGGACTGGGCGTGTAACTATGTGTGGGTTCATCCTGCTTGAAGTACCAACCTCCAAAACAGCTGCGGGAGGGATCTTTCCAGACTGTCTCTGTGGGCAGTGCAAGTTACAGTTGCCATTTGACTTCGAGAGAGGGGAGAGGATGTCCAGAAACACCTACCCATAACCTTAGTTGCTTAAATGTTCCCTCTTTTGGTATAGCAGTGGAGGTCTGAAAGTGTGGTCTGACAGCTAGTCTTCAAATGATGCGAACACGAAAAAGATTTTGGTTTTTGGGTTTTTTTTTTTGTCTAACTTATTTCCTCTAGTGCTTTTAAGTGCCTTGTGCCTAAAAATAATGATAAAAACCATACTGTTCTTTGTATTTGAATCCATGTTCACATCATTACAGGAAAAGGAACATTTTTTAAATTCTCTTGGTGCTTTTTCATTAGCTGAGCCTTGCTTCAGCCAGAGACAATAGAAGATTAGTTCTTCTGGGCAGTAATACGCCTTAACAGCTCATTATTTAGCACTTGACACTTGATCTGAGCTAGGGGAGGGCTGGAAAAGAGGAGAGGAAGGGTGGTTTCTCCAGAAGACATTGTTCTGGCCAAATCCTGCTCTGACTAGTGTTATGGGAAAGAGGAGGATGCTGGCAGCGGTGACAGCTGAAGGCAGGATGAGGGACTGCTGCTGGCGTGAGAGGCCCGGCAGCGGCGGCCACAGCCACAGAGCCTGCGGGACACGCTGTGCAGGGCTGGCAGCGGCCAGCGGGACAGCCCTGTGCCCCCAAGGCAGTAATAAGTCATAATTGCTATTTTGATGGCTCTGTTGTGATCGTGAAGAGGCATGGAGGCCTCTGCCAGCCCTGGCAAGTGCCCATTTGACAAACCATAACCATCTCAATCAGCTGCCGCCAGTGACAGCAAAGTTCCAAGCACGCAGTTGGCTTTGAGAAAAGAATTGCCTCTCCTTGCCCAGAAATGAGCATTAGAAATATTTGCTGGGAGAAGAGCAAGAACTCAACTGCATGTGCTTGTGCCCATGTGCTGGAGAAAGGCTCCAGCCTTCACTGGGCTGAACCTAGTGCTTGCTGTATTTAGGTGCTTAATCCAAACACTGGAATTGCCCTTGCTATCTAAAATGCCAGTGTCTGTAGCACTGCACAGTGCTCTGTTAAACTACTCTGGGTTTTCTTCAGTTGTGTCTACATCATCTTTGTTGACATGAATGATAAAAGTATTTTTGAAAATGTAAGAAATTAATCTCAACGGGCTTTTCACAAAGGCTGAAAACTGCTTTCTGTCCTCTGAGTCCTCTCTCCCCCCACCTACCAAAACAAACAAGCAAGCAAAGACCCTGGCTTAGTCTGGCTGGATGATCCAGTGTCTGACATTTGTTGCTGGAGTTCACAGAGCCAATGCACTGTGCTGCCCATACCAGCTCTCAGCTAAGAGAGTCCTGCTACAGCTTCTAGACTAGAGACTTGCACAGCAGCTGTTATTTAACTGTTTTGTATTTCACTGCCCCTAGCATTTATTTCGTGTTCTTTATATAAAGGAAGAATATTTCATTTTGAATGACTTGATATGTCTTTAGATCAGCAATGAGTATCAGCTGTAGGGACACTGCCCCTGCTTGCATGTATGGAGGAGGCTGTGTGCATCCATAGGCACAGAGGGAAGAAGTCTGACAAATCCATAAATGTGCTTTAGTGTTAACCCAAAATTCACATAATATTAATAATTCACTTTTTTTTATCAAGGAAACTGTCGCAGTATATGGGAATGCGAAGTTCTTAACACAAGAAGTGCTCTCATAAAACTGTTTCTATGAAATAAAAACTGCAAGTGCGGGACAAAGTGTGAAGCTGAATTTTTATGAGAAATCCTTGCAATTACCATGAACTTTCAGTGACACTAGCAATGTTGGTTCCCACTGCAGTAAGCTATTTGCTCGTAGTTATTCATTGTATAGTTAAATGTATGCTTTCTGGTCACAAAAATAATTGGCAAGGATGTTTTGGGTTTGTTTTTCTTCATGGGAGGAGAAAGGAAGAACTCATAATGTTTTTGATCAGAGGTCAAGATAGATCCTACTCATTAAAATGGCACACACAGCTTGTGCTGGTTTTAATCAGCTTTGTCTTTTTTATATTTAAAGGCACAGCAGAGAAGTCTTTAGGTTTGAAAAGCAATGTAACAACAAATGCTGTGCACCTGCTAGAACAAAGATTCATTTAAAGTTCAGGGAAAAATCCTCTGTAAATCTCACGATGGAATGAATTCACTCAAGCAAAAGGCAGAACTTATCGTGGCTACAGTGGTGTGAATACAGAATAAACCCCAGAAACATAAAAGATAAAGCCCCAGATTTTCAGCAGTGCAGCTGGGGTGTTGTCTATTCCAGAATGTCAAACGAATTAGCTCTCTGCAAGCATTTCTGAGCTCTTTAAATTACTGACTTCATCTACTGGAAAACGAAAAAGTAGTAGATGGGCATTGAAGAGGTGAGATCTTTGCTGCAGGATTAAGTGACATTCTCACTGATTTTGGTAGCAAAACTGACTGGCAGCAGAGGTGTAGACCAAGTCTTTATGGTCAGCTTTGCTTTTTGTCAAACAACAAAGGCTTCTTACCTTGCAGGCAGTAATCATAATCCCTTTTTGTGCATGTCTTTACTTTTGACTGTGACATAGACAGCCTCTTCATTTGTGATGAGTTAACTGCAGTGTGAAAATTACAAGAGAAATAACTTGCTGGATCTCTTTGTGACCCAGTACGTTTTGTGGCTTCTCATAATGGATAATTTTATGTGATACCTGGCTCCAATATGGCATCCTGTGTGAGTTGTGCCTAGTGGAGTGCACCTCCCCTTTGAGGCGTGGTGGCATTGTCTCAGCATGGAAAATTGCAGGGAAGAAAAAAAAGCTAAACTAACGTTCTTTCCTTGCCTTTGTTTTTTCCCTTTTTTGATCTGCTGGGGGCAGCACAGATGAAGTGAGTCTTTTGGCAAGGCCACCGGAGTGAGGAGTGGGGAAATGGCTCTGTGGGCCAGGACTGAGGGAATATTGCATGCGAGGGCGGGTGCAGTATTAAGAAGATGTTACTGAGTTATTTGGATAAGAAAGCGGTGGTTTAGGTTAGGCCAAGGTAGAACTGTGTAGGGTCTCTGAATGAAAGCCAGATGATGAAATTGGGTATTATGTTAAAGAGCAACGAGCTAGCAAGGAGCCTCAGAAAAAGTATTGCCAGAGGAGAGAGATAGACAGCAGTTTTTTTGCTATGGTAGAACTAGTATTTAATTATGGTAGTAATATTGTATATTTGTACAGTGCCTTGCTGAAAGCATGTGCTTCTCTACCAGCCAAATATTTCGATGCTTTGTCTTAGAGAACTGTGTGTTGTTGAGTTTTTGGGGGAGGTTTTTTTTTGCTATTCAGACTTCTGAAGCTTAATTCTGATATTTTTCCTTTGAATACCTGTGGGGGGAACATTCAGTCTGCTTTCCAAGCGTGAGGAGAAAGGGTGAAGCCATTGGCACACATGCTACAGGAAGGGCTCAGCTCAGTGCCCAAAGTCACGCAGTTGTTACACCCTGGAACAGGCCATAGGTTGGATGCAAAGGTGCTTAATTTTTTTTTTCCTTTAAAAAAGTAAATATTTACCGATATAATTTTGAAACACCAACCAAGTTTTAAAAAAAAAAAGCAAGCAATTAACTAAGGCTGTCTTGATCAAAGCGCGCTGCCGTGCACTTCCCGTCGGCGCACTGCTGGACCCCGGGAACGCTGCCCGCGGAGCCGGGGCAGCGCCGGCTCGGGTTGCAGTTTGTACACCTGACGTGGAGCCCAGGGCCAGCGCCTCCTGCTCCGGCTGGGAACGGCCTCGCAAAGCCACCGTGCTCAGCCCTGCACCACTTAATTAAAATACCTCATCCAGGGGCTGTTTATAATGGCAGCGCCAACCCGCGCGCTGTGCTTTTTGTTTTTCCTCTTGTTTTATTTCCCCCCCCCTCGGATGTGTTGCACGCGGTCAGTGAGGCACCGCATGGGTTGCTGCTTTTAGACACTGACAACTGAGGAAATTAAATTCTGAGGCAGAATCAGTTAAAAGCATGACTAAATCAGTGTTGTTTTTCTGTAACAACTGAAACAACATAATTATTTTAAGGTTGAATTTTTATTGCTAATGATTTTTTTTCAAGGCAGTAAATTTTTTTGCATTTTCCTTGTACTATGATCCTTTTAAATACATTTTGGGATTTCTAATGTTTTTTGGGTTTTTTTAAGAGAGTAAAAGCAGTTGAGTTCAGTAGGATACTGTTAGATAAAAAGCAGTGATAGACTGCAATTCCAGCTTCATGTGAACTCATACAGCATCATTAGTATTACTGTTATGAGCAAGAAGAAACACATATTTGTATGGTCATTCATATGAAAAAGCTTATTGTATTTGTAAAATCTGTAGTGACATCTGAATTTAAAAACTTAGGACAATGGAGCATTTGCTTATACTGGTTAAAGAACTGTTTTGAGTGTACTAGACCAAATCTTGCATTTTTGTTCAGGTAAGCCAATGAAAAGAAAACCATAAGGATGGTCTGGTCTCAGAGATGCTTACACACACAGTTTGGTCTCTTCTGTCCCTCTCCTTCACTGAGACTACCTTTGAGTGAAGTACAGACGAGCATTTTTACAGAATTGGATGTTACTGTACAAAGTTACCAGAAAAATTCAAAGGGCACCCCTTAATCCCTTTAGGAAAACCTAAATAATAGTACTGACTGCAGCTTCTCCCCACTGTTCTTTGTATCTTTTCTTTTATACGTTGTATTGCATATTAAGTTTTAAAGACCACTGATTGTTGCTTTATGAACTCATACTCCTTATCATCACTAAAAGGAGTGGTGTCCCTAAGAGATGTCATACAGTCTCAAGTGATGTTTTCTTCAGGAGGACAAAATCCTATTTGGGCGGAAATCACACGCTCTTAAGGGGGCTCACAAGGGGGGTGATTATAAAGGCAGAAATTGTTGGTATCAGTGTTTAGAATTGTATACTTTGTCATCCTAGGAGTGAGTGCATATATGTATTTACAATAGGGTTTTCTGTTTCATTTGCTTTAAAAAAACCCACTGAGCTAAAAGGTTTGAAAGGAACAGCTTGAGGAATTTTTTCCATCAAGATACAATCAAGGGCAGGAAATCGTAGAAGCAGAGTTGTGGTTTTGCCTCCATTTTTTTATTAGTTAATTAAACTATAACAACTCTTAACTTCATTTTAGGTTAACTGTTCCTAGAGTTCAGAAATATTTTAAGAGGTCAATAATGCTTTCTTTGGCTCTCGCTCATTCGGAGTGGGATGAGGAGCCGCAGTCAGCAGGGCAGAGTTTTCCAGATGTGCTGCAGGGCCTGTGCGTGCGCTCATGTCGACAGTTGTCGCTGGTGGGAAGCCATCCCTCTGTCCTCATCTGCACACCACCCTGTGCAGATGGGAGCCACGGGAAACAAACATGGACAGCCTGACATCTGTCCTGACCAAGCTCATGAGCCCTGGGTGCTGGCAGCTACCAGTGCTGAGTCTGACTGGGAATGCTGGGGAAGGGGGAGTCCAAAGAGACGGTAAGTGTGGAGTTTCACCAGAAGCAGAAACACCCTTAAGAACCCACTGTACTTTGCAGGATGGATTTTCCCTGGGAATTCAGGTCATTCCGTGAGGCATCTGTCTGCATTTTCCCCTCAGCGGGTAGAGCTGCCCAGAGCCGTGCACCGAAAGGGCACATGAGGGAAGAGCCATGCAAGTGTCACATAACTGGCTTTAATAGCGGGAGCCGTTCCAGCTCTTGGAGCCAAATTGTCTTTCAGCAGAAAGGATAAAATTTAGCAGAGCTGGGAAAGGGAAAGAAGAAAGGGGAGGGGAAACACAGCACCACCTCCTGCTGACACCACAGAAGTTTCCCTCAGCTTTCCCTCTCTCTCCCTCTGTGCATATATTTTCTTTTTAATCAGCTGTGGCTCTTCCCTCCCCTGCTTTTCTTTTTTCAACTGTATTTTTACAGTTGGAATTCTGCTTTTCTAATTTCTCTTGTTTCACATTTAACGTCTTCAGAGGATTTCATTAATAGTTATTGCAATTAAAAATAATAAATAAACTCAGCACCAGCTGCTCAGATGGCTGTCGTAGCATATCTGGAACATAATGCGGTCTGTTCAGGGCAGCCACACAATGCAATTTATACCCACACCTGAGGGAATGAATTTCACAACTATAATTGCTACAATATAATTCTTATTAATGTTGTGCTATAATTCCTATTAATTCCAAAGGGCTAGTAAATGCATTAGGACTTGTCAACATATTATTTTACACTGTTTATGATCTGTAGAATTACACTCTTCAGCATTGTATTGCATAAAGAAATGCCTTAAAATTAGCTTTAATTGGAGGAGGGGAGGGAGCACATTTTCTGTTTGGGCACTGGGAAAGACGGAAGAATCCTGGTGTTTGAGAAGCAATGAAACTGCATTTTAAAATCAGTCCTTTGAACTTTCTGTGCCATGCACTTAACACTTTATGAAGATATATTAATAATGCCTGTCCTGGTTATTAGAAAAAGAACCACTGGTGTCTTAATGAAGGAAGAAATAACTACAAGAAAGATAGGGTTATAAAATTTAAAATAACTGTCTTCCAGAAAAGACAAAAGTGGGGAAATTACAAGTCATTGTAGCTGATGTAATAAATGCAGAATGAGTTATCTTGCTGTGCTCTTATTTATTCTTGTTTTATCTGACTACCCTGCTTTTCTAGGTAGTGAATATGATGAGGAGGAAGTAGACTATGAAGAATCAGACAGTGATGAGTCCTGGACTACAGAAAGTGCTATAAGCTCTGAAGCTATCCTTAGTTCAATGTGCATGAACGGAGGGGATGAGAAACCTTTTGCCTGTCCTGTTCCTGGATGTAAAAAAAGATATAAGGTAAGTAATAGTGCAGACTTACCTCATTTCCTGCTGGTGTAGGTGGTGGGGGGAGCCTCTAAAATCAGTTTGCAGTATTCTCATTTAATAGACTTTTTATTTTTGTGATATTTTAGCAGAATATTTTTTTCACTGGTTTCCTCTCAAGCACAGCCAAGTTTATCAGTTTTACAAGGGATGTCTGTCTGTCAAGAGAGATTACATACAGCAACTCTTTTGCTTTACAGATTTTAACGAGCTTTCTGTTATTTAGACAAATTAACTGCAGAATGCAGGAGCAAAATAATCTCTTACTACAAGCAAAATAATCTCTTGGGTCCCTTTCAGAAACATGAAATAAAAAGCTTCTGTCCATCTGTGCCAGAAAGAATTCCTTGTGCTTAACTGCTAGAGATACTGCCTCCTCTTTAGTGAGATGGTGCCCAGGGTGCATTTTCTGATAATGATGTGTGGAATGTAGTGGTTAACATCATGAGGGTCAGAATTCACCTTGGGAACGCTGAGTCTTGGAGAAATTCTGGCATCATTGTGTCCTGGGTCCGAATTCCCGTGACCTGCACAGATGTCAGTGACTGCACGTGCAGGGTTTGCATCCCTCTGCGTGACACCCTGGGAAACAATTCCCTGGCCCCCCCACCCCACCCCATTCTTTACCTGCTCTCCATCATGAGAAAGTTCTGTCTCTTTATGTGAGTGAAGCATTTCTAAATTGGAACCTTGAGCAAGCCAGGATGTTACAGGAGTGTCGCTTCACGTGCATCGGTGCAGAGACAGATGAAATTGTGTGGAACATTTTGCACTTTGGTGTGGTATTCTTTAACCACTCACATTTGGGAATGGAAGTAGCGTGTTGGCACACTTCCTCTAAGTCGTTTTCTAAAGTTTTTGCATGAACTACTGGAAAATCTAACCACTGACCCTACACCCTAGAAAAACCATGGTGGCTGGCTTGGTTTTTCACAAGTTGTATTTTATGGCTTGTCCTTTAAATAACTGATAATTAGGGACTTAAAAGAGAATAGAAATATGAAATAGAAATATAGGAAGGCAAATAAAACAGCTGTGGCAAGAATGGAGAAACTGTGCATGAAACATGCAGTGGATGAAAATCTGTTTAGTGATGCTGCAGTAGCTCCCACAGCAGCAAATCACAAGAGTCAGGTTCCTGTACAGACCACTTAACCCTGACAACACTATTTCATAAAACATGGACAAGGAAGCAGTGTGCTGTTTTCTTAGTGACATACAAGTCTTTTTGCTGAGATTTTCCTGAACTATGCAGTGTTTATTCTCCAGTTACAGGAAAACCTGAACACCATCTCCAAGGCCAGGGCACAGGGAAAGATGGTCTTGGACTACTTGCAAGTATTACTTTGCAGATAAACTCACATTATTGAAGATCAGTATTTTCCTTGCATGTGGTAGGAGCTGTGCCAGACAGAGGGTATGGTATAAAAAGCTAAATCCCTAGCTCAGGAAGCAAACAAGCCATGGTGATTGTTAGAAGTCATGTACCCAGAGGGCATCTATGCATTGCAGAAAACATTCACTTAATGGCAAAGGCTGGAAGGAGAACCCTGTAATTTGCTATATCCTGTCTGTGCTCTGTTTGACTGCCAGCCCTCTGTCTTTTTATTGCCCAAATGAGCAAGCTGTTTGTGCCTGCTTCTGCTATCTCACTACCTTCATCTCAAATGCATGAGGACTGTCTATAAGGGGTATCTTGTACACCATTAATGGTAGAGCAGCTGGGGGAACAAATTAATGACCCTTAGAGGGGCTGACAGGGAGCAGCAGCAAATAAAAAGTACCATATTCTCCTAAGAGACTCACCTCTGTTTAGTCCTGATAGGAAAACACATTTCCTTAAACTCTGCCTCACCTCATTCTCTTTTCTCTGGGCTCTGTTTCCTCCCTTTTTTATTTTCAGCCTATTTTTTTTCTTTTTGCATTTTTATCTTTGTTTCCTTCCTTTTAGCTTTGTGTCAGCTGTGTTTCTTGTTTCCTCTTTATCTTCCTTCTGCTTAACCCGCTCATCTGACGAATTATTTGCAGAGTCTGGGTAGGGAGTCCTGTGATCAAAGCCCTGGGATTTTCTGGTGGGTACTGGATAATCACAGTCAGGACTGTAAAACAATTATAGTGCTCCAAACAGGAACACAGACATGCACATACAGTAACTGCCAGGCTCACTTTACGGCTGAGAAAGGATGCATTCCTTTAGGGAGCGAGGAGGAAAGGAGGATATACACAGTTTTCTTTTGTCTGGCCTTAGGTGACGTAAGTTTGAGAAGCAGAATGGTATTTTTAGAGATTTTATTTGTATTACAGTACTGCTTAAAGGACCCAGTAGGGATGGGACACCTTTTTGCAAACAATGTTCAAGGATAAGAGATGGCCTCTGTGCTGAAAAGCCATTATGGAAAGGTAAATAAGGCAAGAATGAGTACAACAAATACTCCCAAGGAATGGGCTGGGGCGGACAATGGAAACTGTAAGGAGAACATGTTTATACACAAGCCCAGATGTGTATCAGAAGCCCCTGCTGGCCTCCTGCCCAGCTGCTGTCTCCTGGTGCTTTCCCATAGGCAGTGCAAATAGTTGTAAGCATTTTGTTGTTCTTCAGGAACTTTATTTTAAAAAATTGTTTGCTTATAACATCTATTGGTACTCTGTACAATATGACAGAGATTTTCTTGAGAAGCCACAGATCCTGGGGGAAATATTTTTCTTTAAATTACATGTCAATTTCTTTGTGGGATAGTCAGAAACATCTAAATGAACCTGAAAGACACTAACTTCTAGATGCTTTAAACACAAGTCTTTGAAGTTCTGAAACTTGCTTTCTTCTCTAATTATGCTTACTGAGCTAGAAATGAAGTTACAATTACTTTATAGTTTTCCATTTATGGATATTTTTTTCTTCCTGTGATTCATCTTTGATGCCTGAAATTTGATTTTTAGAAAATCATCTGTGTGATTCAAAGGAACCCAAAGGTATTACCCTTTGTTCTGTGGAGTTCATCCTCTCTAGACTTTAGATTTACATCCAAATTTAGATGCCCTGTCCAGAAGCGTATGGATATCAAGTAGTTAATGTGCTTTGCAAAATACCACCTGTAGGAGCTAAAATGGGGATTTATGAAGGTGTTGATTCGTTTTCCTTTTATTCAATACCCCCTGAGTAGTCTCTAGATATAAGCTCTAGAATGTAGCTTATATCCATGACTTTCCTTTGGCCTCGGGCAAGAGAAGTGAAACCTTCCCAAGGCATTGGGCTTGTCTGTCTGGCAGGTGAAAGGACGAGGGTCCTGTCAGGTGGCACAAACGCCAAGGAAGGCTGACCTACGAGTGGTGAGACCCAGCAGAGCTTAGGGGAGGAGAATATTGAAGTGAGAGGGAAACAAGGGAATTTACTTGAAAGAAGGGAGCAAGCCAGAGCTTGCAAGTTGAACAGAGGAACCAGACCCACAAAGAAAACTTCAGGATGAAGAGCCAAGAGTACAAAAACATGTATGAATGTCCAAGGCTGAAACAAGAAATCTCTCAAACCATCCTTTTGAGGTGCCTTTTCCTACTTGAAGTGGGGCTGCCAAGCTCTCTGCAGTGTAGTGCCTTTGTGAGCCCTGCCGTGCAAAAGGGGCCCTGCCCAGCAAGAGCCTTTGTATCCATGCAAACCAGGTAGTGCCAGTCTAAACTTCTCTATCGCCTCCTGATCTGGTCTAAGTTAATAATTGTTTCCTCCTGTTCAAGATTTTTAGAGTGCCCTTCTCTACTGCCATCTTCTTCCTCAATCATCTGTGAGAGTAAATAGTGAGCAACCTAAGTAACCGGAGCAATAAAAGTGATGTATGAGTTCTGCCGTGGCTTTTGCCTGTACCTCAGCAAACTCAGCCCAGACGTACAACAAAGTGTTTACATTGTAGCAGTGGAAAAAGTGCCGAAGAGTCACTGTAATTCTAACAACAGTTTCCTTTTAGACAGAAGTACAGGTCAAATTTCACATTACACAAGCTCCTCATGCTCTGCGTGGTTACTGTTTTTCAAACCTTCCATGGCCCAATTCATCCCACGTAGGTTTCTGCTTTGGAATCTCCTTAAATTTTTCTGCCTGAAAATACTTCCCCCGCTTCACCAAAGCATGGGGTGTACTGGGGCTGATGGATCATTAAAACATCTGGATCAGGAGAAGTGTACCATTGGCATGGCATAGTGAGGGTATTTGTGATTGCAGATTTACAGCATCTGTAGCAATTGACAGTAGCTCAAAAGTATCTAGAAGTGGTTTCTTAGAAAAATTAAAAGTTTAAACAGGAACAGGTTTTTGTTAGGAAAATATTGCTATTATAGATAGCAGGGCTTGTTTTTAAAATTTCTCTGTAGTAGCAAATGTTTAGCAGGTCACCCCCAGATTTTCTCCTCTTTTGAAGGCACAGGTCCTTAAAGGGGCACAGATGATTACAGATGCCTTATGAAGTCCTCGTGCCATCCAGTGGCAGTCCCAGCCCCCACACCCCAACGGTTCTGTGGGTGCTGCAGGTTGAAACTATGTGCAAGATGATCCAAAAACTTCCCCAGGATCTCAGATTACTTGCAGAGAATTCACTTGGCTGCTCTTGTGGCTGATGTGTAGCTTTGATGTGCTTTTGGAGTTGAGGTGGTACAGCTTTCTGGCTCCTCTGAGTGCTCTGCACCCAGACAAACCCTGCCCTGATGGCTCGTGTTCCTGTGTCTGGTTGGTGTTGGAAATGGGGGATTCTCAGCTCCTACATCTCAGGAGGCAGCTGTGCAGGGGCCATCCAGCATTTTTAAGGATGTAAAGGACAATTCAGAGGCTGGATTTGCAACTTCAGGTGAGAATTCAGTGCCTGGATGCTCTGGAGGAGAGGAGCATGAATCTGTGGGCAGAGCAGTTGCTTGCAGTCTTGCACCCCTTTTCCAGGGTATTTGAGACTGTTTTCTGTGAGTTCCAAGCTGGAGCTTCCGCTTACTGTAAGCTGCACATTGATAAAACTTGTTGTTTAAAGAGCCAAGGGAACTTTCTGTCATGTAACACCAGGCAGTGGTTCAGCAAAGACAAAAGCCCTAAGACCTGAGTGGGTTGTTTAATATCCAGGCTGTTAGTTGATTTTAGCTTTTTAGCTCTTTTTTTTTTTTTAATCTTTAAAAAAATACTGAGATACATATCTGGAAACTTTAGAGAGAACACAGGAGAGCCTTGGAACTGTCTCTTTTTGTCACAAATGCTGTCTTCTCTGGTTTCATCCTAGGAGAAGCTCAAATGACAGACAGTATGCCTTTGCTTACTCATCCAAAAATCCAAGCTCTTTTAGTGGGAGCAGATGAGAGACTCCAGTATGCTACATAGAACAGTATCACAACAGCTTCTTCCATTTTTGCCAGAAATACACTAAAGGAAGGCAGGGGAATTACTTTGATTTATGTTTTGTAAGGTTTTTGGTTGATGTGGCAGAAGTGTGGCCTGTTTCCTGCCCTTGCCAGTGTAACGGGGTGTGTGTTGTGCTGCTGTGTTTTGCACTAGTGGGGATCAGCTCTCCAGTTTTAGCTGTGGAGTATTCCCAAACAATAGCTATTTTGAAGAGAGCTTCTCTGGATTATTTTTCAAGTGTCCTGTGTAAGTCTTTGAGTTAAGGATTCCCTGCAGTTAATTCTTTGGAGGCAATGTGTAAACTATCAGAATTTGCTGGAGCTTAAAGACGTATCTAGAAACAATGACACAAAACAGAACAGACCCACCAAGGGGGGAGTCTCAGCTCTTTAAAGACTCTTCAAAGAGGTGTGACCCGAGTCTTCCTGCCAGTTCTTTGTTTGCTTGTAAATGAACCTCTGAATAAGATTTGTCAGTGCTATATGAAAAAGATGTCAGGATGCAAAGAGCAACCATGTGTGAATCCATTAAATGGTATTCTTTGGGAAGTGATGTACATTGGGAGATAAAAATCAGGATTACCCAGGTAGGGGAGTTTGGAGAACCGCACCAATTATTCTCCTTGTCCCACCTGGTGCCTTGGGAGCACAGCCCATGTGGGAGCTCGTGGCAATGTATAGGATCTTGCTTATAATGCTGATCCATTTTCAGTTTTTAACTGGAAGCAGAGCCCGCGTCAGCCCAGCTGAGCACTGACGTTTCCCTTCTCCCCCACAGAATGTGAATGGTATCAAGTACCACGCCAAGAACGGCCACAGAACACAAATCCGCGTACGCAAACCATTCAAATGTCGCTGTGGAAAGAGTTACAAGACAGCTCAGGGCCTGCGGCACCACACAATCAATTTCCATCCCCCCGTGTCTGCTGAGATCATCAGGAAGATGCAGCAATAACATGCTGGTCACAAATGTGCCAAGAAATCCTCACCAGCAGTTGCTGATTTTGAGAACAGCCACCTTTTTCAGGGGAAGCACTCAGCAACCCTTTAAAAAAATTAAATGCATGCTTTAAAATTTTCTGTAATTTTGGAATGATGTATCTTTGTAGAGTTAATGATTTTGTACATTTGCACATGTTATCATCATACCCATTTTCATTACTTTGAGATAAGGTGCTATAAAAGCTATAGGTTCTTCAGAACATTTTTCTCCAAAAAAACAAAAAAAGGAACTAGGGGGACGTTGCGTATTTAGTTGTACTGACGTGTGGGACAGGAGCGCGAGGAGGAGAGCTTGGCACTGACATCCTTTCAAGATTGTAACGTGATGAAGACTTTTGATGCATCTGTCAATGTGTGTGCAAAACCAAAACAGTACCGCCCTCGTCAAACTATAGTTAACATGCCTTACATAACGGAGTTATCAGTGGAGTAGCAAGTCTTTTAGGTAATGGAAATATAAATAAGAAAGAATGTTTAACATATGCTAAAAATATTTTCATACTTAAATAACATACATAAAAAGGTGTGCTTGCTGTATTTTATATTATCTTGCAAATCTTTTTTTTTTTCTCCCTCTTGAAATGCTGAAAACCTTGCCATTCGAACTAGTAAACAATCACTTTAGTGTTAGCAATTACATTTTTTTCTCTGTACAAGATGTCATATTACGTTCATGCCCATCAAACTTTTGAGGACCAATATCCCAGTCCAACTAAATATTTACCCCTGAACTATCTGTTAGAAAGACACTTGGAAATACTTAAGTGCAAATTTATGTGTGTGTGAGAAACAATTATCTTCATCTCAGATGAAGTTTTGAAGCACTTTGTAGTTCTCTATTGCCAACAGATTTAATGTTTTATGTGTTGCCAATTCTTGCAACTACTGTACAAGTATGTGCTGCGGTTGCAAATAAAAATGAGAAATTCAGCGCATGGTTTAAGGAGGTCCGTTAGTTGTGCTGAGGGAGTTCTAATGCCTCTCCCTCACATTCATTGTCTTTTGAGATTTTCTTTGTGCATTTTTTGCTTCTCATTGTAGGTCACCACATTCCATTTGGAAGTGTCTGTTTAGCTTTACAATTAATTTTGCTGAAATATGACATTTGAGCCTTATTGAAGATTAAGTGCTTCTTGCAGCAGGTGGTCAGAGACTGACTTAAAAGCCAACATGAGAGCGCTTCGTGTCTGGACCATACCTGAACATTTGTTGCTTGCCATCCTGCCTTGAGCATTCTTCTCACAAGTGCTATTCCTGGAGTTCAGCTGGCTGGGAGCAGAGGTGGGCACCCTCCACCAGCCCCGGCCTGAACACTCCTTTGCCCGGCAAGGGTGAGGGAGGAACTCCCAGTGTTAACACAGTCATCGCCTTGGCTTGGTTCCTGTTCTTTTAAGTGCAAAAGAAAGCTCACATAAAGGAGGAATGAGCTTTCCATATTTTGTTTCCAAAGCTTTAAAGGAAAACTTTGTAAGGATGACAATTACCTATTCTCCAGCAGAGTAAAAATCTCATTAAAACACGTAAGAATCATCCTAATGAGCAAGTGTTTAGAACAGCCGAAGTGAAGCGAAACATCCCTCTCTCAGATCCCAGAGAGGTGACCGTGACAGCTGGGTTTAGAGGATGATCCAGACATGAGAGTTACTGGTACACACAAGGCCCCAGGTGGCCACTTCCCACCTTCTGCAGCTTTGGCAACAGATCTGGCCAACAAACACGTTTTGGCTCTGCTCCTAGTGCAAGAACTACAGGCTGGGCGAGTTCGTTCAACAGCTAAACAGTTGTAAAACGTCATTGTTGCATGTAAATTCCTTTCAACTATAAAAATGAAATTCCAGTTTCTATTTACCTATTCATTGTGACAGTATTATTAAACAGGTAAAGATGGGACTATTTTGTTATACTGTGTATAGTGAATGTATTGTACTGTGTCTGTGAAAAGTGTGCTTTAAATTATATTTTCATATGTTTTGTTGGGGACAAAGTACTTTAAGTTTGAAAGTGACAGAGGTTTGTTTTAGAACTGAAGGCAACTTAAAGAATTCCTGTCAGGAAAGCTGCTTATAAATGTAAATCAAATCACATTTAAAATAAACTGCCTCTGACCTAAAAAGACTGCTCTTTTCTCATTCCTAACCTAAAGAGTTAAGTTCTTGGGCTGTGTATAGCCTTTTGTTTATTTTACTTTGGTATCATCAAACTCTTGGAGCCTGTTCTAACTGTTTTCATCTGCTGCTGAGTTACAGTAAGAAAAGAAACTTGACAAAAACTGTGCTGTCAGTACTTCCATGCTTTACCTCAGGCCACCTCTTGCTGTGAAGCTCCCAGTTACAAAAATCTGTAGCCTGCAAGTGGCACACGAGCATTGATGAGTTGCTGCTCCCAGAACACTGCAATTCATCCATGTCATGCAGTTTTTAGTAACTCCTGCATTACCTGGATGTTGCACATGTTCATGAGGGAACTGCAGACAACAGAAGCTGCTCCAAGCCTTAATTCCAGAGTCTTCCTCTCAAAGAACATAAATAAATGTGAGGAACAACCCCTTCTCTGTCATGCAATGCTGAGTCATCATTCACGCCTAAGTAAAATCTATATTCGGTTTAATTTCAAAATGAGCTGCAGGAAAAATAGACCACTGACTCCATGAATAGTTCTGCTTTTAATGTAACAAGACTACTGTACAACAAGTGGGAAGCAAATTTACTTAATACAGTTAAAGTAAATATAAAATGTTTAGATATACACACATGTTTTTATTTATTGGAAAGAAATACATAAAGTTAAAACGCAAAAGGTTTTAAAAGCCAAAAGGAACACAATCCACTGTTGAGAAAATAGAACAGTATTTCCTACTGAATAGAACTACAACATAATGGCAATGACTTTTTAAACAATAACTTTTAGGCATTTAAGCACAGCAGTTTCTTTCAACTCAAAACCACTGCCTTTAAGTATAACGTACCTCATTTAACGTTACCCCTTAAGGCAAACATTCTAGATGTGAAACTAAAGTATTTGCCATTCCTTTTGTTGCAAGCCTGGAATCTCACAGTACATGCATCTACATCTCAGAAATGTACTAGAAAACTATATTTTCATAGGGTAAGTAATGTAACTTTCCAATTTAAGTGTTACTCAGAGAAAAACTACATGGATTTGCTAGGAGAAACACCTGCTTATTACATTTTTAATTGTGCCTCAGTTGTCAATGTTAAGAGAAAGCACAGGTGTTTTGGTGACCTTTTTTAAATGTAGCTGAAGAACACTGTGAAGCCAGTCTCATTGTTTCTTAGGCTCAGTCATTCCTGTGTCCTTAGGCATTCCACTAAGTAGGGGAAGAAATTCCTCTAAGTAGGGGAATAAATAGCTACATACACAACAAGGTGGGGGGCTGTGGGTCTCCTTAGTACAATGTTAGGCAGAGAGAGAAAACAACCCCATAGCAGCTTAGAGCCACGGCTCCCATTAGAGTACATGAGCTTTTAATCAGAAGTTTGCACTGTTACAGAAAGCTGCACTGCTTTTGTTCCAGAGGTGGACTACTCAGAGTGGTGGGGTTTTAAGCTACACTGCAAAACAAAGTATTTAATCAAAATTTAATACGTTCTGATCAAAGTGCGTCTGGACGTGCCTCTCAAAGCCCTGCTGGTCGTAGTCAGGCGGGAACTGCTCGCTGCACATGGGACACACCTTCCAGTGGCTCTCAACGTGCTCCTCAAACTTGCTCTGGTCGTAGTTCGGGGGAAACATCACATCGCAGAGAGGGCATTTCTTGTGCACATCAAAACTTCACGAGGAGGCGGAGGGAAAGAAAAAAGGGAACAGTTTATTTCTATTTATTCTATTAATGCAAACCAAAAGCAGGGTCCTGTTGCCACCAACATTAGGAACTTTACTACCAACTTAAATTTGAGTGGACTTTGTATCCAAGTATCATCCAGTTCATTTAAATGTTTTTGCCGAAAGCACTCGATACAGTCAGAGCAGTTTTACACACAAATTCCCAAATAACCTGGCATTTTAAAAGCAACATAATTTTGACCTTATTCCAGCTACCACTGAATACAAATCTATTGAATGCCTTAATGGCCAAACAGTTTCATGGGAAACCACTCTCTCTGCTCATAAATGCTTGCTCTTAGCAAACATAACACTTTATAAAAGCTCTAAACTTAGGTTCACAATTAGGTTGGCAAGAGAGGGGAAAAAACAAAAGTTATTCATTCATTTACTAAAAAAATTGTCCAAATTCCATCGATGTTAAGGTATAGCACAAACAGCCTGCCCAATCTCACGGCATATTCTCTGCCAGTTAATTGTAAACCAGACATTCATTGAAAATGCTTGGTAGCTTTTCACCTCTACCCCCACCCTTGAGTAGTTCTACAGAAACCTCTCCATGCCCTCAAAGACCAATAAAAGATAACATCTACCTGGAATCAAAGCAGAAACCTGTGCCCCGCTCACGCAAGAGAAGACTTGGAGGATCAGGAGCAGAAGGTACAGTGTTGTCATCATCCTGTTGAAAAGAGAAAGTATTTTAAAGAATAACCCCTATCCTCAATATGCATTTTTGTTATCAAACACAAACCCAGATGAAATTTACCTCCACTCTGTAATTTCTGCAGCACAAGTTTTACTTTGGTGCATTTTGGCTCTATTCTGCAATTCAATACCAGAGCACAAAATGGAGTCATTTCAAGGTGGAAATACAGGTACATTCCAAGATTTTTTGGAACTCCTACCTCATTTTCCTTTTTATCTCAAAGATGCCTTACAAGGAAGAGTTCTGATCTACAAAAAAGGATGTGTGAAGGAGCCACACGTACTTTATATAACAGCACACATACTTTATGTTTTATACAGGTAACTCATGCACACGGAAAAATATTTCAGTTTTATGCTCATGTACTTTATGTAACCCCTTATGAAGCGTTAATGGAAACAGGGAAGGATGGGAAAAATTCCTCAATATTTTCTTCTGGCAACACCTGTTTAGTTTCAACCATTTAACATTTCCATTAAGCAGGCAGTGGGGCCTGCTATGACAGATGCTGGCAACAAACAACCTCGCAGTCTAACTTGTTTGCACCTGCAGTGAAAAGGGCATATGAGTTTTAAAACATCAGTTGTTCCTTTTGTCATGAAAGAGATAGGATGGATGTATTAAGAAAGAAAAACTACTTAAAGTACTCTCGTGCTACAGCTTATAGAGTGCCAAAACCACAACAAAATTGCTGAATACCAGACTGAAGCACACCAGGACTTAAGCAAAAAATTAATGTGCATCTTCCATCAATAAAACAATTCCACTACAAACACGGGCCAAATTAACACTTAAGTTAATTTCTTCAGTATAACCCCTCTCCCTCCCCTTCCCTTTTTTTAAAAGGCATTTGGCTTACTGCTGGTCACTTGGTACGATAAAATTGTTTACATCTTTTGCCCTCTCAGCTTCTGGCAAGTGTAGTACCCACCACATACAAATACAAACATTCCTCCATGTTCCTTTTTGAGAAACATCTGAAAAAGAGGACGATGCTTTCCTCTGCACAGGCGCACCTGCACTGTCCTACACAGCTGCCCTACAGAACTCTCTTCAACAGAAGGCAAGCACATGTCAAAGCCCTTGGAATGTCCTATGGCTACAGTTTTTTTGTGGCCCAGTTCCCTTAATTGTGAAATTCATACTGTGTGTGAATTACAGCAGCTTCTGACCCAGGCCCTGCACAAGAATGTCAATACCAAGTATGAACTGACATTACCCTGTTAAGATACGGAACGTCTGTCTCTTCAGTGTACTTTTGCTCTTGGCCAAGTCACAGAGATCAGTTCTTAACCTTCTGGGATGCCTAACCCACACAAGAAGAATGCAAACGTCTCTGTGTTGAGCTGACCTCACAGAGATGTTACAGAGATTACTGTGTAACCAAGGCATGGTCAAACAGGAACCATGAGAACTTTATCTTAGTCTGAGAGGACTTCCCAGCTATTCTAATTACAAGTTACAGTAAACACTATACAGTCACCCAGAACTAAAAATTCTCACGCAGTGCTCTGGGGTAACTCAGAATCTCTGGAAAACAGAGAAGGTGCCATTGTATTGGACTCCAACAGCTGTCTATTTCTGTCATTTCTGATGGACAAAACTCCTAAGTGTTCCATGTAAAACAGAGCACTTTATGGAGGGAGGACGGATCATCATGTTTCACATGGTTCTCATCTTTGTTCACTGCCACTTAGTGCCCAGTATCACCCAGCAATCCATTCTTTATTCTTGTAAATGAGGTTACACGTGCTTTTCAACCTGATATTTAAACACCCATCACTCTCCCCTGGTAAAAAGAACCATCCCCGACAGCTCAAAAGACAAAATGAAGTAGTAGTTGAAGTTGAACCTGTTTTACAGAGAGTTTGACAACAATTGCTGGGACACCAAAGCCTCAGTGGTGTATTTTAAGCAAAGGCATCAGCTTACTTCAAGATTATGTGGTTGAGTCATCCAAGTTATTTCAATGAAAGCCCACACCCATAACTTGAGAAAGAAAGAGTTTCATCTGCCCTTCATGTAGATCCAAGGCCACCTTTCTTGCAGTCCAGACTGATGACCAAGGACATGGACATGGCTGCACATTCTTAGTCTGAGACCTCTACAGTGCCCTGCAGTGAAGTAACACAGTGGGTACATGGCCTCAGCTGCTTAGGAAAAGAGACTGGTACCATGTACCCACAGGCTGGCACTGTGGTCCTATAGCATAACCAGTGCCTGGCCTCCTGAACTCAGAAGCCTGAATAATTAGGTGAATAAATTATAAAGGATGCCTTTAACATCATGACTTAACTATGATCACTGGACTGTACCTCTGGCTCTTTAAAAAACTGCCACAATGAGTTCCACAGATGAAGTGAATCATAAAGATAAATACAGTATTACACACTAAAGCATGGATGGTAAAAAAAGGGGGTTTGCCACTAGGGGAAGAAGGGAAAGCCAGACATGAAACTGTCGGAAGTAAGTGCAATTCAGTTGTACCGAAACCAACCAATTACATCTCAAGTACTGCTTTCGTAATTACAACTGTAAGCAGTTCCAGGATTGTCAAACAGAACTTAGAAAGCTGTGTGACACAGTACAAAACCACAGATTTGAACAGTCCCATCCCCAAGTGCTACAGATCATTTTAACATGCAGCAGTAAGGAACCCATCCTAGGCCTTAAACAACACATGAACAGACACAGGGCTGATGTGCAGTGCAGGTACACTGGGAAGAAGGGCACATCCATTTTATTTCTGTGATTCAGCCCTGCTGTAGGAGTGAAATCAAACTCACTCCTCTAGGCCTCTCAACCTCTCTGCAAGCAGTCTGCTCTCCCAAGAGACACCTGGATACCAACTGCTCCTTTTATGTCCTCCCTATACAAAAGATAGTAATTGGCTTCCAGGGTCAGATCAGGCTAATAATGCATTGTGGGGGTTTTTGCTAGAAGAAAGGCCATGTTGGAGTCATCTGAAAAAATATCCTAACTTAGTGCTCAGTTGCCAAGAGCTATATTCTCCATCCCCCACAAATTTACTGTGACTAAAACACTGTTTAATAGTCTCAGGATAGTTATTCTGGGCTTGCTGCCAACTGTAATCAGGACTACATTGCTAAAACTCATACTTTAGTATTATATATGTTTTGTTTATGGATCTCTCCCTTACTGCTAGGAATTCTTTGCTCCCAACGATTCCATCTTGGTCAATTACAGCAGCATGAGCAAATGGAAAGTTAGTGTTGAGCAGATGATGGCAGGAACTTGTGGTTAGTCAGCCACTCCACACAAAATCACCACTGTGCACGTGTTCAGCTGGCACTATTAACACAGACCAGCTTATCCCTCTCAGAAATCACAGTTTAATTGGCCTCCAAGTTCCTAAAGTCAAAGGTACAAGAATCCTGTAAAGTCTTCCCAGTCATACAAAACTGATGGGTTTTTATGTCAACCAAACACGTGGAAGTGCCCATTTCTAAGGAACCAAGTTTTGGGAGAAACCAAATTAGAACAAAACAGCACAAAAATTCTGAGGGATTTGAATATCTTGTGTTATATTAGTTTAAGAAATTAAGGGTGTTGTAGTCACTTCCACCTCTTCATGGCTAAAAGATCCATTATCTTAGATAAATAAAGGCTGTTTTGGTAGTGGTTTACCTATGATGATGAACATGTCTCCTTTATGACTACAACACCCTTAGTTTCTTAAACTAATATAATGTGTAGTAATAGGAATGAGGACAGGAGGACAGCAGAAGTCCATACAACAGTAGTATTTAAAACAAAGCAGCAAGCCTACCAACCCTTTTCTTCTGGGAGGGAATCCTCCTCCAACAAAAGGCTCTGCATCCTGCTGGTTGAAAAAATGCAGAGAACTACATCTTAAATAGCTTATTTTAAAAAATAGTCCAAGAACTGGTAATCTCTTCATATTTATCATGTTATATTTGCTGTTTCTTCTGCACAAATGACAGACTCTTCTTTATAATGAATCACCTACATATGTGGAAGTTTTCCCAGGTTATTTATTTACATCCTGCCTCAGAACTGTTTTATCTTTGGCATATTACTAAGTCTCCCTAGAAAGATTCCTGCAGCTTCCCATTTCCATATAAATTTGTACACTACACATACAGTCTATTTGGGTGGGGAGCAAGCAACTGATTCTCAACTGCAAATAAAAAATAAAGATACAAGTTATTTGATTTAAAGGCACCTCTTCTCAAGCTGAGCTTTATTTAAGCCTGTTATATTCCACCTCATTACAAAAATCCAAGCTGTGTCTGCAAACGAGCACAAGACTCTAGCACTGTTTTTCTTGGGTTTGCAAGAGGGCAAAGCACATAGATCAGAGAGAACACCCTGCTAATTAAACTGCAGCAGATGACTAAAGAAGAGAAGAGCTTGTCAGATGTAATAGCTACGTCAAGAACGATCAGATTAAATATGCAAAATGTGAAGTAAAGGTGGGAACAGCATTAAGCTCACATTCGAGATCTTGAACAGGCTGCAAAAGCTCTGACAGTTTTTCTAATTATTCACAGTAATGGACATTGGGAGCAAAAGGTAGGAGGGAGAAATACATTTTTCTCCATTATAGGTGCTGAGCACCAAGGCTAAAATCATGCCTGTCTGAACACTGATCAGTTTCTGCAAAGGTTAATAGCAATTAAATGTGGCAAACTAGACTAAATGAGAAACAGGTCATGATACCACTGTACTTGCAAAGAGCACAACACTTTCCAGAAAGGTATTTCTTGTTTAATATTTTTGAAGGTGCAAGAGTACTTGGAATAAGAAAGAGTAATAGGTCTGTTCCTGTTCAAATGAAGACATACAGTCCAATTTATTACAGAAGCCGATTTTTTATACCAGAATGTGCAAGTTAACTGTACTAAAAAGAAAAGCCAACCAGAAACTTGAAACATACTAAGCCCTAAAAAAAAAAAAAAAAAAATCAGTGGAACTGTATCCCTTTCAGTTTAATTAGCTTTAGGTAATAGTCAATTAAGCTCTTCCAAATAATCGTCCAACAGCAAAAAGCATTCAAAATGGAAATTAATAAATGCAGATTTGCAGAAGACAGAAAGAAAGATTAGTAGATTAGAATTATTTATCTAGCAGGATACCAATTTAGAGTTAGCATTTAACTGAAAATACCGGTATCTGAATCCTTTATGTTTTTATTTGTTCTGTTCCACTTTAGTTCCTACATTGCTATTATAAAATGAGTGAGATGTGGCTACATTTTGAGCTCTCATTCTACCACACAGGAGAGAAAAATTATGAGTTGAGATTACTTGTTTTTTTTTTTTTACTTTAATACTTAATAAGATTAAGAAGCTACTGTCCTAATACCAAAACAAGCAGACAGCAACTCAAGAGATTAGGGGAACAAGTATATTAACAACAATAGATGTGCAGAGTTTTCTCCTTCAAAGCAAGCAAAATTCACCAAAAAATTTTTCATGGAAAAGAAAAATCAACTGCAAATTTACATAACAATAAATCAGGTTTATCAGATATGGAAAACCTATGTGAAACTTTTAGTAACTTATCGGTAAATGTATCAAAGAAAATAAATAATAAGAAAGGTAACTTGCATTGCTATCCTCGGGATCTTCTAAACCATCAGGCCGACTGAGATTGCGTGAAGGCTGGCTACACACGACATCATCTTCTAGCTCCCAAAAGGAACTTCTAACAGGTGGTCTTTGGATCTCATCAGGATTAAAAGCACCATCTGCTCCATCTGAAGAAAATTTAATTAGGACATCTTTGTTCAGTAGTTTGTATTTTGAGATTACAGATGTGCTACCTTACCTTTAAAAATCAAGAGTTAAACACATTTTCGGTTTAGATAATATAAAACAATACAAGAGAATCTGCTTCCTCCAGAGGTTTTTAAAACTTTGTTTACCTTACTGATTCTCATCATAAAATAAAGGCCCTTTACTGATGGTCATCAGTCAGAAAAGGCTCTGTAAACCAGTCTGAAGACTGTTGGTACTTAAACCTGAATTAAATGAGACATTGCTTTTGAAACAGGGAGAAATTATATTGGAGGGGTGTGAAATTTATTTACCTCTTCTTTCCTGAATTGCATAAGGGTTTCCATATTGCAATACTGGTAGTCTACTTGGCACTGCAGGAACTGGTCCATTTTCCTCTGAATATGGGTTGCGAAAATGTAATGTCTGCTGTGAAGTCTGTCCTTCCATCATCCTTCCAGCTTGATCTCCTGGTGTCCTGCCAAGTTCCTACATTATAAAGAGTTCAAAATGTAATTAACCTATGGAGTCCTAGCAAAATTTGAAATGTTTATGAAATGTGTTTTTAAAAGAAAAAATTGCTAACCTTCCTACTGTCTTTTTATTTTGATCTTATGCCAAGTATACCAAAACACCAAGAACAGTCAACGAAGAAAAGAAAATACAAAGATGATATTTTGAAGAGATACTATTTTTTCTTGGTTTGTTGTCAGTTAGTTCTAATTACATAAACAGAACTGCCATGTTTTTCAAGTATCTGCATTTTTTTACAATGAAGAAAAATTAGCTCAATCAGTAAAAATGGGTAGATTAACAATAACAACTGAAGATAATATGTAGTGAGAAAATTTTTTAAAAGTTACAATGAAAAATAAATAATTCTTTTTTTCATATCATACCGTACCATTCGAGACTGTAGCATTTTAGCATGTGGAGCAAGCACATCTTGGTACATACTTGGCATAATTCCATAAGAACATTGCACTGGATCCCTTCTGATATTTAACAGCAAATATTTCTATCAGAAGAGTTCTATCAAATAGAACTCTTCAAAAAATTAATATATTTAAAATTCTAGATTCTTGCATATAAACCATACATATGATAGTAATTACAAACTATAAAGGGGTTTTATAATTTAGAAACCATTAAAACCCTAAGCCAGTATATATGTTAAAAGACACTAATTAAAGTGACTTAAGTGTGGTCAATGCATCAGCTGTAATTTATCCCAATAAAAATCTTTCTCATCATTCCTTTCAACAAAGTGGGTTAAGGGATAGAGAGCAGTATGGCAAGAATATCAAAAGGCATATGCCATTTAAATTCTGAACCAAGCAGAAAATTCTGAGATGTAAATATGAAAACAATAATTTAAAAATAGGGACTGTTAAGGGAGACATGCTTTCCAACAATGTTCTTTCTGATTAGTATTTTCTTCTGGCTTCTCTGGGTTCATGTTTAATATTTGTTGATGTTAATAAAACTCTCAAAGACTGAAGTGTATCTTTTCCCCAAAAGACTTTAAATTGAAACTTAAAAGCTTCAATTACCAATTCAACTCCATAAGAAATAAAAAGTCTGCTACTAAAAGGAACAATTGAATTTTTTTTTTCTTGCAAACAGGTGAACTTCAGATCAACCTCTTGAACAGAAAAATGCAAAAATCAAGTATCAATAACTATTCTGAAAACAAAACACTACTCAAATGCAAAAAGACCACATGTAGTGCATGGCATCCCTCCTCTAGATCCAGTATAAAGCTATGGCAGTGTTACTTTAGATTTATAAACTGAAAGGAACATATGATTTAAACAGGTAGGATTAATCAGCTAGGACTGCATGTTTTAGTGAGTGTGTAGGGTCTAAGTAATTCACCTTTACTCAATACAAAGCAGGAACAATTAATTAGCAATTAAATTAAGATTTTCTTTTTAAAACCAATTTCTTCTGCAATATAGAAGCAGTTTAAAACAAGAGGCAGTAGCATTACTACTTTAATTTTCATATTACATACTATTAAAACAGAACGTAAATAAACCTGAGGGTAAAGAGGTGCTGCAAAATAGCCAGAAGCTGGATAGCTAGAGTAGAGACTGATTTAAACAAAAAAAAAACCTAGGAAAATATCAAAGGCTATCTAAGTATGTAAATAAAATAGAAACAAAGTGATTTTATAGTTTTGAAGAGACAGCAAATGAACATTTTTAGCAAGCCATGCTTGGTGACACTTATAAACAAGCAGTGATAATGAGTATAACTTGAAAAGCTGTTTACTGTCCCATGCTCAAACTTTTAAATTGGGGTTTCAGTCTAGCAAGGCACTTTCATTCTTCTTTGTAATGTAAATACCTATAAAATTGGTAGACAAAGTTTCAAGCTTTTGTAAGCTTCATACATTATTATTATTATTACAGTTGTTGTTCTTATGTGTGGTGTTTAAAATTACTCCCTCCACCTAAACTAGCCTCACCAAACTCAAATTTTAGTTTGATTTCTTTTGAACTAGAAAAATACAAGAGATCTATTAAAAATTGTATCCTTGGTTTAAGAAGAAGATAAATTAAATACCAACTACTTGACAATTGAGAATTTCACCAAAAAAATTAACTGGCTTAATCTGAAAGTTCAGTTTTGTTTCAGTTTCTCGGTATTAAAATGCCTGGTTTTACTAAGTATCTCTTCATACTAGAATTGTAAAGTAATCAAAATAAATCCTAACTTTGCACAATATCATGCAATACTATCTGAATGTAATAAAGACATTTTATTGTTTCACTTTTCAGTAAAACCTAGCTTAGATTAATTGCCATATAATACCTCAGAGGTATTTCTACATTAGCATTAATATTCCAGAATGTTTGACAATACCTTCTCACTGGTAAAGAGTTCCAACTGTGATGCCAGGTCCTTTATTCGTCTCTCTTTTTCTGCCAGCTGAATCTATACGAAAAGAAGATCAAGATTCTTGTATTAGTGAATGGAAACTACTTCCCTGCATGTTACATTGTGAAAACAAAGTTCCCTGATTAAGTTAATCTTTCAGATGAAAACAGTTTTGTCTACTACAGTTACATGCAGTAACTGTATGTTACATAGTGCTACTACAAATCCAACCCAACAGTTCTCACAAAGTTTTATCTGCTGGACAACAGCAGTACACTAGCAGCCTTTTCTTGCCAGTTTTCAGTAAACAGTTGTGGAATGGTAAAATTCTATGTTAGAAATGAGGAGTAGTATCAATGTCACCAACGGCAGCAGGGGCACCACTGCCCAGACACAGCTGAAGGTTTGCAAGCCTCATCTCATTATTTTTGAAGAAATCTCCTGGCATTGTTTCTGTCCCACCACCAAACTTGAGAGAACCAAAAGCTACTCCTGCCTCAAAGACACTAAATTTGTTTCACAAACATCCACCTTGTGTCTCTATTGGGTGCTCTGGGAAGAGGTGCAACTGACACATTACACAATTCTTCCTGGCTTCAAAATGATGATTTAAATAACCTCTCTCTACAAAGGACTATTTTATTTGTATTCTGGTTCCGTTAGAGACTGCCTCTTCCTCTGTTTTTCTAATATCTAAGCTCAATGCTTGGCATAACCGCTTATAATTTTTTTCACTTCGGAAATTCCTTCTCCTAGTTTAGGACAATGGAGCAAAATCTCCTGACTGGGAAGAAAAGCTCATTTTTTCTCTACCATCTGCACCCTCCTGAATGATAGTAATTTTTTAATTGCCAGCAAAATGCTTTCAATTGTGGAACAAATTATTTATTACACCTGTTGAGAAGTTAAACTTATTTCACATTAAACTATGCATAGCAACTGATCACTGCTTATTAGTAAAATAAAATAAACTGGAAAGAATCATGTACTTTATAAAATTGAAATTAGAGCCCTGGAAAGTATCAGAAAAAGATGGCCTATGGAGTGCTAAAATAAACTGTAGAGTAATTCAGGATTTTATAAAGAAAAAGTGCTGTAATTACCAATAAAAAGGGGTTCCTAGTAGAACCAATACAGTCACAGTTCAGTTTAATCATTTTTCATCACAATGGACAAAAACAGGCAGAGTTTGTTGACAGAGTCAACTGCATTATCACCATTAGACTGAGAACCAGCAGAAAAGCTAGTCTCATTGGACATTTGTTGCTCTTATCTCACCCCTACTGACCTAAGAAGCTAATTCAACATAAGCATTACTATCACATAACCTCAAAGATCAAGGCCCCTTGTAAGCTAAAGCTGCCTGTTACGCTTGACTTTCTAGTGAATGTGTTACATCGCTCTACCAAGACCATACCTGAGGTTCTCCAAATTAAATTCTCACATGATTTTAAAAACAATTGATCACTCCTCTCTACTGACTTCAGATAAAATGCATTAGACATTACTACAGTGGTAATGCAATATGCAATATGAAGATTTTAGACAAACACACCAATCAATCTTCCTGTTAGTATTACAGTAAGCAGCAGGAAATTAGAAATCCCTTGCCCTTTTTTTTCCCCGTAATACAAGATTATGTCATTTAGGGGTTTGTCTAAATCCACATCAGTATTAAAAGACTGATAGCCAGCTGGTAGTAGATCTTAGCAGACCTCTCTTACTTTAAAAGAAGCATTACAAGACAGTATTGTTTCTTCAATTGCAGAATTTCTATTTACAGCAAAAATATATTTAGTGTGCTTTCCCTATTAAAGCTCTTCATTACCTGAACCATCAGAAATAAGCAACCACATTAAGAACAGGTAACCAGTCATTGTCATAAACAAAACCTGTAACTTACTTTATACTGATCCTCCATTGCTGCCAGCTGTAATTTTATACCCTCGTTGATTTTCACTTGTTCTTTCCACTTCAGCTCCAGTTTAGCTAGTTCATCAGCATAAACACTGCATTTCATCTTCTCATCCTAAAGCAGTTCATACCATGGCATGAAATATTTACAATCTTAAGAGATTTTCCTTCCCACCCCCAACAATGTCACTGTGTTAACTCCATTCTTTTAAAATGAGATCATTTACAAATGGCTTCTCCAAGCCTGACTCAAGACTCTGAAGAGGTCAGGACCACAGAACACTGCATAAACGATGTTCAGTAGGCATTTCTTTCCTTGAGTTTTCAACAAGCTGATATTCCTCTTTAGTTTAACAGTTTCAAGTTTCTTTGTACCCTAATACTATTAACCATGATTATTCTTTCAAGTATCTCACTTCAAAACAAAACCTTTCCTCAAGTGACTTTTACAACCTAAGTATCTTTCATCCAGAAGGTCACAGGCAAAGCTTTCTTCAAAATTCACTACGGAATAAACAGCCAGCAGAAGCCAATGCAGGCTCTCCATAGACAGGGTTATGAGCAGAATTACAGGACATTTATTACATCCAGGAAAAACTATTAAAATAGAATAATGTCATTGTGATAAATAAAAGAAACAAAATGAAGACAGACAGGACAACACTCAGAAAGAATTTCTTACACTGCTGTCAACTTTACACCAGTGCCACTGATGCAATAATCCATCATCAAACACACACCCGAACTGGTTAAATGAAAATCAAGTTACAACGGACAGGTGCTAATATTTAAAGAGCATCACTACTGTGGCTACAACACTACCAATGCCAGCTTTGGTCGAGACAACCAAATAAAAGCCTTTATGTGTGACTGAGCCCAAGCTAGCTGGCAGCACCCACTCGGGTGTGAAATCCCTGTAAAGGCCATGACAGGCGGATAAAGAAAGTTACTACGCTTTGGATGGTGTATCAGATCACACTTGTTCCAAACATCAGCTGGCTTACAGCAACCTGCTGTATTTGATTTATAAAAGCAATTACACTTAATGTAAGAACAGAAAGTATTTAAAACCTCAAGCATGTGCACATTTGTTTTACTGTATCTTGGTCTTCTGGACCCTCTAAAACCATACATAGTCAAAAGCTGACTGAACAAAAGTGTGTTTTCTAATGTTAAGATTTCTACCATAATCACAGTGTATCACACAAAAAAAGGAAGGCAACTCAGCTGGGTAGGCCTTGTGGTTTTAAGGCTTAGCACCTACAGCTACTTTTTGTTCAGCTTTCCAAAGCAGCTGTTTACTTACTGCCAACATTTGCTTGCATTTCTTATACTTCTCTGTTTTCTCAGCAATCTCTTTATTCATTTCACGCACTTGCTCCTTTACCACGGATTCCGAAACTATGTCAGATGAAATGGGGCTAACTGTGAACATTGAAGAAAAAACAAGAACATTGATCTCTTTTGTTCCATAAATAAAGTTTGTATAAGAGAGATGACAGCCCAGATTTGAGAGTGCATCAAAAACAGAGTGCTCCATGTTATCCAAACCAGAGGCAATCAGCATTATGTACTATGTAAGATCAGCAACCATAGTGGCACATCTGTGTTCAGTTCTGTCACATGCTGAAGATGAACATAAATACACACGTATGTAGCACTCTCCCAAGAAAGAAAACAAAGTGAACACCAGAATATGTATGCTATCATTCTAAATAGTCTATTCTCACATAAAAACATGAAGTACCTCAGCAAACTACTTCACTGCACACTATCACTGAGCTTGTTGGGATTGTATGTTTTAAGAAACACTTGTATTTACCATAGACAGGAGGAAACCCACAGAAATTACATCCCTATGGTCTTTACAGACAACAAGAATGTGTCAATTATAAAATAACACAGAAAAAACTATTCAGCATTTATGGGCATTTATCAATTAAAACTGAATTTAAAAAAAAACACAGAATGGTTTGGGTTGGAAGGGACCTTAAAGACCCTCTAGATCCAATCCCCCTGTCATGGGCAGGGACACCTTTCATTAGACCAGGTTGCTGAGAGCTCCATCCAACCTGGCCTTGAACACCCTAAGGCATGGGGCATTCATAACTCCTTTGGGAAGCCTGTTCCAATGCCTCACCAGCCTCTTAGTGAAGGATTTCTTCTTTAGTTTTAACCTATTACATATTGAAGTTTTAGAATATTATTTTTGCAATAACTTAATAGTTCATAATAATTATAAAAATTTTCTAATAAACCACTACTGCCTGTAATTCATGACAAACAGTCAGTTGACTTGACCTTGCCATCACATAATCAGAACTTTTCAGCAGATTTTACAGTAGAATGTTATAGTGGATGGTCATCATAACTTGACTGCAAAATTACTGTGCTATTATACTCAGATTGAAAATTTGAGTAAGACTTTTTTCTTAATAAACTCTTTATTAGCTTGGCAAAACCATCTCTGTTAATCATAAAGCAGAAATTCAAGAGTTCAGTTCTACTGACATTAGTAAATAGCAACTAAAATGATACATGAACTTATTTATGAATGTTACTACTTGGTAAGAGACAAAATATTTACATCAATCTTCACATCTCTAATTAATGCTTTAATTAAACAGAAAAAGTCCACCTACTTTATACTATAAATACTATTAGTGACTACTTCACATAGACAACACTTTCAGGCTTATAAAGGCAGACAAAATTTAAGTTGTTGGTACCTGGAGATGCAGACAACTTTTTGTCTGTAAGGACTGCAGTAGCTGTCTCAATGTTAGATGCATCTGTCACTTTCTGTTGATGCCCTGCAGTTTTCTTTGTGAAAAGAAATTTTGGTTTGGTGGTTGATTAAATGAAAGCCAAAGCACAAAGTAATGTATCTTGCACTATCAATTGCTCCAAAATTGGACTAGACAGAACCACTCATTTAAACAGTAAGTAATAATAAATATGCAAAAACATTTAATTCTACTAACACTGAAATTGCTTCAGACTATGATTTTTATCATCTTACTTGATGAAGGTCTTTTTCCCTAGAAAGAGTAATTTCTAAGCAAATTATTAGAAAAATTTCATTTTCTAGAGAATCAGTTACATTTAATTTCATTAACTTAATTCTAATACTCCATTAGAAAAACAGAGTCTGTATCAGGAATGTCTCCTAGACTTCTGGAGTGAAAGCAATGAAATCTGGTGTTTGCCGTAAGATGTACAACATTGCCAAACACGTGGAAGATTTTTAAGATAAATGTCCTGATATGACACCTCATGCACCATTGACCTTCTGGATGAGAAGATGACTTTTTTATGCAATGTTCTGTGGATAAGAGAAATACTTAAGTCGGGTTTTCTTAAGAATTCATATTTGCACATCTTGCCATTGCACATAGGCCTTTTCCCTCTTTGAGCTCCTCTCCAACTCTAACTTTTACAAAATTCTGAAGAACTCTGCTCTCAAATCTGTTTGATATTGGCTGACAGGTTCAGTTACTAGGTGGCCTAAGACTTGTATCATCATTGAAAAAGCTTCATTTATTTATGAAACAGATCTTGGAAGATTACAAAATACATATGGAATACAACTCCATACTGTGTTGTGGAAAATTCTTCCCTACTTCGCTTTTAAATCCTACTTCAAGTTCTCTATTTCCCCCGCCTTTGGGCTTGGGGTTTTTTGTTGGGCTTTTTTGTGGTGGTACTGAATGAAGGCAATAATTATGGATTTTCCCAGCTTTAGTTTCAAAATTCTTCCTTGAATAGTGTAATGCTTATACATTCATCCAAACTCTATTAGGCTTCTACATAACACCAGCTATTATAAATTCTATGCTTGGTTTGGACAACTATCTAGAAAGAATCATAGAAGTAATTTACATTTGTGAAAGAAAATGGTAGAGTCATTGCTTACCACACATTTTAATTCTTTTTAAAAGCATTAGTTTTCACAGAAGGAAATTAAATTGTTATTGAAATGTTACCAAAAAAGCAAGTGCAATTTATCCCATTCTACTTACTGCCTGTTCTGTAAACTTGTTTACTTGTTTTTGAAGTTTTTGACATTCTTTGAATTTTTCCTTGTAGTGGTCAGCAGCCATTTGTAGACGAAGCTTCAGATCTTCAACTTCTCTGCGCAGTTCCTGCTCCACTGCGTTTGAAGCTTCCTTTAAAAAAAAATAGAAACTGTTCTCTCTTTTGTTGAAATACCACTATTTCCCAAAAAGCCTTTTTTCAATTAAAAAAGCATAATGCTCCATGTAAGTACTGAAGCTCCTATTTGTGAGAAGGAAAGGAATAGAGCAAGCAGTAGAGCACAGAGAGGCAGAATATGTGCTGAACTTCACCCCAAGCAGGAAACACTGAGGGATGTAAACAGGCATATAATACAGGCATATAATACCAGAGGCAGGTAAAGGAGATTCTTATTTTATGGGTTGATTAATGTGTATCTAAAGCCTGAACATATAGGAAAAGTCTGAACACCTTCCAGGGGGTGTTCCAGCTATCCTACAGACAAGTATAGCCACACAGCAAAAGTGCACAGTCCACAACTGTATTCCCTAACACTCACTGTATTTCACCTGGGAGTGGTTCCATTGAGCCACATACTGATGCACAAGCTACACAAACCACATCTGGCAACTAGACACAGGACATGGTCGGATACTTTCTGGTAACTTGAGTCATTCACATGATCTGCTACTTATTTCATGATGCATTTCAAAACACATTGTATACAATTGAAGCTCTTAGGGGAAAAAACATGCAATTCTTTGATATTTTAAATATAATAGTTCTTTTGAGTGTTGTAATATTCATTTTGTATTTACAGTGCTATTTTAATTGCTGTTCAGCTCAATATATTTTCTTCGAACAGTTACACCATTACAGTAATCCTAGTAGCAAATTAATCCAGTACAGTTGCCATCACAGAAGATCCAGTATAAAGCTCACTTAAATCAAAATGATAAAACATATATTAGCTCACTATATTATTATCCAAGACTAAGGTCAAGACAGTTTCCACTACATTAATATTTTCATACTTGTAAGTACTTAAAGCAAATTAACTTTGATGACAAATACTGGAAGGATTTTTAAGAATTCAGAGAGAATCTATCAATGAGAAAAGAACATTATAAAACCCAAGTTTCTAGCAACAAATTTTCTTATTTGAATAAATTTTTAATGCTACTGTGGCTCACTTAACAAAATTAAGACAGGGACAGGATTCAAAATAACACAGATAAATACTGCATTATTCTGTAAAAATAATGTGGGTAGAAGTAGATGTGAGTAACAGCAGAAATCTCCTTTCTTACCAAACCTCCGAATCAGAAAACATGCACTTGATTTAAAGTAGTATATTGAATGCTGAAAGAGAATTTGATAATTATTTGCACTAACCATCCAGAAACCTATTTTTATTCCCCATCTTCAGTAAAGCTAGCTCTGACTGATTTTATAAATACAGATAAACTTCAATACTAAATACTGACAATTTACCTGTTCATTTTTCAAAGTCGTGATTTTTATAAGTTCAGCTAAAGCTTCAGCAAGTTGCTTTTTAAATTTTTCATTTTCCAGACGTGCACTGTGAAGATCTGCCATTGTCTTATCCCGCACATTTACTGCGTCACTCAGCTCTTTTGACATTAGAACAGCTTCTTGTTTGCTAGCCTGAATCTGATCTTCAGCTTTTCGAAGCTGCTCTTTTAAAATACTTGCCTCGTCCTAGGAAAGAGAAGAGATGGAAGAGAATTCATCATTTTTTAATTCAAAGCTTAAATAAAGGTTGGTATAGGGATTAGAAACATCTGAAAGAAAAACCACTAATTTAGCAAAACTACTAAATCAAGAAGTCAGTACACAAGTACCATTTTCACCACTTGTCTTCTTTGCCAACAATGATGCGCAAACTTATTTCACTAGGAAATAAAGGCAAACTTAAATATTATTATTTTCTCTATTCTGGATTTTTGTTGGAATTTCAGCTTCAGTTTTAAACATATGACCAAAAAAAGTCTGTTTTCCACATCTCTGTTCTTATCACTGTAGAGCTCCAGCATCAAAACCAAAGTCCATCCCACATAAACACATTGAAGGTAACAACAGAGCAAGAAGTTTTACAGTGCCTACAATTGCCTGATGTAAAACACTGTAAAGCAGCTTTGGGATGTTTTTCTCAGAGCTCTGTTTCCCAAGATCTTGCACAACAAGCTTTCCAGAGGGAAGAAAGAACAAATAGTAATGAAGAACAAGCTGCAGCATGTAGCACTAAGCACTGCTGCAGCACCATAGGGCAACCCAAGAGCCAACTGACCAAGCCGAACCACCAGCCTCTCATTCCTCAGAGAAGGCCAGGATTACAAAATATAATTTTAAAATCCATTTTTTTTAATAAAAACACTACTACATAAAGTATTACATAGCCTCTGGGCTCCCTGAAGGCATAACCATCTCTTACTCTTGAGTCCAGACATAAATTCAGCTATCTCTAGTCTATTATTTGTTAATTTTTTAAAATATCACTTAACATGTCCAGAGGAATACTAATGCATTTTGTAACCATTTATGAAGATGGATAGACTAGTAAATGCCCTGAAGTCCTGTCTCCTAGCTAATTTTACAGCACATGATGCATCGGTTACATATTTCAGTAAATATCTGCAGTTTCACAGTGTGAGATAAAACTATTAATGATCCCACCAGAAACATCACAAGCACTTTAAGATTAATAAATTACATAAATGTTTGGTTGCTTCAATACTGACACATACCCACTCCCTTCAAAATAAAACACAGAAGTAATTTAACACATTCAGAAACAGAACAGCAGAAAAGAGACTAAAATAACATGTAACTTAAAACAAGATAGCATGCCCTTTTTAAACTCTATTTCCATTCTCAAGAGCACTACTTTTCCACTTAAATATTATATTAATAACTCATATTACTTTAAAACAATTTCTAGTCTTTTGAGATCCAAGTTGTTTTTCTGTGAGAGGATTGGCAAGATACACAAGAAAGTTGCCTGCATAATCTGACTTTTCCATGCTGGCCTCAAAGGTTGTATCTAAACTGACTCTCTAATTTGGATCAAGAGCAAATTTGTAAAGCAAAACTCCCAGTCAATTTCATTATTGCCTATCACACTGTAGATCTGAGAACAATCTCAGGGCACAGAAAGTGCATTCCTTTTGGATGAAATGGAACAGGATGATGTAAATCAGGAAAAAACACCTAATGGTTAATTCTATTGTGGGTTTACTCTGGCTGGATGCCAGGTGCCCACCAAAGCCACTCCACCACTCCTCTCCTCAGCTGGACAAGGGGGAGAATATAACAAAAGGCTTGTGGGTAGTGATGAAGCCAGGGAGAGATCACTTAACAATTACTGTCTTGGGCAAAAACAGACTCAACTTAGGGGGAAAATTAATCTAATTTATTACCAGTCAAATCAGAATAGGATAGTGAGAAATAAAACCAAATATTAACACATCCAGTCCCCAACCCCTTCCTCTTTTCAGGTTCAACTTCACTCCCAGGTTCTCCATCTCCCCTCCTTCCGCAGCACAGCCAGGATGGGGAATGGAGGCTGCAGTCAGTTCATCACACATTGTCTCTGCTGCTCCTTCCTCCTCAGGGAGAGGACTCCTCACTCTCTTCCTCTGCTCCAGTATGGGATCCCTCCCATGGGAGACACTCCTCTACAAGTTTCTCCAGCACATATCTTTCCCACAGGCTGCAGCTCTGCATGAACTGCTCCAGTGTTGGATCCCATCCACGGGGTGCAGTCCTTCAGGAACGGAGAGCTCCAGCACAGGTCTCCTGTGGGATCACAGGTCCTGCCAGTAAACCTGCCCCAGAGTGTAGGCTTCCCACAGGGTCACAGCTTCCTTCAGGCACATCCACCTTCTCTGGCATGGGATCCTCCACAGGCTGCGGGTGGATGTCTGCTTCACTGTTAACCTCCATGGGCTGCAGGGGGACAGCCTGTTTCACCAGGGTCTTCACCATGGGCTGCACAGGAATCTCTGCTCCAGCACCTGGAACCTTTTCTCCTCCTTCACTGACCTTGATGTCTGCAAAGTTCTGTCTCTCTCATGTTCTCACTCTTCTCTCCAGCCGCAATTCCTCTCTCACAGTTTCCCCCTCTCCCATACCCTTCTTAAATCTGCTATCCCAGAGGCGCTACCACCATCACCCACAGGCTCAGCCTTGGGCAGTGGTGGGTCCATCCTGAAGCCTGCTGGCATTGGCTCTCTCAAGGGAAGCTTCTGGCAGCTTCTCACAGAGCCCACTCCGCTACCAAAACCTACACAAACCCAATATATGCATCCATAGCACCCAACGAGAACTAAGTCTGAAGTAACCCCACGTGGACCATGGACAGCATAAACATGAGTTCTTCAGCAATTTCACTCTCCTATTACACCATACTGCTTGCTAACCACAGTGCTACCACAGGGCATAGTAAGTCACCTCTTCCTTCGAAACCCTACTGTCGCTGCAGAGTTCTCGGTCAGCATTGTAGTTTGATAGTACATTCACCTAACAAGTCCTTCAGCAATCATTCCATGTCTCCTCTTTTCTTCTACATCACCCTCTACAGTCTCAACACAGCTACACTACGAACTTTTTCCTCAACCTCCTTTCCTTTTTCGTGAAGCTAGAAGCAATTCAGGAGCACACCACTTTCACTGAACTCAAAAATTACCTTTTCACACACAGTTAGTTCATCATGTAAGACCTCAACAAGCTCAAAAGGTGCAAAACTGGAACAGATTTCAGTCTTTTCATCATTTTCTGCATCTACAGAGAACATCATAATGCTCCTGCCTCTTAGCCTATACCCTGGTGATTTCTTCAACTTCTTCCTTTCTCTTGTCAAGCACATACAACATTAGATATGTTTACTCACATCAGGCCAATTATATTAGTACTGCTTACCTTGTTGGATGAGGAGTGCAAAAAAGCTTTCTTCATATTTTCTTTTTCAGCTATTAATAGCTGTAATCTGCCAACCTCCTCTTTATAATACGATATCATGTTTTCTTTGTTTGCATCCAAATTCTTAAACGTCTGGATTTCTTTTACTAGTTTGGTGTTTTCTATTTCTGTATTCTTCAAGTGTATCTGCAATGATGCTAAAACATGTCAAACTTCTTCCATGTTAGGAGAACTACTGTTCACCTCTCTATTTATGTGCTCACTCAATTCTAACTTATTCTAACTTGAGGCAGATTAGAACAGGTAAAGAGAAAAATTAAACATGTGATATTATCACTGCCTTCCAGCCTAAACTTTCTGGCTGGAATTCTTTCAGCATGGTCACCTACAGCTCCACTCTACAGCTAGAAGTTAAAGCCCTAATTTCTCTCCACATCAAATTAAGCTATTCAGGACTCACTCCTCTCTTCACAAATGCTAGACAACTAAGGACAAGCAAAAGAGAAATGACTTGAAGAAAACCAAAGGGAAATTAAACTTCTAGTGGTATCTGCCCACAGTCATCTAAGCAAACAGGTCTACATCAGCAATATTCATTTCCAACAACAGCAAACAACTTTTTACAACTCTGCCTAGAATAATGCAGAATAGCTCCTGCACTCAAGTGTTTCCCACTCAGACCAGAAGATTTCTGTTGATTATTTACGAAGGGATTCCATGCTTGTAAAAGACGCTTTTAGATTTTAGAACCTCTGTTGTATATCTAATACTGCCTGTCACATAATGACATTTTCCTAGGAACAGAAATAAACTTTTAAATACACTTGATCTGTTTCACACAACCTAAGGATTTCATTATTTTAGCATATTAAATTTTTTCTGCTTTGGACGGAGGGGGGGTGGCAGTGTATTTTATTCTATATATGGGTGTCTCTCACTATCAGCAAAAGAAATCAGCTATGCTATTAAAAACAAATGCAACACAGAACCCACTAAAGCTTCTCAGTGTTACACACAAGGCTCAAGAAAAGGGATTTAGAAAAAGTCTGGAGAGAGAATTTACATGACTAAGAAGTATTTTAGTTACGAAAAAGTGTGTTAAAGATGATCAGTTACTGGGTGATGCACTGTGTAACTAAAGAATTTTCTCACTAGGATCTATTATTTTTTGTTACTATGTCTAAGCTTTAACAAATTGGTGGTTCCTTCTCCCTCTTAGAGACCTTTCTATACCGTGGTTGAATTCAGATGCTGTTTTCCTCATTCATTTTTATATGAGAACATCTATAACTATCGTAAAGATATGTTCACAGAAGTTATCCACTTCCTTTTTTCCTTAACAAATTCAATTTATTAGACTTCTCCATAAAACATTATTACTTTCATTTCAAACCACTTCATTCCAGTGTATATAGGTACAAGTAATAAAGTTACCTTATAAAGTTCTTTTTCATCCTTTTCTGTCTTTAACACACATTCAAGTTGCTCCTTTTCAAGCATCACTTTCTTCAGTTTGTCCTTCAGACTGAAACATTGAAAAAGTATTGGTACAGAACTATTAATACAGAAAATCCATGCATACATTAAAAACTGTTAGTCTAAAAAAACACCTTTGGGAAAAAAAAGTAAAATAAGGAAGGTAAGGAACAAAAAGACTAAGTACCTGTCTAATTCAGTCTCTTTCGCAATGGCTTTCTGGGTAACAGTCATGATATCTTCTTCAAGCTGGAGAACTTTTGAAGCAGCCTCCTCATGCTTCTTCTTTAAATCACTATTTTCCCTTTTAAAAGCTTCTGCTGTTTCAGTATTATCCTTTTTAAAAAATTGCAAACAGATGTAATTTAAAAATGTGATTCTTCAGAAGTAAAACATGCTATTTGAATTAAGGCCAAAATATGGCCATTAGATTTCTTCTCTTCCTTAAAATGTATAACAAGCCCATTTCCAGTATACATAAATATCTATTGAATATTGCTATGCACAGTTCATCTATTAATAAGGGGTCGATAAGGAGTTTGCTTTGGCACAACCATTCAGTTACTCAGAGCCTACCAAAGACTTCAGAGTACAGGATAAACACATCATTTCCTATCTTTTGCCTATTTCCTTTCAGCAAATAAACCACTGACTGTCTAGCTTAGAAAACAAAGAACTTTATTTCTCTTTGTACTTGCTTTTACTTAAAAAAGAGGAAGAGCTTGCATTTTTCCAGACAGTTACACCACAGTAGCAAGCCACAGTAAAGACAACTGCAGGCAAAAGGAGAAACAAAACAACACAAAATTCTGATTTAGAGCTGGTTACACGACATTCTCCTAGCTAGAACATATATAAGGTCTCACACAGCTCAAGGAAGCTGATGCAACCATTGTGGGATTTATGTCTTGGATATTGGAAGATGAGACAGAGGATGATGACAATAGCCAAAACATTGTCAGAAAACTTGACAAATACAAGATGGGAAACCACTTTAAGTATTGCATTCATTATCTAATTACAGTAATGTCCATACTGTTCTAAGGCAGTGGACAGCTGAATGCCATCTCCACCGCAGCAAAATGGCCATTTAAAGTCAGGCTACCTTAAATAACCCTGAAAATGTTTTTTTCAATACAACTATTTTCTTGAAAAAAGAAATAAGTAACATTAAAGTAGATCACACATCCTGATATAATATGCCGCTTTTCCTGATATCAAAGTACGATAAAGCTCAGCTTATTATCAACCATGACAGTGATACGAATCAAAGTGTAAAACAAGGTCAAGACAGACTGACCAACATACCTAACTACAGAATGACTTAGGAGTGTTTGTGTAGATACTAAGGTACAAATTGTCTTTCTGCTCCAGATTTGGAAGATTAAAGTACTACTTCATCTATTCATTTTTAAACAAAACTCGATGCCCTGAAATAACAAGACTATAGTGTTCCACCAAGAGAAACACATCAGCCAGACTTTACAAAGAACCGCTACTGGCTGAATTCCAACCTAACTAACAATGTTTTAAGAACAATAAAATATAATGAGGACTGGTTTTAGTCATTAATTGTCAAGATACACTGTTCACAAGTATAATTAAGCCCCACTTTTACAAGCAACTAAACAGAAGTTTGAGCATTATGATTTTTTTGGGACGGGGGGTAGGTAGTATTGAACTGAGGAGTGGCAAATGTATCTGATGACTCATTCACTTGCTACACACTAAACCAGCATGTAAAGTAGAGTCTTATTTTTGTTATATATGCTATATAAAAGGACTAATACATTACAACTATTTAAACTCTAAATGGCTTTCTTATGTCTTAATATTAAAAAAAATTTAAAGGTACCATGAATGTGCCATCTTTTTTTAAAAACAGCATTGGAGAAGATAACCCACAACCTTCATAAGGTCTTTATTTTTGAAGACCTATCAGTTTCCGGCAACCAAAAATATACATACTTCTGGTAATGAGGGCAGGATATTTTAATTAAAGTCAGTATTCCAAGTAAAACTTGCTATATAACCAGCAGCAACAACACACTCTATAACTGCTTGTCCTCCCCTAGTGCAGTGGAGACTAATTACTTGTCCCTGTTTTGAAAGCCTAGTATAGTAAAAAGTCTATTTCAATGCATATCTGTGTTTTCTCTAAACACCACTTTCGTATAACTGTAACTGTTGTAAGCCAAGTGCCTTCAAAAGAATTTAATCTGATACGTTATATATACAAACTGTACAAACAGTTCAAACAGGCTGCCAAAGGTAACATATATTAAAAGGAATTAATAGCCTGAAAAAAATTCACTCCACAAACAGCATTACAATTGATGCTGCTTTGCTAGTTATTCTAAAGGGACATGGTACTAAAATGTAAAAGTTCCATACTTAACAGATTCTCACCTAATAAACTTGTTTGGATACAACTAAAGCCTACAGTTTTTAAAGAAAAAAAAAAGGATTAATTTTAGAGACGACTTGTTATTTTACAGAATTCTTAGCAATTCAATTTAGATGCAGCAATGTAGTCCCATACACTGGTTACAGTGGTTTCAGAGCCTGTAAAATTTAAAATGAGCGCTCTTAGACTATTTTACAGGTAAAGTCAACTGTGCTTAGAAGGAATCTAAAGGGGAAGAATATAATAAACACATCAACTAAATGTACAACCACTCTTACAAAAAAGATAATTACTTTCTGTAATAATTGCTTTAATTCATTTATCTTATCTGGTACACCTACCAATATTATATATTTTCTTCCACCTTCTTAACAGAGGAATAAAAAAAGCACAGCGAGAGCATGAATCATTTTAATGAACAGGTTTTAAAACACCCAACAATTTTAAGGTTATTTTTAATCCAATTACAAATGCAGCTCCCCCATCTCCTTCCCTAGAGCTGCAACAGCCATAAGGGTGGGAGTGAGAAGCAAACTGCACCACAAGGGTCAAGAGTAAGCAACCAGAAATTACTTAAGTCAGCTTTACCGCTGCAAAACAAGAAGTTATGAAAACAAAAATTCCTGTAACTACTAGGAGTCTTGCTAGCAAAATGAAACAACAAAAATTGAATGAGTTGTCAAGTGAATTTCCCTCGAATCTACATTCCACTTTGAAAATCTTGATGTACCTTCAGATAGGGAACAAGAAGAAATATGGGGTTTCCAAAATCTTTACTGCTATTCTAAAATGGCAGATTTAAGACTCATTATTTAAAAAATAATTTTATTGTAATCCCATGCAACACTGTCCTCATAAAGCTATTATAAGCTCCACCTAAAGGATATGCAAAGATCATGCCTGGGGTCATCCTTTAAACACGTTTAAAATCCACTTCATAAGTGGATTTTATGCAAAAAGACTAATAATCTTTCATTCGAGAATGGAATAGCTATAATGTTTCTAAATTCTCATTTTTATAAGAGAAAATCATGGCAAAAATCCATACATTCAACAAGGAAGAACAACACGCTCTCCCTACATATTTCTTACTTCTAATGGATTTTTAAAACAGCAGTAAAACATTGCTGAGTAGAGTCTGGTTAATGGAAGCAAAATGGTACAGACATCCCTTCCTGCGAATCAGCACATACAACACATTTTTCAAACACAGAGAGAGAGATCCAGCAGACAGAACACTTGAAAAACAAAACCCAAGACTATTTCCAGATGTGACACCTTGCAGTACGGCAATGGGCAGCATGGATTTTTATGCTTCATCTCCCCTTTCCATAACATGCAGAACCAGCCTTTTCAAAGTCATCCCACACCTAAAGCATTTACCTTTGATTAACAGCTAGTATCTGCAGGCTTTTTTTACTTTTTAGAGAATGCATAAACTGTAATGAAGAAGGATGAAAAGTTAAAGATGAGCTATGCAGCTCACACTGAAGAGGTCAAATCACTAAACACAAGGCAATCTATTTAAAAACAAAAATGAAAAAAAAAAAAGGCAGCACCACCTTTCAGCTGGATTGATTTATCTAGATGTAATTTAATGTCAGAGGAACCATTATGCTTGATATCCTACAGAGAATTTAGGGGGTTTAGATCAATTATCTGCAGGAGCCTTTTCTTTATCCCACTGACATCACAGCAGCTCCAACAGAATCATGTGAAACACCTGGCTGACATCACACTCTGTTTAAAGGACCTCTGAGGATAAATGATGGACACAACATAGCATCACTGCAGCCACTGCCAAATCTGAGTCTGCCTATAACACAGGACCTGAAACTTCTGAAAGGAAACCTCACATTGTAATTATTCTTTCTAAAAAAATTTAAGCATTCAGTAAAATAAAACAGCAAACCAAATTCCAAATAAACTCAATGACATTAAGCTTTTATCCTTGTGATTATGACTTGTTATAGAAATACTGCTCTAAAAAAAACTGCAGTCTATTTTGAAAACCTAAGATATCACAGTAGTAGTACTTTAACTGTTAATTATTCAACTAACATTGTTAAAGAGATCAAAACTACAAAACTGAGGTCTAACTCTGTTAGAGTTCATCTAAGTTACATCAGTCACTCAATTACTGTCATGAAGATTACAAACATGCAAGTTTTTGCAGGAGGTAGCTGAAGCATTTACACATGCTATGATATTGCAACATGTATTTACACAGCAGAATGTTAATTTCTTAAAACATGCTATAATTTCACTGTAAGCTATTGATTTTGCAAAGACATTTTCATGAATACATAATTGAATTGCAGAATATCTCAAGTTACTGTTTAATTTTCCAGTGAAATAATTTTCAAGTGCCCAGTTTAAGAAATATTCATATACAGAACAGTCAAAAAAACCCCATAAAACAATGTTTTCTCTTCATATGATGTTTATAGTACCCAAGGGTGCTGTAATTGCTGGTGCCAACCTGAGCAAATTCTGAGCATTTAATGTGTGTCTAAAATTAAATGAAACTGGCAGGAGGTTTGCTTTTTGGGCTTGGGGGCAGTTTTTGGTTGTTGTTTGGGTTTTTGCCTTTTGGATGGTTTGTTGTTACTTAATTTTTGGGGGGTTTTTTTCCTAAAACAATGCATCTCCCTGACCATCAGATTTTCACACATGCAGCACACATGAACCACACGAACAGAGCCTGGTGTAAAGAGACACTGAAAAAACACTTGATTCACTTACTTCTATGCACAAAGGCTGAACCGGGCACTTGTACTGCTTACTTGTACTGCTGACATATCACACTGCACAACAGTGTGTTTTCGCTTTCTAAGCAAAGAAACTTCTTATAAAACGGCACCAAGAGCCAACTTAAATGAATCTCTGATATTTGAATAAAATTCTCCAATAAATAAAGCTACTGTGCAGGTAGAACCTGTCAGCAGGTGAATTTATCATGTGGATTTACATGGACTTCTTATTAAAATTCCCCATGAGATAGATGAACAAGCACACTTTTAAAAAGTTAAATGGTAAACTAAATTTACAAAAAGCATGAAAGAATAAGTTTATCAAGTCAGTAAATTCACTTCTGCCTCAATTTATGCCAGCAGCAGAACAGATACACTATTCAAATGTTCACAAGATCAAAGGATGAACAGGCACTCTGCAAATCTGTTGCTTCTGACTCAAGCTAAACGTAGACAGAAAACTACTGCCACAGGAATAAGACTTGTCACCACTGTCACATTAAAGTAATCAGATGGTCAGAAGTGCTCTCTTCCCACTAGAGGGAGACCAATGACTGCGAAAGCATCTTTTGCAAGCTCTGCTCTCCACAAAAGCACAAAACCAGTGTTCACAAAATTGAATGGTTGCAGAGTACCAGAGGAATGACCAACGAAAAGACACACAATGACTGCTGCATGTTTCTCTTCTTCAGCACAGTAATATTGAATCTTAAAACAGTAGCAAGTGCACTGCTGCCACAGACCTTGCACACAGTTTAAGCATACACAAAACAGGGAACACAAAGACCAAAAAGCATGCTTTCTTGTTATGTACAAAGCTGTATACATTTTATATTCATAATGTCTAAGATACAGATTAGAAATATTTATACTATTGTTTTCTAAATAAAAACTAAGTTTTTATTTAGAAACTAATAAATACTAAGTTTTTGTTCAGTTTTCTTTTTTAAAAGTTTGTTTCCTTCAATTTTTTAAAAAGCAAAATATATTCAGATGAAAGCACCATACTAATGTTATTCAACACACTCATTATGTACCAGTTTACAAAAGCAACACAAAGGGAAAGTTGAAATATTACAAGCAACCTGAAACAGTTCCGGTAATCATGTATAATGTGTCTTCTTCTTAAGCAAAATAATCATACTGCGCAGCTACATCATTATTTTAACAGTGTTATATTCCTAGAGTTGCAAGGTGTATATACAGCATGATCCTAAATAGAAGTATGCTACCAGGGAACATCACCCTAGTAAAAACAGATTAACTCAGAAACACTAACAGAAGGTTGTAAGAAAAAGACGTGACATTTCTGAAACATTTCCAATAATTTCGCATTTACTCTTGAATTCCCACACAGAGTAGTAACAGATTAAGTTAAATCTTCACACTCAGTAAGAACTATTTTAATGTCATCTGGGGGAAAAAAAAAAAGTAGGAATGGTTTCACTGACATGAAAACTGCTGCAAAGGAATACTGTGTTTTCCTCTAACTGAAAATATAGCAAGCCCTTTTCAGAAGACTGTAAGAGTGTTCATGCTGGGGTAGGAAAAGGAAAGGCCACTTACACCCTCTCTAAACTGATTTTGTCAGAACAACTACATACTGCATTAAGCAGGCCTTGGATAAGAGGAAAAGATCAACCCAAAAGAAATACAGACTGAATTTGTCCCTCATCTTACAATATCTCAAGCTTTGGAAGGGTGGGGTTATTAACACAACTTAATGGTAATAAACCATAAGTACACACTAAAAAAGTGGGGCTGGAGACCATGTTCCTTGTGAGAGCAAACACTGACTAATGCTGAGCTGTGCGTCTTGCAAATATTTTTTTTTCTGTGATGGTGGCAATGACAAGAGAAAATGTTCTCTGCAGACTCATTCATGTGTTGAATACAAATGGGTTTTTATTAATGTGATAAAGCATTAAAAAAATTAACCAAATCTAAATAACCAAAAGCCTTTAGGGACAAGTAGTGACTCAGACAAGTAGTGACAATAATGTGTTACAAGAAGATGTGTTTCAAGAACTCTAATAGCACATTATGACTTTATGTCTTGAATGCATTTATTCCTCCTACCTTTGGCAGGAAATGACATGGCTCCCTTGTAAGAAGGCAACACAACACTGTTTATCTCCTGAACAGCAAGGGCACTTTTGCAAACCAAAATCTGTAGTCTGCTGTGGCCGTTAATTTCAACTGCCACAAATACCTGTTTTTAAAACTCAAAAAAATGGGAATCTTTTCAATACTTGAAAACATGCATAGAGCCCAAAAGTCAAGCTTCATGGAGCATTTACTGTATTACACCTCAATAGATTATTTAGTATGCCATGTTCTTAAAAGATTAATCTATTTTTAGCTTCTCTCTTTCTAATATTTTCCCTAACCACTTACAAAACAACCCAACTAGACAAAAAGCACACAGAGAAGACAGCAGTTCCACTGCCCAAAATTCTGTAAGAGTAACTAGGTGTGAAGAGAGGTCATTTAATCAGGAGTAGGAGGGAAGCACTAACTGGGATACAGCTGTGGCACTGTTGAGTCAACAACTATCCTGTCTATTTTAAGAAAGCAATGCTTCTACAGAAGCATTTCTCAATGATTCAAACTCCTTCTGAGCTATTTCTGAAAATAAAGTACTGATAAAAATCAATACCAAAAAGAAGAAATTAGTCTAAAGGCATATGAATAAAAAGAGGCTTTTAAGAGAACTGGTTTTTAAGGAAACATTTTCATATTTGGAACTTGGAGCTTCTCCATCTTCTATCTGTTATGCTGCACCACAGCAAAGTAACTTACATACTACAACCCCTAACCACACCATCCCCATTCTGTTCAATTCAATTACAAAAATATAATGTAGCTTAACAATGGATTTGATCAAAAGACAAAACACATGAGCTCAGATAACTATATTATTTTCTCTGAAGAAACCAGGTTTTTTCAAAATTAGGCAAACTGGCAAGTATTATGTATACAGGGGTTCATAACTCCAGGGCTCCCTTATCACAATACAAATGTAAAAGCAAACATTAGTTGCCAATACATTGGCAGCATAAAGAGCTCTGCACTCAATTAGAACCAAATACATGTGTCGGTACAGACACATCCACTTCCTTGGCACTGCTTTTTAAGCACAGTGCTTTGTACTACTATGGGTTTTTTGAGAGCTTTTTGCACAAGCAGAAATATATCGTGCACTTCCTGATGGAAGTACTTGCAAAAACAAACAAAAAAAAAAAGTATGCTGTTAAGAGACTGCCCACAGGTTCAACATAACTTAGCTTTACTTTGAACAGAAATAGATTTCTATCAGTTATAGCTGCCTTTAACTACAAAGGTAATGATATCTAGTGTATACTAGATAATATATAATATTATATTTATATAAGAAAATAATTATATTTTCTTATATGGGTTATTTTGTTTTATTAATTGTTGTTCATTAGTCTAATATGCTCTAAAGTGTACTAGAAGATTTTGAAAATAGAATTCCAAATAGCTAAACCTTTACCTAGGTTAAAGATTTTTTAAAATACGAATTTTAAATTCATGAATTCCACTTTTTACCTATTTATGCATTAAAAGTTTGTAGAGCATAACTAAAAATTCACATGCATATGAAAAAAAGAGAAGTAGAAATAAATGAAGAAAATAAAAAGCCCCCATAATAATTAAGTTAAAACAACCACTCAAAGGCAAAAAACCCATAAGCCAAGCCAAAACAACCTGGCTCACACTAAGCACCTGTGAAGATTCTGCTGTTACAGAAAATACAAATACATTCTGATTACTTATCACTTCAAAGATTATCCCCTGTAGTCTTATATAGAAACATCCAAGTTAAGGCATTGCTTAGGTTTATTGCCACAAACACCTGTTCACATCACACAAAGTGCACTAGATTATCTGGTGGCTGTGTTCAGGAGCTGTTTGGTAAGATTCATTTTAGTGGTCAGTTGGGGAGGGTGTGTTTTGTGGGGCTGTTTTGTTTGGATTTTTGGGTTTGGTTGATGCTTCATTTTTTAAACAAGCCACAAGAAAAATAAAACTTAGGTACTGAAATCCAACTGAGTGCTGCATCACTGCTGCTCAGGAATCTTTCAATCAATACATTAACGTACTGTATGTATTCCCAGCAAACATAAATTACATAATCCTGCAACCCACTGCTGTATTTCATGTACTGGGGTGGGGAGAGACAAGGAGAGCAAGTCATCTTTAATACTGGAGAGCCACATGTAAAGCATTGCTTATTAAAATTCCCGATGACTAAAAAGTTAACTTACTGCACCTGATTTAGTAGATGTAGTAGATGGTCACTTAATTTTCAGGAATAACACCCAATTTATATTTTGCTTATACACATAAACAAATGAACACTTTCAGCTCAGCAGATGTGTTTCTTTTTTTAAAAAAGTGAAAAACAGAGAACAGGACATAAAAGATGTAAAATAAGAAAGCGTCAAAATCTTGGAGACAAAAAATAATTGCATAAGTTAGGAAACTTCCACAGTATTTTAGTCAGGTGAAGAGCTGCATCAGTCTCAGATCAGACATCTATTTGTAGCTAAGTACAAGTGAGACGTTTGTCACACTGCATTATTTCTTCATGAAAATACAAGGCCAAAGGAGAACAGTAACAGAGAAAAAAAAAAAAAGATAAAAAAACCCACCACAAAATAAACCTAAACATTCCTGAAATTAAATTCTACTTGCTAAATTCTGGTATCTTAGAGGCAAAACTATTTTGGATTAGAGAAGTTCACTGTAAAATGTGAGAAAGTACTGAGACATTTTTGTTCCTGTACTGTCTAACTGTATCCTTGCTCGACAGCAGTCAAAATCCCATTTCACAAATTGTTCTAAAATGGAATTGTAAAACTAACATGAGTTGGAACTGACAGTTTGCTTTCAAACATTTTTTTTAAATAAGAGCCTCAAGTGACAATGAAAAGTATCTGTGTAGCTCATTCAGATTTACCCACAACACTTATGATCTGCAAATCCATGAAATGTGAATTTATATTCTTCTCACATTGATTTGTGCTAGTTCTCCCATGCACATTAAACTAAAATCATTCTTTAACAGGAAAAACATTTTTCTAAACAAGATCTATCCTTTCTTTTTTCCTTAGCCAACACTCCAGTCCATTTCACCCCGTTTGAAAGCATACTACAAAGCACTAACATTTTCAAGTTCCCTCCACAAATTCCTATTAAAGGTGTATGACACAGGACTGTTGACATGTACATACCAGTACCTAGAAATAGTCTATTAATTGCTGTCCACAGCTAAATTATATAGGTTTCATTACTTCAAATTTGTCCATGTCACCACCTCCCTCCCACATGTTTTTAATCTTCTCCTAAAAGTTGGGTTTTTTTAAAAAGCAGCAGCTTAAAAATAGATTAGATCCAACTTTTTGGTGCCCTTTCTATAGTATAAGATTTCCTCCTTACCACATACAGAACTCCAAATTAAGCTGGCTTTGGTTTAGGCTACATTTACATTTTTGCTATTAATTAACACTTTAAACTCATTTTTAGGTTTATGCTTCTTTTCCCTTTGAATTGTGAGACCTTCTAAGAGAAGTCAGTTACTAGTTACTTTTCAGTCCTTAGCAGAAGTATTCTCTGTTAAGTCTTGATCTTTGCTTTTCATACCAAAAACTTTTATCATTTTCTACAGCTCATGTTCCATGCAGTTATTCCCTAATGGGAGCTTTTTTTTTGAAAAGCCATCCTCCATTTTAAATTAATGTAAGCAAACTTTAAATTATCAACTACTTTCCACAATGAACTCCACAGTTAAATGTCAAACATCTGGTAACAGTTGTCATCGATTATCTTACCAAGCCTGGTACCAAAAGCCTTAAATATTTTAACCATTTTACGACATAAAAGGAATAGTGGCAGGAGGTTAATAGGAATTGACCTATTCTAGTGTAAATGTCTATCTAACTGCTGAGGGGTTTTGATAGCTGATTTTCACCCAGTTTGACTGGTTCTTGAAAAAGCAGTATTATAGACATTATGAGTCAGCTTTAATCAGTTAAACAACTAACCTTTTGCTCTGTTTGCAGTTGTTCACATCTCTGCTTTTCATGGTTAAGTTCTTTTTCCAGTTGTTCAACTTGATCTCTGAGTTGTGTCGTTTCCTTTTCCAGAACAGAAGTTACCTTTAATAGCTCTTCTTTTTCTTTTATTATTTTTTCAATTTTAAACTGGAGAAAAAAAAAAAAAAGAAGAAGAAAAAAAAAAAGGGGGGGGTTAGTAATCTTTCTCCCCTTCATTCTAATCAAACAAGTGGCTAACAGATTACTCCAGTTTTCCCTGGTTAGGTTATTAGTTTTCCCCTTATGCCCAAATTTCTAAAGTTTAATTGCTTTAACTATATAGTACCAGACTACTGTTAGATAGCATGCTTTGCAGTGTCCTGATTTACCCTCAAGTTCTCCTTCCTTAAATGAAGTGCCTTTACTGTTCCCAAGTGACAGCAACTGTGGAAGAGCTAATTCTGACGATGGCAGCTTGGTGAAAAAATGACAGCTGAGTGTAGAGACACACACTCTCTCTAGAGCAGTATTTGAGGAATTTCTTGAGAAAAACGAACACGCACACACACCCCGCCCCCAACACCTGAAAAGTAAGCCCTGAAACATGAACTGTGTCCTTTCAATACTTAAAGGGGGCTTATAAAAAAAGATGTGCAGACTATTTAGTAGGGCCTGTAGTAACAGAACAAGGGCTGAAGGTTTTAAACTAAAAGAGGATAGATTCAGATTAGATACAAGAAAGAAACTTTTACGATGATGGTGGTGAAACATGAGAAAGGGTTGTCCAGAGAGGTGGCAGATGCACCATCCTTGGAAAAGTTGAAGGTCAGGCTGGATGGGGTTGTGAGCAACCTGATCTAGTTGAAGATGTCCCTGCTCACTGCAGGGGGTTGGAGTAGGTGACCTTATATGGTTCCTTCCAACCCAAACCATTCTACAGTTCTATAAACCAAGATCATAAAAAATACTTGAGAACCTCTTTAATTTTAGTACTATGAATACATATCTGAAAAGCAAAAATATCCCAGATGTATCTCTGTACTAAGTCTCTTATCCCTAAATTTTGTAAACCACAAATCAAATACATGCATGTATGTGCCTAGGTGCAACTAGGTGACAACAGGGTAAGATGTCTGATGGCAAGGTAAGGGAACTGTACCAGCAATTTTCCAAGAAGAAACTCAAAGAAAAGTTAGTTTCGGTTTCTTTTTGTTTGTTTGGGTTTAAATAGTGTTCAGCCTACAAACAGCAACAAGAAATGTAAAACACCTTGACTCTGGATATAAGCACACAAGTCTAACCCCATCTCTCTAGCAAAGAACACAACACATAGAAAACTGCTTTAAATAAAACAAAAGCTACTCCAGTATCTAATATTAGGCACCTGCAATTACTCAGCTCAGGCTCCAGGGCTCTGAACTTGGGCACAAATAAAAGTATACTGGTTCCATAACTCTTTTTCCTTATAAAAACCACCATTTCACACAAGGGTATCTTCCCCCCCTCCAGTTCGTTGGTGACTACAGATGTGAGAGATGGGCAGTATCTATTCTTATATTTCCCGGTCCATGCTTACTGCTATCCATTTTTAAATCTTGATTTAACCTGCAAATTTTCTGAACTTCCACCAAATACTACAGAACAAGCCAGAAATATATATATTACACAGACACATGTAGGTTTTTCCCTCCTAGTTTCTTCTTCAGTATCTGTGGTTGTACATATATAGTATAAAAAAAAAAATAGTATTTTAAGAATTTTTGTATCAAACCTCAAGAAGTCCAGCTTTTGTGGTCACCACTAACATATCAGAGTTTCCTTCATCCTCCATAGTGAGCAATTCTTCAACAGGAGAAGAGGTACGAAACTGGAAAGGTGTGCTTGCTCCACGGATTTCTCCTTTGTAAGTCACGTAACAGAACTGATAAAATTCTCCATCATCATTTGGTAGATAATATCCTGTCAAAATAAATTCATATTTGAAGAAACATTCTACACAAGCTTACAAGTCTCCATCTGGAGACAGATTACCACATCATGTTTGACTCACAGATTTCACGCTCATTACTTCAGTAAGGCATAGATATATCATCAAACAGCAAAAAGAAAAAGTCATCCTATTTAGTAATCTTCATCCCCCAGCAATTTCTACTAGTTTTTAAGACAAAGACTGAACAGTGTTAGGCAATAGCTGCCACATGTACACATCACCTCACATACATTAGGTAATAGCTGCTGTTCATACATTTATGAAACGGAATCATTAGTAATCACATGCCATGAAGTTGCATCATGACCACATTACCATGTGACTGCTGTACAGTCACAGAACAGAGAGCAAGTGATCTTTTGGCCTTGAAATGCCTACACAACCAATTACAACAGACAAAGACAGAATAATATGCAATGACAAGACATCTGCAACTTTACCAGGTACCATTTGTACACAGGGTTTTGCTGCTGTTCTTGTTGTTTTGGGGGGAGGAGTTTGTGGGACAAACAATTTATTTTTGCTATTTTTAAATGCCAAAGCACAGAAATGCTCTAAATGGATGACACCAGCTGAAAGGGAAGAGCCTGGAGTTTAACAAAGAGCTTATTTTTTTTAATTGAAAAAAATTCTTCTAGACTTTACAAGGTAAGAATAAATCCTCTTTCTTGAAGATGTGTAATCGTGTATGGTGCAAGCAAATTATTTGAGAAGAATTTCTGTGTGACTATCCAACTGAACTGTTGCCCACTAAAGCTTCAAGCCTCTTGCATAACGCAGAATTACACAGTAAGATTTATGAAAGTTAAACAATCATTTCCAGAATTACTGAGATTTTTACCTTTATTACTAAATTCAAGACCCGTGCCTTAGCCAGTTCAGTGGTAAGAAAACCAGCCAGTTTTATTCTGAATACTTATTTTCAGATACTGTAGCCAGCCTGAGGATGATACTAATACAATAAATCCTCACCCAATGTTCAGTCCAGCAGGTGATGTCACCCATTTCAGTTCTTATTTCACCACGATTCAATCTTCTCCCCTTTCTAACTTTAACTTTTCACCAACTTTTACTCCATATTCATGGAAGTCTTTTCCCAGTACTCTTAGCTACTTTTCCTAGAAATGGTAAAACATTACGTTTGCTGTATAGACAGCACTTGTATCGAGAACTTTATGTTTCCATTAGTCTTATACTTTATTAACAGTCACTCAGGGAATAGTATCTGAACCTCAAAACATCAGGATTCATGCTTTTGGGCCTGGCTACACTTTCCTATATAGCACTGTAGTTCAGTTTACCTGATTCAGTGCTTAAGTAAGACAAAACCATGCAGAAATAAATGCAGAACAATCTATATTGCTGCTTCAGCGCATTTTAATATTGGTTCAGACAACCTGATTTTAAAACTACTAAAAGTCTTTTTTCTTGTATCTAACATGTACTGGAGAAACAGATTTCTGATTATTTTCTTCCAGCACACCTACTTGATCCTAAAAAAAAAAAACCAAAACATTTAACATGCTGCACAACGTTTACTATTTAGCTCAGATAATTAAGCTCCTGTAAGCTCTCCTGATCTCATCTCAGCAGCATTAAAATATCTTGCCAAACACAACTGGGAGACTGTTTGAATGGAGATTCAATTTGGCAGCTCTATAAAAGTAGAGATCTGTCAGGATGGAATTTAACAGATGGGCAGAGTTACTTGGTCTCTTCATGTGTGGTAAAATTTCTACATACAAAGGACTGATAATGGCATGAAGAGTCCTACTTTTCTAGATCACTTTTCATTTCAGTCCAACCCAATTGCATTCATTCAGTGAACTCTGGTAACTGTAAAAGAAACTAATGATTTCCTTCCCATTTCTACAGAGCACGCACACTTTTCAATCAACTTCAAAGTTATAAAATGGTTAGCAGGTTATCAGACCACATGGACACAATCATCATCGAAAGCTGCAGAATAAAAAAATACCTGGCACAAGAGAAAGAACTGAACTCATCCAAGTTATCACTATTTGCAGCTTTAATAAGACAACGAGCTAATACAGTCATCATTTCAGGACTTCTTCATTTAGTGGAGGTGTTCTTTTCAAGTGAAATTTTGAATGTGTGTTATGTCCTGTGGCAACAAGTTCTGCATGTTGACTGTGTCATAAAAGTATCATCTCTACCTGCATTTTGAACTTGTCACTCGGTAGCTTACATCAACGGTTCCTATTTATTTCTATATATAGAATGGATATTAATCCACTCATGCCATGGGTAGCTGATTTTAGAGGCATCAGTCACTTCACATTATTTCCCTTTCCCAGCCTGAAAAACCCGGCAGAAGGAAGTTTGGAAGGTCATTTAGTCTGGTTTCCCACTCGAGACTGTTGTCAGCACCTGTCTGAGACTACTGTGGCTGTGTCTAAACAACTGTAAGGAATTCTCATTCTTCCAAACCAAGGTTACTTGTCCAAGAGCTGCACTACTCCCTCTTGGTAAAAATGTTCTTCCTAATGTCAGACATAAACCTGCCAGGTCACAACCCACAGCCATTGTCCCTTTTTCTATTTAACAAGTGTGGCTCTCATCTTCATAACTCCATACCCTTAAAGAGAAGCTATTTCTTAATTCTGATCTTCTTTGTTACACTTTACTAGACCTGTTTTGAGACTGCAAAGGGGAGGGAGAGGATATGACCTGCACACAGTGTTGAAAATGTAATTATACTATAGATTTGTACAGTGGTGTAACATTTTCTGGTTTTCTCTTTATTCTTTTCTTAAAAGCTTCAGACATTTCCACCAATTTCTTGCGGCGAAAGGTCCCATGCAACTCTATGACTACTCTGAACCTTCACAAAACCATCATCTACACTATTTATTCTTTGGCAAGAATCTCTTCACATTGATAATGTCTGAAGTCCAGAGACTCAAGATTATGTAAAGACACAATGCAGTAAGAGATGCCAAGATTAAAAAAGCCTGCTGATGATTAAACAAAGTCATTTTCTGTATTTTAATAGATTCCAGCAGAGCTTTGTCTATCAGTCATGAATATTTGCCATTACTATGTAAAAAACATACTAAGTTACACACTTTCCTTTACAAGTTCCTTGATATCTAAAATAAGACTAAACTTCCCACGGTGAAATGGTGAAAATTCTCCTCCAATTTATCTTTTTAAAACTCTAGTACTGTTATACAATGCTCAGCACTTTAGGTATTTAAAAAGCTGTGTAGGCTGGCAAATACAGATAGATACTGCCTTATACTCACCTTGAAAAGTCAGCACACAGTTAACAGTTGATCCTTCCACATAATTTTCTGGCATAGGTGACCAAAGAAACGTGTAATAATCTCTTGCAGTACTCCAACCAACCTAAAATTAAATAAACCACAACAAAACAAGAATAAAAAAGAAAAAAAAAAAAAAAGAAAGAGAAAACATTAAACAGAAGAATATGATATATACAGTTAAGACGTCATGGTCTGGCCTTTACAACATACTATAACATGCATATATCTGCTTCAATATCCAATAAAAAGATACTTAACAATGTTTACAAATCAGGAATATTTTAACAAGCATGTCAAAGATTTAGCATTAATTTTATTAAGCTTGTTACCTAAGGCAATAAATGGGTCTAAGGCAATAAAAGGGTCTATATAAAGTAAAACACCAGACAGTTTTCACTGTATGTTAAACTACTATTTGGTACATTAATTTTTTTCTATAAAGATACACATTTCTATAAAAAAACCACCAAAAATATTAATTCTTGATTTTATAGTGAGATTTTCTTCGTGTAGGTTCTGCCAATGTTGACTCTTTTGTGTCCAGAGTACACCTGGTTCATCTGAAAACAAAAAGCAGGAGGGAAGCTTTCTATGCTACTGAAAAGATCACAACTGACGCTAGAATTTTTTTGACTTCTGCATTTCACTGGAATGCTAATTCTCTCATACATACAAATTATATCTGCAAAGAAAAAAAACAGATCTGCATGAAAACCTAACTCGGCTAAGTCAGCAGAGTCTTCCTGCTACCTTCAATAAAGATCTGCTTTCAGACTTTTCATAACAGTGCAGTTCTGTACAGTGGTGAGCCACTGGCACAGGTTGTTCAGAGAAGCTGTGGATGCCCCATCTCTGGGAGTGTTCAAGGCCAGGCTGGATGGAGGGTTGAAACTACACGCTGTTCTTTAACATCCCTTCCAACCCAGGCAATTCTATGAGCCTATGATTCTACCCTCTGAAGACGTATATTCCAACAGGCTTGAAATACATGCAACTAAACCAGAAAGACAAAGCAACTATGGTAAAGCAATGGGTATTAATAATAGCATAATGGTGAAGGAAAACAAGAAATATATTTGATTTATTCCTCTGATGAAAAAAAATACCAGAGCCAGGTGTCGTACAATTTATCAGTAACTTGGTATACTGACATGGAAGAATTAAGATATAGAAAGGGAATAAATTGTTTGCCAATATTTATCAGGTAAGACAGTATTTCAAGAGTAAGAAGAAAAAACAAATACCCACACACAGAAACCACACAACCAAGAAAAGATTAAGTTACTAATCGTGATTTTCCTTGATTCAGTAGACAACAGTTCCGAACTCCAAGTTTGGAAGTCCTCCTTTATAAAGAATACATTGCAGTAGTGTATTTTAAAGGCATTAATAGCTGGGTTTTTTAAGGAATTTTCAATTTAAAAAAAAGAAGGATGTTTAGATAAGCAAAGGCAAAGAGAACATCAGAGGTGAAAGTAATTCAATAGCAAAACAGCAATTTTTTATATATATAGGCATACATTTCATGTATGTAAATTAATACATAGCATTAATAAAAAAAATTCTGAATAGATTATTCCATAGATGTCTATTCACTTCCTTCACTTTATATTAAGAAGTATGGAAAAAACTAACGTCAAAGATACTGAAGCCTTCTTTATATTCTTAAAAAACACAGATTAACAAACTTGAAACCAGATTAAATTCTCATTTTCAGTCACTTCTGTAAGGCAACAGGCATTAAAGAGAAGCAGTGCAGATGCTCCACACATCCACCAGAACGGAATCACCTACTACATCTTAGGCCTACTCTTAGCAAAGATTTCTACCATACCTCCTATCAAGCAGCTTTTAAAGATGGCAGTGAAATGAGATTTCCTGGGGTTGTTATTCCCACACTGTTAAATTTCTCAGAAATAACAAGGCAAACTCTTCCAGTAACTTGAAGGTGGTAAAAGGAATTTTTTCTCAATAAAAGTTCACAGGAAAAACATTTTGCAAATTTTCACATTAGTCATGTCTTCAAATCCAACTCAGATGTTACTACCCCTTTTTTTTCTGAACTTGCTTTTACTTCAGAAAAGAGAAGCATATACCATTACTTGGTGCCCTAAACTGAAGCACACAGCTTTCTAAACGTAGTTCTTGGTAAGTGAAAAGTCAGCATCTTTTTCATTTCAGAAAACAAACTAAATTATCATGTCCAGAACAAATACTGTATAGAACTGAAATAATCTTTTCATCTTACTCTAGTTTTCACTTCTGTTAGAAAACAAAATATGCACACACTGCTTCTGATGCTATTTTCCTGACTAAAATAACATTGTCCCGTCTGATAATTAACACTGGAAACTGTAGAGAAGAAACAAATTCCAGTGAACATAAACACGAAAAAGGTCCCTATAGGAGATCAAATCAATTTCTGATGCAGTTTATTCCTGGAATTCTTTTTATCTTTTTCTTAGATATCACATGTTGATTTGTAAATTTAGTGATTTATCCTGAAATCAAAAGTTATTTTTATCAATAATCTACCTGTGGTAGTAATCGACAGAAAGATTTTTTGAGGTCATTTAAAACTTTAGCCATACTGATACAAACAAAAAGAGTAATTACATAGAAAACAAACACCTCTCCTGGTCTGTTTCTCAGCAGGCGCCATATTTTTAAGTATAACTCTAATCTGTGGACTACTGGTAAAGAGAGAACTGTGACATGTCAGCAGCTAGCAGGAAACACCCTGGGAAGTTTACCCCACAAGTATTCTCTGTAACAATTCCCCACATTTCCCGTCATCCATCATCTGTTTCCCCTGGCGAGGCTCCCTGTCTTACACTATTATGATCATGACAATTCCATTCTTTCTTAATGGGCACACGCAAGTTATCAGCAGGTGTGGATTGCCCAACAGCTCTTGTCACTGCACAGAATTTCAGAAAATGGGGGTTTTCCCTGCTACAGGTTCCACATGTCAAAATGTGACAATGCGCAGAAGGAAGTATGAACAAATCTCATCTTCCTCACAGCTGAATACATTTTAAAAGGAGAAGGTGAGTATTCTGCAGCAAAGCAAGTTAACTTAGTAACATTTTTCATCATCCTGCCTACATAACAATAAATATCATTAAATTCCACAGGGTTATTTCTTAGATTGCAGAAACAAGGAGCAAAGCCACATAATGATAAACTGAGCATAAAATAAAACCAAATTTAAGTAATCCCTGGTTTAGGTATAGGATGCAGATCTTTAAAAGAAATCTTTTTTTTTTATCAACAGGTTTTAATAAACTTTTCCTTTAGTACTCTATATCTTTTGTCAACATTCTCTTTAATAACCCTAGTATGGAGTACACAGTGGTTCCAAACTACAAAATACTGTACTATATATATACTATGCACATATACATAGTGGTAAGCTTCTCTACGGCAACAGATAATATGATCACAGATAAAAGACTATAGCACACACTGGATGGCTCAGCAATGATTTAAATGTGATCTTTGACATAGATATTTCTTTCAGCTCAGAAAGAAAACCAACAGTTGTCTAAAGATAGGGCTAAAACTGTATTAATAAAATTTAACACCACTTAAGGGAAAGTAAATAAAAACTGAGATAAACTAAAACCAGTGGCAAAAGCTACAAAGGAAATCAACAAAATGTGGAAAATATGAAGAGAGGACAGGAATATTCATCAGCAGCCCCACAGCGAGTTTACATGATAAGTAAAACCCTTTAACTTTGGAAGCAAAACAAAGAGCATCCTCAGCGACATCAGACATATTAGTTTGGAAAAATAGTTTCATTTTTAATGACAGGAACCAGAAAAGCTAGACTAGTTGTCTTACTGCTGATCATACCAACAAAACCGGCTACAAGTGATATGGACTATCTTCCAGTTAGTCTCTGAAAGGGGAGAGGAGTCCAGATTCCCCACAAGAACCCATTCTATGTGAACACCTTACCTGTACTACACTGGCAGGAGGAAAACGGCTATTTAAATTGGCAGGCCTGTAAGAACAAGAGTCTGACCATTTCAACTGCCAAAACAGCTGATATGACTAACACTGACCATCTCTTTTCAGGAAAACATTATAGAAAACAAACAAATGCTTGTAAGAAAGATTTGAAACTTTAATTTCTTCATTTGAAATTCAAAACAATGAAAAAAAGCCATTGAGAGAAATTATGTCCATTATCAAAATATATTTAAAATCAAGTCTTCAATTATACTGTATCATTTCTCATTTCTTTCATCTTCTAAGCAGGTTCTCAAAATTTATGAAAATTATGAAAATTTATGAAGCTGCAAGCATATTTATTTACATTAATACTTAGAACTTAATAGCTGTTAAAAGATGGTAACAAGGGGAAAGATGTGGAAACTCACACTTAATTTCTGTTGAAGACTCATGTGAAATTAATAGTTCTATTTTAGTATGAAGAATACATTCTTATGTACCAAAATGTGAAACCAAAGTTAAAGTTAACTTCACATATCAGCTGAAAAAAAACCCAAAAAAGCCCCCCAACACAACCAACAAAAAGTCAACTACAAACATGAAACCAAGTTCCAGTCAAAGTGCTAAAGCTGATGCACAGTAGTACTTTCTTACTATCAGAAATCTAAAATAAATGAGAAATTTCTATAGGACACACTGGGAAACTTTCTCTGAGCCAGGAAGCGCTTACAATAGCCACATCTTATTAGCCCAACTTAAAAACCTGGCATGGGCCATGGCAAACATTACAGTACCCACATTCAAGCACACAAACATTGCAAATTACAGAACTCCAACACAAAACCTTCTGAAGTTCAGAGGAGGAAAATGAAGAATGACCTGTCAAACTACACTTAAGACTTGTTGTGATGCCAAATCACAGGTTCGTCTTCTGATCAGTACAGCAGCCATCTGTGCTGACACCATTACTTTTTAAGGAATTCATTGAAACCTCTGAAAACATTTTGCTCGGAGTTCAAAACTCAAAAAATAGAAGTGTTGCTGTCCTATAGCATAGCAACATACCCCTTGCATGTCAATCACAGAAGTTTCAAGTCCTCTAACAGGTCAGCGTGATTTGAAATACCCTCTAGCTGTCTTGTTACTTGTTGGTTTGTTATTGTTCCTNAGAAGCATTCTTATTCTCAGTCAAAAGAGCACATAAGACTTTGATGGTGCAACTTTCTGAAACCAACAGAAAGAAAAAAATCCATTTCATAACTGCATTAGACATAAAGTATCTGCTAACCTGCTATTCAACACATTCTTCTATATTCTCTACATTTAAGTCTCTCAAACTCCACTCTGAAATACATTTTTAAATTAGATAGCTGTGCATAAATGCAAACAGTCTTGCTTTCCTTCCAGAAGTTAACCAAGAGATTACAATCCAGAAATCAAATCCTATTTTCATCTTCTTAACCCATGTTTTTATACCAAAACATGACTACACATCATTTATCCCACAAAAAATGTCATATCCAGATTAGGTTATTATATACAAATGGTGTATAACTGAAACCTCATTTTATTTAATTTTCCCTCCATAAAATGGAAAGCTTTAATAGGCCATTACAGAGTAATCCACTCAAGATATGCCTATTTCCTACTTTTGAGCAAAAAGGCTTATTTCAATTTAAGACATCATAAACACTTCTCAGCCACATAAACCAACTCAGTAGCCACAGTGGAAATGCTGAAGCCTGGTAAAGGCTAAGAGTCCAGCACCAAGTACCTTGCAATTTGGCTGTGCAAGCAGGGACAACTCAAGCTGTCCCATGATACCCACGCTAGACAGGTTTTCCTTCTACTAATTAATAGACAGGTAGTCATCACAGAAGTTTTTTCTTCTTCTATGCCGCCCCACAGACACAAGCCCCTTTCTTACTGCAATGTCACACAGTGAGATTAGCTTTCCCATATTTACATTTCACCCACAGTACGTTTCAACAAAATAGCTTGAAGAAAATTTGCCAAGTAGAAAAATAAGTGGGGGGGATGAGGGAGGGAGCGTGAACAGGGAGTGCCTGTCTCTACAGCAATAATGAGTTATCCAATATCCACCTGAGGAAAAACAACCACTTTATTTCACTGTATCTCCTTCAACTCTCATGTCATTCACCTTACACAAAATGTAAGCTTTTCTAAGGTGAAAGCTCTACCTTACAACTGCACAGTGTTTTCAGTGTAAAAATTATTTCCAAATTTGTTTTCATTTCTTGAGTTTCAGAATATAAGATTTTTCTGATTTTCCATTTTGTTAAATTTCTTTCCTTTTACAATCCCTCGGTAAAGTCAGTCAATTCAATCTTGAGACAAAGTGCCTTAAAGAAAGACCACCAGCACAGGAAGCTCACTTGGCATTTTGTTCCCTGGCATCAGAAAGCTGTTACACAGCTGAAAGAATAGCAGGGTTCATTCTGCTGCATTAACAGTGCCTGACCCATCTGCACAACATCAGCAAGCCAAAGAAGCAAACGCAGGAAAACACTCATTTAGCTGAACCAACTTGGGCATAATCAGTGGGCCTTTCCTGTAGATACCTAATTACAACCCAATTAAAAAAAAAAAAAAATCACACAAAAAACCAACCACAAAATTTATCACAGTAAAAATCATGCCCTTTTCTAATTTAAAAGGTAAATTACATAGCTGAGAAAGAAATCTGGCAAAGCACCCTAAGTGCAAGAAGACAATGTGCTACCTCTGAAAGAAGCAAAATTACAGATGGTAGATAAGGTTCTGGATGTATATTATACAGTTTAATTATTACTGACAGCAGTAAGTCAGTAGCCTTTCCGTGTTTCACATGGTAAGAGACATTTACTTTACCCCAAACCACAGACAGCACAGGTGTCAAAGCAAAACACCACTGAAACCAGAATCATAGGAAGTGATTTCTCCAAGCAGGCTTGGGTTGGGCCATAACTCTGAGTTAAAGTAAGGTTACTTGAAAGTCACAGCAATGCCTGTGCTACTGTAGCACATCATCTACAACTACAGGCAGCTACAAACACCAAGTTCTTTACAACAACTAGCAGATAGGAAAATGAAAACATCTGGGTGCAGTGAAGCTCATACCAGCCAAAACTACTGAGAGTTAACATTGACTTTTAACACTGACATGCCATTGAAGCAGTGCACTTTTGAACACAGGCACCATCAGCAAATAATGGTATCTAGACTGCAGTTCTGAAAGAATCAAACTGTACAAAAAATTTCAGAACATGGACATAAGGAAAAGTACTTATTCAAGTACACAGTAGTAACATTCAGGCATACACATTTCAAAATAAGAAAACAAAGTCAAACCTTGGGGGTTTTAGTATGCCTGTGATCACCTTATACCACATGCAACTTTGACTTACCTCAAGCCAAGATGCTTAAGCCTTCACTTCAGACATGACCGTGCTACTCACGCTGGAATTAAAATCAGTTATACAACAGGAGCCCTAAGGTTGAGACATTCGTGGGCAGAAGATGCCTGCAAAGTACTCTAGATTCTTTATAAAAGGCTGTAATCTCAAAATGTTCTCAGTCCCAGACCTGAAGAAGTCCATCTCTGCTGAATGTTGCAAACACGTACATCAACTTGGTCTATTGCAAACATATGGTATTTGTTGCAGTATCAAGGTACTATCAGGATCCTAAGTTATGATCATCTCTTATTGGTTGTATTTCTACCTCATAGTTCAGAGCAATGAGTCAAAATCACATTGACAGAGTGCCTAGACCATAGGATCAACTTCCTCTATTAGGTGTAAGTCAAAACAAATATAGAAACAATATGAATTCCCTAAAAGAAAACCTGTTACATACGTAAATTACTATCCAAAGAAGTGTATGACAGATCAAAGATGAACAAAGCTACTGTTTACTTTAGGAGATAAGCATGAAAATGTATTAAAAAAGAGCAAGTGTGGTTTAAGTGAACTATTCCCTTGCTACCACATCTCATGAGAACTATCAATTAGCACAATCTTTTATTTCAAAATTATTACCAGCTACTGACTATTTTGTTATGCCAATTCTACAACCTACCACACCAAATAGTTTTCGAAAATTAATGACACTTGGAATAAAATGTTAAAATTTCTTGTCAAAGGTAACATCACATAAAGCCAGATTATCCTTCTCTTCATCTCATATAGAAAAAGAAACTAACGTTGCCAAGGACTTTTTTTTTAAGCCAAGTGTTGTTCACTTTCCAAAGAAAGTAAACCAGAAACCAACAGAATCACTCTAATTCACAGATAAAGCAATTCTCAAAAACATTCTGAATTCCAGTAATTCTTTTCCCAACTATTTTAACAACAGGACATACTGCCCACTGCACATTCCTGTACCTATCATGTCCAGCTGTGCAGTGATGATATCATGCCAGAAAAATGGTATTTCTATATGCATGTGGCAAATAACACATCCAGATGTTGTGTTGTACTTCAGAATATAATCTGTATATATGGAAGTAATTGTTGCTTAAATTATCAATCTACAACAAAATCAGGATATTGAAATGACTCACACAAGATGTACTGTTATTTGCAGTCCAAAGGAGACTAAATAACCCAGAGTACTACACAAAGATATATCCAACCTGCCTTGATAAAACACAAACACCAAATTGTTTCTTAAGTCTCTATCAAAAACAATGTTAAACTGTGTAACAAAAGTTTTTGACCACAGATCAAACTTAATTCTGACATCTGCTATAAATAAGGACATTGAAAAGACAGAAATTGAGTTGCATGTAAATACAGGTACTGCACTGATGCACAGAAAGTAGCTCAGGTGTGGCCTTGTAAATACTGAGTAGTCTCTCTGAGCAAGAGGTACTGTTTGTGTTCAAATAAGTTACTAAGATCTTCCCAATTCTGGTTATTCAGTTTTTCCATATGTAAGGTAACCAGAATGTCAGGTCACCCTTTTTAAGGTGTGGATATTAAAAATGCTGAAATTAAGAAAGAAAATATTTCCTTTTCTTCTCTAGGGGTACCCTGAGACAGCCAGTATCAAAGCATGTCTACAACTTGTCAATATCCTAGAAGAATGGTAATGTAGATTACTTAGAAAATTATATCAACTAGAACTGAGGAACAGAAAAGTTTTGATGGAATAGTTAGTTAATGACACAGCAAGACTGAAGTCATTAGCGTAACATATGTAAGATTGATTACCTGCTGATATTGCAGGTCATTCCAGCATGCTTGTCTCAGCTAAATTATATCTTCAGAAACACACAAAGTATTATGATATACCCCACAAACACCTACACCTTTAACACTACTCTCTTGATGCAATGTATCTTTACAATGCCCATAAGAGCCCTTCCTTGTGCCTTTGAGATGTAGAGTAAACCTGCCTCTCTTGTACACTGAACATCTGACAGCCCTGTTTGCAGACATATGCTCCAGACAGAGAGGCAGGCACTGCTTCCTAGAAACCAAGCAGGTTTTTCAAACACTTCTGCAAATCTGGACAACATGTATTAATAATGCAAAAAATATCACTCAGCCATATGATTATTTTATTTTATAGTCATGAGAGGTAGACTTCCCTAGCCGGAAATTAGGACTACCTACAGACAGGCCAGTTTTGCAACCAGATGTAGTGCACACATTAGTTATTTTTCCTCATTTCAAAGGTTTAGATTTGGGTTACATTAAAGGCCGCTCCAGATTCTGATTAACCAGAGATGAGCATAAACAAATAAAGGATCACTCTAGGAATACATATCTCCTATGAAATCAATCAAGGATGTTAAGTCTTCTCACCTTTGACTCCACACTAGGAACCATCAGGGTATGCTGCACAGAAACCCTCAGGAGAGGGGACGCTGATCTCAAATTCTAGTTCTCATAAAACTGCATGAACAGGCACTCAGGCTCAGGATGTCCATGTCAAATACTAGACCAGTATTTATCTGAAAAAATGCCTTTTTTTTTCTTGGTAACATGCAAGGATATAACTGATCAAGATCTTTTAGCACTTGATTACACATGACTCTCCAGAATATCATAAAAGCAAAAAACACATAGCAGCAATGACAGACAACAGATTTGAAGACTGAGTCAAAACCTGTGTTTGAGTCCTCTCCCGCAGGGGACAAGTAACAAAAATAAACACAAAACTAATAAAAGATGCATATGCAGAACTTCTGCTCTAAAGGATAATATCTTCATTATTGTACTTCCCACATCTCCCAGTTTTTGCCAGAAGTCCAATACCAGAACTAGTGTATGCATTTAGATACATCCAGCTTGTAAAAAAATTGGTATATCTGAAATAATTCTCCTATATGCAACATTACTCTTTCGGTTTAGGAACGCTGGGTCTTCATTTTTCTAAACAACAAAAAATTACTTTCCTGGGAACAGTTTTAAAGCTGTTACTGCCACCGTGAAGAGCCTTCTGCTCATTATTACTGAAGTTCAACATTTAGCAATTTACGCTGGGAACAAAAAAAAAAATCCTATTTCGCCTACAGCATATGCAGAGAAGTTGGTAGAGTCTTAAGTTTTACAACTTCAAGTAAGCTGCTCTTAAGAAGAGAACTCTAAAAAAGTTTGAAAAAGAAGTGTCAATTGTCATTCCACATTAAGCAGCCATGCCAATAAAGCAGGCACAGCCCTTCCCACATACACTTTCCCAGTCCCCTTGTTTCTGTCACAGTGACACCAGCACAGCTGCCCATTGCACCACATCATGATCAAACTGAAGAACCAAACCAATTGCAAAATAAGATGGTAAAAGCTGGGGGAGGAGAGGCTGTATTTTCCTGGCAGATCACCCCACTGATCCATTTCACTGTGCAGCTGCACTAACAGCTGGCCTAGCAAAATAAAGGCAATAATATAAGGATACAGATAACCAATATTTACTCAAGACATCATTGTTGCTGAAGAAATGCACTTGCATCCTAAATAAAAACTATTCACTTAAAAAGGTACCTAATTTTTTACCTAAGGTTTTTTTTCAGTTCAATAAAAAAATTCTTATCTAGCCAGTAGAGCAAACAAGACAGAATACTGCTGAAGCCACTGACCCCTAAAATTCAACAAAAATCAACATTAGAAAAAAACCCAACATAATGTCCACAGAGCACAGGAAGAATCTTACATCATACTTACTTTCTATAAAAATCTGAAATTACCACTGTTTGCTGGGGCTTTTGCTGAGGTTTTTAGACTTTTTTTTTTAACTGGGTGCCTTTTTCATCTGTCCATTATTCACTATTACAACACTAGTTACCTTCTGTGCAATTTCAGACGAAGGTTAAATGACACCAGCTTGACCAGATTTGTTTTCTAAGCAACTTTTGCACTTCAAAAAGACAAGGTGAACTTTATTCCCTCTACGTGAACAGTCTGTCAATCGACACTTTGAGTTCTCTCACAAAAACCCCACTTTCATTGCATACTAGGCCAATACTGACGGTCATTAATTACTGTCCTCATAAATAGTCAAGACTTGCTTTTGCCTTTTTTTTCAATCACAGACTCACTTTACTAAACATGCATCGCGCATCCTTTGTATGTGTTTTAGAGAGGTAAATGATAAAACCCCTGCCTGCTTTCATCAGGTTTCAAGCCACCTCCAGGTGCTTTGTTATTTGTTCATGAACAATCAATTCTCTAGAAGTCACTCATTTTTACACTCAGATCACAGGATAGTACAACTTCTATTATCTATCCCAAGATGACTACATTTGCACAGTTTATTTTACTGCAAACATTACTCATACATATTTGTACACACAGATACAGTTAGACAGCTGGCTCCATTTAACTCAGTGTACTGTAACTATACTAAGTATATTCATAACACTTATATCATAAGCTGATATAACCACTAAAAGAAAGCCATTTTTATTCTTTTCACATCTTTCAGTGCTTCCTTCCCTTGTGCTGATGAGAATTAGGCAAACTGGAAATTCAGTTGGGGAATTCCATTTAAAAAATCTAGTCACAAAACACCAGTCTTAACCTCAATCAATTCCCTGATTTGATTCACCACCACAAGAACTTGTTTCACATAAAGGGGAAGCACAAGCAACAAGCCACCCTGCATAAAAGATGTTTCTTTGAGCAGTAGCACTACCTTATGCCAGTTCAACACGTTCCTCAAATGACTGCCAAAGTATTACTTAAAGTGGAATAAAGTAGTACAACCTCAACAGTTTACAAAATCTATCATCACAGTCAGGATGAAATCAGATACCTGTACATTGTACATAGCATTTTGTGTCGTCACTGAAAAACTGTTTTCCAACTTTTTTTTCTCTACATTTTTAGTAATTCTAGAGTCCTGACTGCCTCCCACACTTAGGCCAACAGACAAAGCCACTACATTCACATTTCAGTAATTTCAAGATGCTTATGTGCAATATAAACAGAACCTTCTATAAAGTTTTGATAAAGAGGGTTTTTTTACATTTCACAAATGCCATTAACCAAACATTCAAGTGTGCTCAGTTACATCATTTGTCAAAACTTTGCAAATAAGACACATATACACTTATTTTTAAAAACAACGTATTAGGGAAATGTGCCTGTTTGTAAGCGAATACCTCCCTGGCACAATTTAGTGACTGTACAGTCACTGCACATAGCATTAAAAACGCTTCTGCTTTGTTACAGAGCACAGTATTTCTACATTGCAGAGGAGTAATTTAGCTTGAATAAAGACTCACAATCTGCAGATTACAACAGAGTAGAGCATTTACATTCTTAAAACACTGGACTCAGTTCTACGTGAAAAGTCCTCCAATGACAAATTAGTATGTCACCCTTCTCCCCTCCCCACTGCCAAAACATCACTCGTTAAAGCCTGAATCAAAACTTCTATTAAATAAAATTCAAATAAGGAATTCAATCATCATCTATTAGGAGCTATACTGACAAAGATACACAAATCAAGGTCTTAAACAGAAGTAGATATAAGAATTAATCAATTTCTAATCCCATAAATGAAACCTTACTAACCTTTAAAAATATCTCCAAATATCTTTTTTTCAAGGATCTGTTTTGAATAATTTTAGCGATCTATACTGTTCAGCCTGTTCCAGCAACAAAAATTAGTCAGGGATGTGGGTCAGGTTATCTCCAGCTTAGTTTTCATTCTTTGCATACACATTTCACACACACTTTTCACACATTTTTCACACAGTCCTGTTCACAACGTCACTCTGTCACACATCTCTTCTCAAATCATCTCCATTTAATTCTGTACACATTAAACCTTCCTTTTACTCCAGAAGACTTCCAGCTGGACTCATCCCTCTAGTTTTGATCTTCAGCTTTTTTTTTTTTCAGATCTTTGTTACAAAACTGACACTCTAACAGCAGGAACCAATACATCACTTAAGTGATGTTCAACTTTAAGTTTATTAGAGAACTTCTACTGTTGCTGAGATTTATCTTTTTTAACTTGCAAGAGAGCAAGCAAACATTTGAAAAATAACAATAGATCAAGCATAACTTACCTTGAAAATACCAACCCAGTCTTTCTGATGAGGATGGATAAACTGGGTCAGAGTGTAGTGACATTCCAGATGTGTGTTTGGAAGATAGCTTTTTGCAACATTTTGAAAAATCACATGCGCAAAATTAGAGGTCTGCAAAGTGCTAGCTGAAGACGGAACTTCTTGAAAGGATGACATGATTATCTGTAACAAAATTGTAGAACTTGTTATTTGAACATAGTGGAAAAACTAGTTAAGTTACAAAAATTAATCTAGTCAAAATACACGACAGAAAAACCTAACTATTAGTTCCTCTGTTCCGAAAACAGAGAGCCATAGACCAAATTCACCAAAGCACACTGCCTCAGCATCACTCCAAAACAACCACCTCTCAGAATAAAAGAGCAGTCATTTCAGCAATGACATCAAGATGGAGAGAAAGCATTGCTTAGCTGAATGCCCCCAGTATTATATCTCAGTGTCAGAAAATGGAAAATAAAAGCAGTGGTGTGAAAACAAAACAGGGTTCTAACTTAATGAAAGATTCTTAATGGTTCTAGACAGCATAGAGAAGGAGAAACAAAAGTTCCATAGTCTCCCTGCTCTAAACTTTTCTCAAATCTGTACTGTTCAGCGCTTTTCACAGCATTTTTGCACATCAAGTTTTTCATCTCCTCTCAGTAGAAGTATCAAAGTTCCATTTTAAGACCTTTATTTAAAAATAAGAATGTTTGGTTTGGCTTTTTTCCGTACCACTTCTTCAAAAGAGTTTTCCTGCCCCTGTTTAGCAGTCTGTGGGCATCTTTTACTATTCTCGCTGTAACACATACTGCGCGTTTAGCTTCATTACCATAAACAATGGCCTGCATTGATAGCAGGAACACTGAGGTATGCATGCAGTTGGAGGGATTAACACTAATCAGCTGGACTGCAAAAGCTTTTAAGCGTGCTTTCCATTCACCACCTCATTCAGGATACATAGTGCTACAAACTACAGTAACACAAGATGCTTCACAAGCTGAACCAGAACATCCCTTCCTCGTATTTGGCAATATATGCCAAAAATATAATATATGCAACTGAGAAGTTTCAAGTGTGTGATTCCAATGTACAATCACAATTTTGTTCAAAACATTTGACATTAGGAGGATTAGGGCCTTAGGTACCTGACATTTCTAGAAAGATGAGCTATCCTGTTCTTGCAATTGCTGTTGAAATTAATTTTATACCGACCAAGCACATTCACACCTTGAAAGAGGTAACTGCCAAGTGTGTGACATAATATATTACTTTCATTGAAGATACATGTGGAAACCAAAACCAAAAAGAGACAGGCCACAGCAAGCCTCAAGTAGTTAAAGGATTAAAAGCTGTTTGTGTATCTCCCATAGCCTTTTAAAATTTCACCAGTTAAAAAATAAGTAGTGATAACCTTGTGCTTCCTGAAACAAAAAGCACTCTGAAGTAAACAGGTATCCATCATCCAAAACTAGGAAAAGGTAAATACAGGGGGTTTAAGTTTTAATCCCTCAATATTTTAAGCTTATTACTGCTCAATTTAGAGTAACACATGAAGTACATACAGGCAGCCATAACATTACTTCAGTGTATCAGATGTTAAATAAAAAACAGTCTTGTACACTGACCAACATGGGTTACAAGACAAAACACCAAGCTTGTGAAGATTAATAGATACAAAGAAAAACAAGAGCTTCCACAAGCAAGAAACTGAGTAAAGATCAAAAAACAGTTTTCTATTGACAACAAGATAGACAATAAATCCTATCAGTTATGTAGCTTCAGAGTCCAGAAGAGGAAATGTTACAGCACAGTAAAATCCTAAAAACTCCCACATATCTCAAAACAGAGGATTACATTCAAGGCATCTCTCAATTCACTATGAACTATAAATGGCATCAGCAATTTCTATAGTTCTAAAAGAAAAATAATAACCTTAGTTATTTTCAAGGGCAACAAATAAATTCATTTTTCACAATTCAGTAACTTAGCCAAATAACATTTACATGAAATAGTGGGCTTAATTTTCATTAGCCAGAATAAATACAAAAAGAGTAAATACAGCATTATTAACAAAACCAATTGAATTTTTTCAATAGTTCTATTTTTAAAATTGTATAGTTCAGCCTAAGCACATATTACCAAAAAATAAAATAAAATAAAATAAAATAAAATAAAATAAAATAAAATACCCATTTCTGCACATTGGCCATCAGCTGTCACAGCTGAATACTAGCCTTAGTGGAATCAGTAAAGGTAGGCTGGTTTCCAACCCCAAAGCAGAACTGTTCACAAATCTAACTTGTGCAGACCAGCACAATCATCTGGGATTACTGTTGCCTAGCAGGAAAATCCCCGGAGCTTAGATGATGCTCAGATCTACTTACAGTTCAAGGATAGTTATGGGGATGCTGGGTGTTTGCTTGCTTAACTCACAGCTACCAGCTAGGAAACAAGAGAGGAGGAGGAAGAGCTACGCATAGGCTTCATTACTGACATGACAAGCTCTTCCCACGGGAAGGCTGAACGACGCGTTTGGCTTTGCGCAGCGGAAAGGACGGCGAAAAGGAGGAAAAGCTCGTCAGGCAGGAAAAACAAAATCAGGGCGAGCCGCACCTCCGCAGTCAGCTCCTNTCCTCCCCGGGCAGGGGAGCCCCGCCAGCTCCCGCAGCCCGGCCCCGCCGCTCCCCTGCCTACCACGGCCGGCCCGAACAGCTGGCGGGGGCAGGTGGCGCAGAACCGCGGCCTCACGGCCCGGCCGGCCCGGCCCGCCCCAGAAGCCGGCGGAAGCCGGCGGGAGGGACCGTGTCAGCCCTGCCCGGCCCCCCAGGCCGGCCCCGGACAGCTCTTACCTAGGCAGACGTGGAGGGCGCCGGGGACATCAACATGGGGCCTCCGCCACCAGCGCCGCGCAGCTCCGCCCGTCCGCTCGCGTCACTTCCAGCCCGGCCCTGCCGGCGCGGGGCGGGCCTCGGCAGGGATCCGGTTGGAGACTGGAGAGTCGCCCGGAGAGCTCCGCTTCCCACAAGCACGCGCCCTCGGTGGGACTCGGGTACAGCGGTGTGCCCGGCGTGTGCCCGACCGGGCGGCTGTTACCTCTGTACGGCGCTGCCCTCCCGTCTTGTCCGTGATTACAACATCACCTCTGGCGCACTCATTACCCCGAATTAATCATCCCTTCCTACGTGTCCGACGTCAAGACACAGGCGTGCCCTCACCCTGTAGGTCGGCACCGTTAATCTGCCAGCCTTTGCAGGTCTTCCCAGGGCAAGGGAGGGGCGAGATAAGAGCGACTGTACACGCTTACACAGGGTTCTGCCTGGGTACCTTGGCGGGTCTCCATGAAAGGACGTTACATCACACATAACACCGACTGAGAGAACCACGGAAGCACAGAATCATTTAGGTTGGAAAAGACCTTTGAGCTCATTGCCTCCAACCTGTGACCAATCACCACCTTGTCAACTAGCCCGTGGCACTAAATGCCACGTCGAGTCGTTTCTTGAACCCCTCCAGGGGATGGTGACTCCACCACCTTAATCACTTCAGTCGCCCCAAGTTTATACAGGATTAATACCTTTTATCACATCTGATAGTTTTAAAACAATCTAAATTTAAATGGTTTGGGCATTAAGGCTTTTCCGACTATACTCGCAACTACTTCACAAGCTCCACTCAATTTTCATCCAAAAGCAGCTCATAGAGCGCTTAGCAGAGTCACAGTGCTGAGTAAAAGCAAGCAGTGATGAGTACCCATCACTGGTAGGCAGGATTTGTCCCAGCGCACCCAGTGGTGGTTGTCACTACAGTCTTCAAAATAATTTTAAACTCTTTGCTGCTACCATTTCGTATGTTTTCACGTGTATTTGAAACAAAGAGGTTATGTGGAGAGACATAGTGTTATTATAAATAATATTATATTTATGTCATTAGAATCATTGAGTTAGGTTTCTGACAAGTTCACCTGTGTTTTCATGGTCAATCCTAACAGAAATGAAACTAAGCTGGAGCATAGAAACTGTCTTTAAGTAATTATGGTTATTCATTGTACTTGCACTTCTTGTTTCTGAAAACAATCTAATGTCTTCAGGTGTATCACAGGTTACTAAGTCATCCTTTGATTTGCAGCCACCATGAATAATCTCTTATATCATCCATATATTCCATATCTCCCTGGAAAGCAGTAAATTCCCTGCATAGTACTAACTGATCATTTTAAAAGACACAAGAAGTGTATGTAGAGCAATCTTTCCTGTAAGAACAGACGAACTTCTGTAGTGGAAAATGAAACCAGTATCTTGTTCAGCAATAAATATTTGTAAGGAAGTAGGAAGAGCTATTTTTTCTTATCTCAGCCCTGTATTTCTTCTCCTTGCTGCTCTCTGCTCTGTATGATGTGATAAAGGGCTGTCTAAGAGTCACGAGACACTGTTCTCATGTGGGCTGGAGTTTAGGAAGAACTCGGGGTTTACAGTCACCAGCTGGGGAATATCAGCGTTGGTGAGACGCTGCATTTAAAGCTATTATAATGCAGGTTTATGGGAATATGATGGGAAATTCGAAATAAAGGTTTTCTTTTGCACCTAACAAAGTTTTGTTAAGTGAATTCCAGGAAAAACAGACAAACAACCAACCCTCTTCTGTTTTCTCATTTTTAAAAGTACTTCTCCCCACTTCTGAATTTTTAAAGAAACTGGAGGTTTCTTTTAGCATTTCCATGTTCACTTAATAAATGTTCCTTCAGTCAATAAAGGTAGTTATAGTTTACTCATAATTCAGTATTCAGTTACTATTTCTATTGCTTAATGCATATGGAAGAGTTAAAACAAATTACATATGCTGGCTTTCACATGTGCAGTGTAAATATTAGGACAAATAAATCAAGAGTAATCTTGTATTTTCTTGTACTTATATCCACAAATTTCAGGAAAATGTATTTTTAAACTTTTAAACTCGCTATCTTAACCACATATATATAATGGTTATAATATATACATAATGTAAAACTATTTCTGACTAAAATAAATGTATGGTTTAATGTGTTCTCATGTATGTTTCTGCATGCTAGGTTTAGATGCCAATCTTATCCCTCTAGAATTTACAGATATTTTAAAGAAAGATGGTGCAGAGTCTCTGATTTTGTTATTTCCCTGTCAAGATACGAAATACTTGACCAAAATGCACAAGTGGTATACAGTGATCCCAGAATCAACAATCAATATCTTTGAACAAAGATCTGAATGAAGAAAAGTGTGACTGGAACTGGTGAAACTTGCACTTGGCTCTGAGAATTAATGGTTGAGTGCCTTAATAAATCTGAATTTGCTAGACAGATACTATTTCCTGAAATTCATCCATGTGATATAAATCTTTTAGGAAACTTGCTCTTGAGCAGAAAAAACCCAAAAAAACCCAAACAAAAACAAACAAAAAACCCCACAAAAACCCACCAAACAAAACCAACCAAACAAAAAAAAACTCACCAACACTATTTTTCTATCCTTGCTTACATTCTGTCCAAAATATCTAAAACAAAAAAAAAGTTTGATATCAGCATTTCTGACAAAACCTTACTCTTGTGAGATGTGAGATTCTCTTAACGCTAATACACTCATTCAATTAGAAAAGCTTATTACAGTTATGGTGACAGTAATCCCATCTCCTGGCTTGTCAGCTTTCCAACTCCACTGATTTCAGTAACAGGAGACTGGTTTTGTTCAAGCCAGTATTTTACCACAAAAACTGTACAGTTTTCATGTAAAGCAGAATGTACTTTAAACATGTCGTATCAATGTTTAGCCAGTATTTGTGCTTATTTAAAAGAAAAAGAAATTATGAATGTCAAGTATCTTTTTAATGATACTATATACATATACATATACCTATATATATTTTTTTTTTTTTTTTTTTCCAAAACCTTTTTTGTAGAAAGAGATGTCCAGAGCAGCTTAAAGGAGCATGTTGCTCAGGGACTTGCCCAGCCACATTTCGAATGTCTCCACAGATGGAGATATTCCACTGTGAGCCAAAGAACCTCTTTCAGTGATTGAAAACACTCATTGTAAAAACGTTTCTTTATATCAGATTGGAGTTTCCCAGGTTCCAGTGTTGTCTCTTGCCTCTTGTTCTTTCACTGTGCACCTCTGAAGAGACATCTGTTCCATCTTTTCTACACCCTCTTCTTAGCTGGTTGTAGATAGCCATAGGCCCTGAGGCCTTCTCTTCTACAGGCTGAAAAAAATCCCTGTTCTTTCTCTTTTTGTGTCTATATGCACAATCCCCAAGGAATATATGTCAAATACATTTCACCAGGGTATTGACTTTGAAATTAAAAGCTGGAAGAACCCTTTTTTAAGGGTCTTTATTTCTGAAGTGCATAAATATGAGGACAAATATACAATGGCAAATTACAGTTGTAGTTATGATGGAAATATTAAATAAAGTAAAAAGTGTGTGTGAATGCAGTAACTGGATTTGAACATTACTAGATTCCAAAGAAGTTTGAAATTTGGTTTGGGGTGCAAAAATTTCCCTGCTTTGTTATTATACTGAGACTTTGCCAGGATGAGATTAGTCCTTCCTCAGGCATGAGATGAATGAGGAATAAAAACTGTAATAATGATGAATAAAAACATGCAGTTAACTGGAATTGCCAAAGGAAGTGGGGAGCAATTACAGACTCCCAGGGAACAGAGTCTTGGGTGTTTGCAAAACATTATTTTCATAACTATGCTGTCTTTTTAAACCTGTGAGCTCCTTCAGTAATTTATAGTCTTGAAATTAAAAATGGATCCCTGTCACATCTGTTTAAACATGGATATATGTGAACTTTTATTCAGATCCAGAGCCTAACATTTTTTTCTTTCATTTGTTTACTTTCTGTATTACAGTCTGAACCAAACCCATGATGAGTTTTTGAACCATCCCTGAATTCCTCCCCTCTGAGGCCCATCTTTGCTTTTTGTGAGTGATAGAAAAATTATCTATTTCTAGGTTTTATTACCAGAGAAAGGTACTTGATATTATGGATATTCAATCTATTGGCATGACATGATGATATTGATGAAGTGTGGTAAGGAAACGCTTCAGTTCTGATGATTTGATTTCATTTTGGTTTGACTCCTATTTCAACACTTCTAAGTTTTTAAAGTATGGGCCATGTGAGATGTAAAATATATATATTGATGTCACTAATCGGAAGCTCTTTCTGGTCGTGTTGTAAAGCACACTTAATCAACTTCTTTAAGATCATGTTACAGAAAGCTATTAACTATACTCTTAAAAAAGTTAAATAGTTATAAATAATGTTTCATGTTATGGCTGACAACACTGAATTGCGCAGCATTTAAGGGAACCTAATCACAGGGCATGCAGTCTTGGCCTTCCAGTAAGATGGTGTGGCAAAACTTTGGAACATATTAGAAATCCCATACTATTGCTAACATTTCCTATTAAGGAGAAAGTTTCTCTCTGTGTATTTTGGATTTCTTTTCCAACACTTAATTGCAGCTGATGAAGAAAAGCTATTCAAAAGCTGCCAGGATTTTTAAATCTGTAGAGTGAGATTGATGAAATTTGTGGGTTTTCCCAGAAGAGTATAGGTGAGAGCAGACATGTAAATTTTGTATGTGTGTGCATGTATGTGTGTGACAGAGGAGAGAGCAGGAGCTTACTCCTAAGGTGTGAGACTTGGCAGCACTGCACTGTACAATGGGCACAAGAAACCGCACGTCTGTAAATGACTGCATTTGAATTGCTGTTATTTCGCTGTTGGGTTACTGTATTGTTAAAGTGAAAAGGAATGTTTTTAATAAATGCAAATAATGAATTAAATGCTTGCACATACTGAGGCTTTACCCTCTGGTGTGTAATTAATATATGTGCACTGGAGACCCAGGTCTGGGGGAGTGTTTCATTTCTTATTTATGATGTTTGCAAGGGGGTTTTTTCCCTCCAGCATACCTCTTACTGGCATACACAGAACGGCATGTAAATGACCACTGAGTAGGTGTCACTGAAATCTTAGCAGATATAGAACAGGTAAATACCTTTGTTTCGTATGCTTTAGTAGATTTACTGTTTCTCTCAACCTTTTATGTTTGCTATCTGAAAGTAATAGGAAGCTCCCAAATGACCAACATTTTGTTTTCAGAGGCAGGAAAACTGCACGTGGCAGGAAACAAACAAGCAATGAGATTTAAAAGTTCTTGTACCGTGGGGCACAGCATTTAACCTTGAGGGACTGAAAGTAGAAAGGCACTTTCCACAGCAGCCTACAGCATGCTTCTTGTATCCCCTTCTGAGTCCCCCTCCAGCACTGGCTGCCACCACTGACAGAGCACAAAGTGTCTGTATACTGTATCTGCATGAAGCTTGGCAGCTTTCCTATTTTTTCATAATGGTATATGTTTTTCTGAAAGGATTTAAAGATGTCTGAGTCCTCATACTAATGCTGTCTCCGGCTCCTCTAGCCTGGCTCGGGCAGTTGTTGTGTCTCCACCATTATACTGGTTTTTCTTGCTCCTTGGCTCCCTGAGCAGCTGTGCTCGAACTGGGGGAGCTTGGTAAAGCTTCACAATTCCCTGCTGAGACCAGTACCACCTGAGTGATGCAGGAGTTCTTTGACTTGGCACCAAGGGAAAAAGACTGTCAGGTCTTGCGGTGCACTTGCGAGAGGCTCTGCCTGGCCTGGCTCTTGATGCAGAGATCGACTCGTGCTGCGTTCCCCACAGCCCTGCATTCAGCTTGGACATGGGTCTAAAGCTCTTGTGTTGCTATTTGTACAGAACACTTCTGGGTCAACAGATCTTGAGTCTCACCTTCTCCTACTGCTTGAGTTCTGAAACTCTTACATTATGAGATCTGAAATTCTATGAAAAAAATAATTACCATATTGCTACATACATGATACACAAATCAATTACAAGGAAACATGGTGCTAAAATGAAAATTTGTCTTTAATTCACCCCCCCGATGATTTATTATTCTTTTGTGTCTATTAACATTTTACAGAGAAGAATATGTTGGATTTGCTATGCAAATTTACATACAGAAAGTAACGTCACCTTTCTGGTGTTATTTGATCATCACCATTTAGAAATGCAAATGTATTCTAATCACACAACTTTCATACCTTTTCTTATTTCACAAATTAATTTCCTTGTATAAGGAATATTTTTAAAAGACAGAATACTGTAGAGTTTACATTTCTAGAACTTTCTACAAAAAGAAACATATTTAATAAATGGCTCCCCCTTTTGCTAATAAATATTTTACACTATATTGTAGCCAAGTTTGCATACTTTGTTGTGCAAAGTGTGGTTGCATGTTGTTGTGTTTTGGAACTGGAAACTTTCAATCAAAATAAAATTTACATTATTAATCTGGATAACAACCCTTACTCTTTTGAAACCACAGTAAGGTTACAGCCATGACATATGGCTTTAGTTCACTACATGGCAAAGGATCTGTTGGGCCTGTAATAAGTGTTTTGTACACAAACACCATGGTAAAAATCTGTTTTTACAGTGTTTATTTCCATTATCTTTGCTAGGATATGTCAGTGGGCAGCATTTGGTCTGCATATCTGCATATTTTGAATATACTGTGTCTGTGCTGAAGGAAACTTTTTAAGGCTTTGTGAAACTTCCTGCTTAGATGCTACCACTGAGGCCTGACTGAACTTGTCACAAGGATCTGTTACTTATATGGCCTGTAAGTAGTGCAGCTTTTCCATAAAATTGGGTGACAGATGTATGAGTCTGAAAAACACTAAGTTATCTTACCAGATTTGAGACCTTCACCCATCATAATCCACACATTGATATCTTTATTTTAGCATTCCCGGAACCCAGGCATTTTTTGCCTGATAGAAGAGATGCCAAAAGCAAATTCATTCTGTAGTTCTCTCTCTCCTTCCCAGACCTTTGTTGACTTGTGGTCCCCAGTCTGCTGCAATTAGTCAACTGCCAAGGGAGAGTTCATTGAATATTCTGTCTAGTTGTTTTCTAAATTAAAATACAGTTAGTCTTAGTTTTTGTCACATTAATCACAGGACTGCTGGAGCCAAATCAGCTCGTTTGTCAGTGGGAATTTGCACAAACTTTCAAGTGAGATGAATTTTCCCCCACAAAAGAGCAAAAATCTTACTAATTGCACCCACTGCATGTCTAACATCACCCTGATTTTCCATTTACATATTGCTTTTTGATAATTTTACACCCAATATTTCACTTAGAAATCATTTATATTACAAGTGTACTTGGCCTTCGGTATTATTAGGTAGCATGGAATATATTCAGTGATGGTATGAAAGTTATTTCCAATAGGGCTTATGAAGAACAGCTGAGCAAGTACGACCTCCTGACCTCAAAGTGTTTGTTTACTGGGAACTGTACTCCAGTTCTCTACATTTAATCTGTCTTGGACCAGGCTGACATTCCCCTACTAGATTTATGGTATCTCTAGAGGCTATTAGAAACACAACATTGTCACTGTTTATCTAATAAGATGATAATAGGATTATATTAGTCTAGTGATTATGATACATTTATTTTCATTTTTAATAGTAACAAACTGAAGTTTGAGTTCATGTTTAGTGAAGGTAATGTGTTACTACGGAAAAAAAAAAATTCAAAAAGTACTTTTCTTTCAAACAAATCAGTAATGGAAAATATTTTTTATTCCATCTTATTGTAAATCAAAGCATCGGTTTGTATACATGAATAGGCATGCTATGTCAATTTTACAGAAATTATAATAATGAGAAAATCTGGCTCAGAAAACTGGGTTTCCTAAATCAACAACTCTGGATTTTGGAAGCTTGTCATGATGTTTTTTCTTGTGCATCTTTTCCTAGAATTTATCAGTTACCAAAAGGCAGACACAACAGCCCAAATTTGCTTTTCAATTATACTTAGTTATAATCAAGGTGTCCAGAGTAAATTCATTTCTTATTAGTGCTGGTAGCTCTTAAGACAACAAAAATCACATTATTTTTTAACTTCAGTAGAGAAATGCATTAATATATAACAGAGATTTAAACCAAAATTAATAATAAACAAGCTGTTCCATACATATGCATTGTCTATGATGAAATTATAGTGCTAGACTTAAACCACAGGTGAGATTTGTATTTAGAACTCCTAAATGTTACATGGAGTGTATTCATTTTAAATTTTCAGTAGGGCTGAACTGTAGAAAATAAGTTTGTTATTTTATGTTGATTTATATTACTTTAGTAACAGTATCACTTTATCAAAAGTTAATTAATTGCTGTCTTGATCTGCAGTGGGTTATGCACCTGGGTACTATTTCTTCTAGGAAGCCAGTGGTGAGGAATGCACCTTGCACCTTATGTTGCTTCCTCTAAAATCAGGAACAAATTCTTAAGAATGTTGATAGGAGCAGGATTACCTCCTAGTGGGTGAAGTCAAGACTTTGCTCAGGAGCATGCCATATAAAGAAAATGTTTCTGAAGCAACGTGGTTTACACTTTGGTGTAGGAAAACCCAAGGACTGAGTTAATGCCAGGTTTCCTCTTTCTAAATCATAGGGCGGTTAGTTCAGAATTTTATCAGACTAATGTGAGGTTGATGCTTTTAGCCTGATACACATATGTTGGCTGGAAGACCCCTGTTATTTCTGTGTTTTATATGCATGCATCTTCTCCTGGGAAACAATTACCTAATCCTTACTCAGACTCCTTCGGTTTGAGATCAACATACCATGTAGTTTTTCCACATTGCTTTTCCCAGTTGCCCTACTATGTTCACTTTCTTTTGCTACATCAGTACCCAATAACTGGCAGAAGGGCGTTGAGTGACTGTTTTGTGCAACTCCCACACAAATCAGTATGTTCTAGATGTAGTGCACTGCAGATAGAAGTAAAAATAAAATCACCATGACTGATACCAACTATTTATCATACATAGCAATACTTCTTTTGGAATTTGTTTCATTCTTCAGCTGCTTTTACAGAAGCTGCTCATCTAAATCTGAACCGAAGTCATCATCCTCTTTGCATTTCTGTCATGTGAAAGAAGCTTGTAAAAGAAGCTATTTAATAAACAGTGCTAGATTCTAAATCCATTAAAAATGCTAAACATATCTTTCCGTTAAAACACAAAAATGAAATCAACCCAAAATTACTATGGGATGCTCTACTGGTAACGTACACTTCAAATTTTTTGTGTCAGTTCTCCAGTTCTTCTATCAGTTTTTTGTGTCTATTCATGGTACGACATATATGCAGTCACCCATATAAAACATCCTACTTATCTGTAAAAGACAGTAGTGGTTGAAGTTGCTCATAACCAGAACTGCAACACATTCCATTTAGCAAAATTCTTAAAAATACTAGTTCTTTGAATGAAATCTTCTCAGGAACTTTGGAAAATCCACACTATGTTCCATGAAATTCAGCTAGATAAAGTATCTCTATTATGTTCTCCATGTGTGGGAATTTGAAAGGGACAATTGAATTCTTCTAGGAAATAGGTACTTGAATCTTTTCAGCTCTCCAGGAAACCCAGCCAGCACAGTCTAGCCTAAACATCCTAATGGGATTTATCAGAGTTAAAAAGAGGGCAAAAACTCTTCTGTTTAAGTGACCTTGGTATCAATTAGTACAAGTAAGTATGCACTGGTACTCTGTGGTAACCTGCCCATTCTAACATTTGCCTGATGCCCCAGTGAGATGCAACTGCTTTCCAACCTGCAGTACAAGTGCTTCTGACAAAACAGAACTACATCTTCATACCAAAACAAAGTTCCTATGTTCCCCCAAGGCACTGCATTCCCACAGAAGCCTGGAATTTGTGTCCCCTCAGGTATGTGCAATATTCCAAACATCACACATGTTTAGCTCAAGGTTGATTACTAAATTGCACACTACTGCAGGATATATCATATGATTCAGCAAGAAATAAAGCAGGTCCAGTTACACAAGGGCTTTTTTTCCACTTGCATTGCTGCTTACGCATTCCAGTTCATTATCTAGTGAAATGTGCACAGCTAAGAAATGAATGCTGCCCCAAGAATCCCAAATCAAATATTTACAAACGTGAAGACTGTTATCTTATGTTGGACCCCAGGTCCCTCTAGCCTCGCAGTCTGTCTCCAGAAATGATCAGTCAGAGAGGAAATACTTGGGAATATTTCTCTGGCATGCTTTCCCAGCTCCAACTATTTGCAGCTCAGGCCTTCCTGGGCAGCTACACTGTGCTTTTATTGTATTTTCAAATATTATGACAGCTCTCTGATACAGAGAAATAAATGCAACAAATACAAGATGGAAGGTTAGAAGGAGGAATGGAACACGGTAGGTTTGGCTACCAATTCATTTTGATTCAAGTCTCAAATGTACTGTTGCATCCACTACAGTTTCTTTTGGCTACACTAAGTAGTGTTAATGCTGAATTTAAATATCACTCTGCAATGAGGGTCCCATTTTACAGGCATGCTATGCTTGTAATTCTTGCTAAATTCATTGTTCAGTTAGCAGCCCAGACTATAAAACTTGATGTCTTGAGAAGGAAATCTCCCAAAAGTAATGGAAACCAAACCAAACCAAACAAAACCCCACCTCAAAACAAAACAAACAAACAAACAAACAAAAAAACTCTGATCAAATGTAATTATTTCATGTCAATGGAGTTAAAGTCAGCGGCAGGCTCTGAAGTGAATCTAGATACCCTTAGCATATTTTGGCGCAGTATATATAAAGGGGAAAAAATCTTAAATATAAGAAAATGAAAATTGACAAAAAATACTATAAATGTTCTGTGTTCTTAGGGTTGTGGGGTTTTTTAATTCTTTGTTTTGTCCTTTTATATTTACACCTTTAAGGAAATATAAGATGGCCATATTTCCAACACTAAGAATGAAAGGAGTAGCCTTCTTTAAATTTTTTTCCTGTTTATTGACATATTTGGTTACATTTCTTTGCATGTCCTGTAACTGAGTGGGCACCATGTACCAACACTTAGAAAACTACCTACCTCTTTATGTGGAATAGCAGCTGCTTTCTGTATTAAGAATGCTCTGACAAGTTCTCATGTTTTAACATCCATGTTACAGCATCACAAATGATGATGTACACCTAAGGTCTCCACATACTTCTTGCAGGGTAAGAAAATGAATCTCAGTCACTTAAACACAAACATCTGGGTTTACTATGTCACTAAGCATTATTTGGGTACTATATAAGTAAATACACACAATTTCTTGATCGTCTGTAACTGGGAACCTCATTGCACATTCTGTACAAAAGCAATGTAAAAGCTATAGTAAGATAACAGTGGTCATGTCTGTAACAAGACTTTAGACACAAGTGTGTTGGCAAAGTAATATAAGGCTAAGTCTACTACATTTTAATGAATAGGACTATCCTTTTTCCACTTTCTCATAGTTTTTTTGGACGTGGTTATAGTGTAATTTTATTATATTGGTACACAGTTTATTCTCCTCATATACCTTCGAAACAAAGAATGCATTATTTATACCTACACAAACAACACCACCTTAGACATGAGAAAGGTGTAGAGAAAGATGAAACTATGGAGGTAAAGCTGCATCTTGTAATGAGAGTTAAAAATTGGAATTCAAGGACCACACTGAGTACAGCATTAGACTCTTCACACATTCCTCTACGCTTAACTCCCCTACCCCCACCCCCCAAAAAAAATGAAAATAAAATCACTTTTCTAACTCAGTTCAGACTTGATAGGAGTCTAGATCAAATTGGTAAAGGGCCAATGACTGAAAATGTAAGGTGGTGAAGTAGGAGTCTAAAATGCAAAAACCCCCATGTTTTCAAAGTTCTGTGTGATTATATGTAAAAATCAGGTTTCAAAGACTTCCAAAGACCTTATTTGGACCACACCTCAGTAAAAATTTCTGCCAGCATAGCTGCTCAATGAGGAGTCACACCTCTTCTCATCACAAAAAAAATTCAAGTATAAGATGGTAGTCAACCTTTTCACCACTGAGGAGAAAGGTAAACATAGCTCAGTAGCTTTATTCATTAGGCACTCTTCAAATGGCACAGTGAAAGAGATGAGTGAGCTTACAAAAATATTGGTATATTTGAGTCTATGGAGCTTCCAATGTTTTGCAAAGTGCTAGCAAATGAAGGAGTTTCTTGGTTTGTGTCTCTTTCCATTGCTTTAATTACAGAGATTTTTCTTCTCAAATCATATTCTGTCTCAGTGCTCAGCTGAGAGGCAATGAGAGAAAGAAGCAACTGGGTGAAGGTATGAGATCAGCCTACTGAGTGGCAGCACTCTCACATGTCACAGTAAAGCTACAATATGACCACAGCCGCCTTCACTGCCCACAAAATTCCTTTATGTGGAACTTGGGTTGATTTAACTGTATTTAACTGTACTGCTTTATAGGGGTAAATATAAAAATACATAATGATAGTACTGATAGGAGAGCCAAGCTCATATATTGAGGCTATTCTTTCTGTGATAACATATAACTGAGTGAACACATGTCATGGTGAGACCCAAGACCTGTGCCTCATGACTACACACTTCCAGAAGTCTGTGAATGATACTACGTAACAGCTACAAAGAAAGCTCTGACCTAACAAGAGTAACCTAATGACTGAGGGAGTACCCAGCAGTCTGGCACAACAAAGTAATGCAAGTTTTTCTGACAGGAAAATAAATTAACTATTTTGTTCCAAAATGATGAACATGGCAGTTGCAGGACTGGAGCTGAAGCTTTGCTCTGAGAAGGCAGCACTCCCTGCCTCCAGCCTGCTCCGCCTCAGAGCCTGATGTGCTTCCTCACACCCCCACCTGAAGCTCTCCCAGAGCTGCCAGTGAAGTCTCCAGATGCTGGGCTCAGGATGAGCAGCCCAGCTCTTGCTACCTTGTTCAAATACAAATTTTATTGATGTTGACAACCCCTTGTGTTAGGCCTTTGGGAAGTGCTCTCTGGGCACGATTGTATTGGGTTTGCATGGCGAAGTTTTGGCAGTGGATGGGCTACAGGGCTGGCTTCTGTGAATAGATTCCCCTGCAGCCCGTGGTGGCTCTGGTGGGACAAGCCGTCCCCCTGCAGCCCATGGAGGTCCACAGTGGAGCAGAGATCCGCCTGCAGCTCATGAAGGACCCCACGCTGGAGCAGGTGGATGTGCCCAAAGGAGTCTGTGACCCCGTGGGAAGCCTGCGTGGAACACGTTTGCTGGCAGGATCTGTGACCCCACAGGGGATCCACGCTGGAACAGTCTGTTCCTGAAGGACTGCACCCTATGGATGGGATCCTACACTGGAGCAGTTTGTGAAGACCTGCAGCCCGTGGGAAGGACTCATACAGGAGAAGACTAGGGAGGAATGCCTCCCGTGGGAGGAACCCCACGCTGGAGCAGGGGAAGAGTGTGAGGAGTTCTCCCCCGGAGGAGGAAGCGGCAGAGACAATGTGTGATGAACTGATTGCAGACCCCGCTCCCCAAACCACTTTGCCGCTGACGGAGGAGGAGGTAGAAAGATCAGGAGTGAAGTTGAGCCCGGGAAGAAAGGAGGGGTGGGGAGTAAGTGTTTTCAGACTTAGTTTTTATTTCTCATTATCCTACTTTAATGTCATTGGTAACAAATGAAATTAATTTCCCCAAGTTGAGCCTGTTTTGCCCAAGACGGTAACTGGTGAGTGCTCTCTCCTTGTCCTTATCTCGACCCACGAGCCTCTCGTTGTATTTTCTCCCCACTGTCCAGCTGAGGAGGAGCAGTGACGGAGCGACTTTGGGAGCGCCTGGCGCCCAGCCGGGGTAAAGCCCCCACAACGACGAAGCCAGTCATAGAATCACGGAATGGTTTGGGTTGGAAGGGAACCTTGAATATCATCTAATTCCAACCCTCAATAAGCGCCAACTCTTATTTGCCACCTGACTCGACAAAACAGTGCAAGGTGGCTTTTTCCCTCGCCTCGAAGGCGCCGTCTCGCACCATAAGCTGTCTTCGCCAAAACGCCAGCGCTGCGTTCCTCTCCCGCTTCAGCCAAGCCTCCTCCCCCAGCAGCGAACCAGGAAGACGAAGCGGCAGCGGGCAGGCATAGGCAGGCAGGGCTGGAAAGAAACGCCTTCCCGGGGGGAGCCGCGGGCAGCGGGATACAATGTCCCACCGCCCCAATGAGGTGCTCCAGCGCCTGCCCGGCCC